>PITA01000703.1:0-177565 GCA_004023965.1 Spilogale gracilis | reverse complement strand
TGTCAGGATGCCATTGGGAGTGTTGAGGAAGTCTGCAGGGCAATCAGAGAGGAAGGAAGGGAGAAGAGAGTGGGCACTACCTAGGTTCTCTAGCTGGGCTCTTCGGGAGGACTACAGTTTGGCTGCCCCAGGCACAGATTCCTTGCTCCCCCTGAAGGCAGAAAGGAAAGTGATCTTTCCCCCAAGCTCCTTTCTTCCTCCTACCCCAGGAAGATTCAAAGGGCCCTTACCCCCTTCCCCCAGCTGCTCAGCTTCCTCCCCTAGCTCATCCCCACCGTGCTTCAGCCAGACCTCCCCCTGCCCTCCCCCGACAGAAGCCCTGTGCTCACCCTCCTCTGGGCAGAACCCTTTTCTTGATATCTGAGGTTCCAACAAGGGGGCAGTGTCCGCAAGGGCCGGGGTGTGGCCCGGTGGCACTATTCTCTTTGCCTGACAGCCTGACTCTCTTTGCCCTCAAGCCCATTTCCAAAATCCTTGAACAAGGATTTCCAGGGTCAGGGTCTCCGCAAGGCACAGTGTTCTGTGCGAGGGTCTGCCCCCAGGTGGTCCTCGGTGGGTACCAGTCAGCCACCTTAACTGTAACTGCACCAGGAGGCATCCAAGGGAGGTATCAGGATTAGGCACAGTATGGAGAGCACCATGCTAGGAGTTAAGAACCTGGTGTCTGACTCTGATCCCCTTAGGATTTTGCTTTGCGATCTTGAGGAAGTCTCCTTCCCCCAGGCTGCTTCTTTATCTCTAACAGGACGGGAATGGACTGATTACCTTTGGGCTTAGGCGTTGTGCTACCAAGAGGGAGGAGGAGGAAAGAAAAGGGCACAAGAGGGAGTGACAGTGGCGGAGATCATCTTAGGAAGGTAGGTGATTTCTCTCAGTCCCAGTGCCCTCATTTGTAAAATGGACATTGCGAAGAGATGAATGAGCAGTTCTGAAAGATAGAGGAGAAAGGAATATAATGACTCAGGATAGAGCCTGCAAAGTAATGTGCTCTGGAAGGATGTTAGGTCCAGAGAATATACAGGGGTTGGTTTCATGGGAGGGCAGGGTTTCAGCTGTGAGTGTGGGAGCGGGTGCCAGGGCGTCTAGCTCACTGCTGGGAGGGGGTCTGGGTAGGGGGCACCCTGGATCCCTGCAGGTGAGAGGCCAGGCCAAGCCCGGTGCAGGGGTCGCCCGAGGCCAGACCCGGGCTCTGGGCTTCACGCCTTGAGAAGGGAGCCAGCGAACACAGGGAGGCTGCCCGTCTGTCCACCCCTGAGGCTGGATTCACACACCAGACCCTGCGAAAAGCTCACATTTCCCCAGCTTTTCTCACCCAGAATCACTTCCTTTGTTTAGAGGAGGGGGTGGGGGAGGAGACGGAGGGCGAGGAGGGAGGGGCGCGCGGGTGCCGCCGCCGCCCCCGCCCCCTCCCGGTGTGCGGAACCGGGTTGTCACTCAGCTCCCGCGCCGAGGGCGACGGAGGCGCCGGCGCCCGAGTCGAGTCCCAGCCAGCGACCGTCCCCCTGGACTTGACAGGCTGCCCGCTGGATCATCCAGGCATCCCCGGAGCGGGCGGCTGCCGAAGGCGTCGAGCTGGGCGGGCGCTCGGACACCGCGGTTCGGGTGGCCAGGAGCTTTGTCAGCCCTGGTGACCTTGGGTAAGTCTGTGCCTCGGTTCGCCCCCGTGGCTCCCCAGTCGGGATGCAGAAGAAGTCCAAGAGGGGCGACCAGAATGCCCTCTGGGGCAGGAACGTCCGAGAGTCGCTGGGCTGGGAGGGTCCCTGGAGCGGGACCCGGGCGCTGCTGAGAGGCGGACGCCAGCAGCGGCTGGGGTGGGTGGCGCCCGGCACCTGTGCGCGCAGGCCGGCAAAGGGGCGTCTGTGCCCCGATCCGAGGATGGGCTCGATCCCCCAGCCCCACGCCTGCCAGCCCCGTCCCAGGTGCGACACCGGGGCGCTACCTCTTTAAAAGCGCCTGGGGCTGAGCCTCCGCTGCACCATGTGATTGCCTGAAAGGCCGGGCGGGGAGAGCTGCGGCGGGAGCCCGAGGACGATGAGCCGCCGCGCGGTGCCCGGAGCCCAGCCCTGCCCGGCGCAGCCCCGCAGCTCAGCGCGCCGCCAGGTGCCCAGAACTTTGGGCACCGCCTCTGGGCCCTCCTGGTGGCCAGCGGGCGGAATGGTGAGCTCCCTGCGGCCTCTTCTGCGGGATGGGTGGGTAGAGCCAGGCACAGGGACCCCCGTGTGTGTGTGTGTGTGTGTGTGTGTGTGTACGCCCCGCTGGGAGTTGCCTCACACCTGATTTAAAAAGCTGATGGAGGAGTGAGCGCTGCTGCTATTTTAAGTTGTTGAATGGAACCTCTGGGGATGATAAGGGGACAAAGATTAGGCAGAGAAAGGGCCAGGGTTCCCTCCAGTTTGGGTAGGCACTATATGTGCCAAGCAGGGTACCGCTCCAAAGGGCAGCGGGAGTTTCCCAGCTGCCTGGGGTCCCCCTGCCCTTCCCAGGCAGGCCTCCCCACCCCAGGCTTCTGTGACCACAGGTGCCTGCCTCCTGACCTTTGGTGCCCGTCTGTGGTGCCCGTCTGCTGATGTGCCTGGCCCGTGCCTGCCATGCCGCCCTCCATCTCGGCCTTCCAGGCCGCCTACATTGGCATCGAGGTGCTCATTGCCCTGGTCTCTGTGCCCGGGAACGTGCTGGTGATCTGGGCAGTGAAGGTGAACCAGGCGCTGAGAGATGCTACCTTCTGCTTCATCGTGTCGCTGGCGGTGGCTGATGTGGCGGTGGGTGCCCTGGTCATCCCACTAGCCATCCTCATCAACATTGGCCCACGGACCTACTTCCACACCTGCCTCATGGTTGCCTGCCCTGTCCTCATCCTCACCCAGAGCTCCATCCTGGCCCTGTTGGCAATCGCGGTGGACCGCTACCTCCGCGTCAAGATCCCCCTCCGGTGAGTCCAGAGCCGCTGAAGGTGCCCGCTGAGTCCCACCCTGCGCCCCAGGCTGGGTGGCTTGAGGGCCATCTAGAGAGAGTGAAAGGTAGAGCAGAAGACCCCACGGAAGCCAGAGAGTCTCTGGGCCATTGTGCCCCAGCCCTCTCTCTCTGCCTTCCTGTCCCTCCTACAGTGCCAGGCTGAGCCACAGTGGAAGCGGGGGGGCGGGGGGGTAGGGGTCTAGGTAGCTGAAGAAGTGGGAACCTGGCAGTGCCCAGGACCCCAGAGCCAAAGCTACTGCTCTTCTCCTGACTAGGCCAGGGAAGCCAAGGCTGCATGTCCAGCCTGGAGTGGGGGGGTTGGAGGGGGCCACCGGTTACAGTGAGCACTCGGTGGGAATAAACTGAGCTCCCATCTGGGGATATGGAAGGGGCTGAGCAGATGGCTAGAGTGGGGTGAAGGTGTCTGGAGCGTGGCATCCCAGGGGCAGGAGAGCTCCTTCTCCAGCTAGACCCCGGCAGGCCTCCTGAGCACACTCTTCAGCTCTTGTGTTCCCTAGTGTCTGTGGCAGCCAGCTCCACCCTCCACGGCTGTCCCGTTGAACCCAAGCAATCTGATTACCTCTGCCCGACTTCCATTTACGGGATCTCAGTTGCAGGCAGGAGTGGGGAGAGATGCAGGTGCCTGCTCTTAAAGTCCCTGTTCCGTGGCTAAGCTGTGTGTGGCTTTGCTGGTCACTGCAGGAGAGCCGACGCTGGGTCCAGGCAGCGCCAGGGTGGGTGGCCTGACAGTGGCGGGCCTCAGGCGGGTGTCCCGTCCATGCTGGGGCCTGCCAGGCCATAATCTCGTCACCAGGCAGTGCCTGGGCCACCGAGTGCCAGTGAATGCCTGGGCACACTGCCAGTTTCTGCTGGCCCCTCTGGGACACTCTCTGGAGGCGTGCTGGCCCCCTCCTTGTGTCTGGTCACCAGTAGATTCCCTTTCTACTGGGGAGCTCCGGCCATTTCTGGCACCTGCCATCCCCAGAGCAGCTCCCGTAGCCAGGACACGGGGCCTCTGGCCTCACTTGGCAACTTGCCTGGGCAGGCCTAGGTGACCAGATTTCTCCCACATGCATTACATTTGTGCGTGTTTGCCTTTTCAAAGCTTTTCTTCGTACACCATTTTTTCCCTTTCCTCCCCATGATCCTCTAAGAGAAGGGGAATGGAGCTGGTAAAGGAGAAGCTTTGGAAAGACCCAGAGGGCCACCTGAAGCCAGTTGGGAGCACAGCCTAGAGTTCACGCCCACCTTCCTTTCTGACTCCTCCTGTCCCTGCACCAGAATGCCAGTCTCTGTGCCCCGCGCACCTCCCTCACAGCCTCCACATTCCCAGGCGAGGTGGGTGAAAACTGCTGCTTGGAGGACAGAGGGAGGCAGAGAAGGGGTCCCTGAAGTCCCCTGCACCTGTAGAGGAGCCTTCTGGCTGCTATTCGTCCCAGGTCGTGACTAGGCTGTGCAGAGGAAGCCGCTCTCAGCCCATTAGAGCGGCCTGGGCCTCCAGAGCCAGACCATCATAACAAAGTGTTGCCACATTAGGAAACTCACTCAGATATGCAGATGTAGGAGGGCTGCTGGAGAAATCCTGTCTGCTGAGTGGGTGCCAAAGTGAACCCAAGGCCCGATCCTGATGTGACAAGGGTCGCAGGCCTGCAGAATGTGCCTGAGTTGCCCTGTGGCGGTGGGGGTGGCTGAGGCGGCAGGACCGCAGGCTCGGACTTCTAGGGAGTGGCTGTGGTTGCTCCTTGCTCTGGCCTCCAGGAGCTGAAGCTCCTGGGGAGCTGTCTTCTGAGGGCTGAGGCAGGAGGTGCCTACAGGCAAAGAATACAGGCCTGGGTTCGAATCCTTGCTATGAGTTCTTAGCTGTGTGACCTTGGGAAAGCCACTTTTCACCTTGTGAAGCTTCAATTTCCTCATCTATAAAAGGGAACATTAGTAATAGTACCTTCTTCGGGCACCTGGGTGACTTGGTTAAGCATCTTCCTTCTGCTCAGATCATGATCCCAGGGTCCTGGGATCGAGCTCCTGCACCCTGTTTCTCCTTCTCTCCTGCTTGTGCTCGCTCATTAATAAATAAATAAAATCTTTAAAAAATTAAAATGAATAAGCATCATTAAAAAAAACTACAGTACCTTCTTCCTAAAATGATTGGAAGAATATAATAAATTCCCATATATGAAACACTTAATACTATATAATGCACTTAGTTTCCCTGCAAGCCATAAGTGGTATATTTATGTGTGTAGCTTTATTAACGTTATTAACATTTGGCTCAAAGTGGGTGTCAATAAGCCAGTCCAGAGCCCTACCACTCACACGTACATGTGCGTGCACACACACACATCTCATTTCCAGGGAGGTTTCAAAATACTGTTAAGTTATATTTATACATGTCTCTTCCTCCTTGGTGGCTGTCAGTGTGTGCAGGGCAGCAACCTGACCAGCAACTGCATGTTGTCCATTTCTGCAGATCTTCCAGAAGGCCTAGCTCGGTGTGTGGTGCAAGGCAGATGCTCAGCAAATGTCGACTGAATTGGATGAGTTTTCAGAGCTCACAGGGTTGAGCCCCCGTCAGGCCTTCCAGATCTCTAACCTTTAACCTTGCTGGAAACTAGACCTCCCCTGCATTCTCCTTCAGGGTTCTGACCCCAGCTGCCCCGACAGCTCAGGCCGTTCCTTCGGAGCCACACCCTAGCAGGGCCTGGGAGGGTCCTTCCTCGTGGGCAGGAGTCTCCTCCGGGAGAGAAAGGCTGCTGGGGTCTAGCTCCTAAAGCCAGGATCCTAAAGGCTGGGCTGACCGGCTGGGCTGCTCCAGGCCCTGGCCCATCTCTGCCGGGTCCCCCTGCGGGAGAAAGAGCACGACCCTCCCTGGGCAGTTAGAGTCAGTAGGCTGCGGGACCTGGGGGAATCTCTCTCTGCCGGAGGTCCCCCTGTACTTGGCTTGCTGCCCTGACAAGCCAGGCGGAGGAAGATGCCGGGGACTGGGGAGTACTACTGCCTGAGAGCTGGTGAGGCATCTGTGGGGCAGCCAGCTGGTAGGAGTGAGCCCGGGCCCCTCACCAAGCAAAGCATGGTTTGGTCAGCCAGCCACAAATTTTATTTCATTCCATTTGGCAGAAAGCCAAGAGAGAAAAAAGTTTCACATCACATAGTATGATCCAGTTACAAAAAAAAAAAAAGAAAGAAAGAAAGAAAGAAAAGAAAGAGCGAGCTCAAATTGTTGATTTATCAATGACCTGTGGTCATTTACATGTGCTTTGTATCTTATTTGCATAGCACCACCACATGCCTGGTAATCCAAACCCTATTCCCCTGAGCTCCCACTTCTACGGAATCTCTAGCATTCATCCACCACCCCTCACGCAGAGTTTCTTTGGTGACTCTCTGTGGCTTACTCCGGGGAGCTCATTATCAGGTGGGGTGCCAACAGGGGGCTCCTGGACCAAAGCCCTCTTGTTGGGAAGGAGTCCTGAGCAAGGGCTGTCTGTGGCCAGAGGGGCTGCGGTGGTGTGAAGGGGTGGTAGGCTTCTGCAAGTCAGAAAACCTTTAGGGTGAGGCTTTCTCTGTTACGACCTAGCTGTGCATCCTTCGCTAAATTATTCACCTCTCTGAGCCCTACCCTCACCTCATCTGTTAAATGAAGGGACTAGATCTGAGGCCTCTGAGCTTCCTTTCCGCTCTAACTCTATGGTTCCTCCTTATCACGACTCCCGCTGATGTGGTACTGAGACCCTGGGAAGGTTGTGTTGTGTTTTCTAGTTCCTAGTTGTTGTGAGCCAGGCACGATGCTATGTGTTTTTTTGCTCTTTTAGGTTTTTTGTTGTTGTTGTTGTTGCTTTTTTTTTTTTTTTTTTAAGATTTTATTTATTTATTTGACAGAGAGAAAGACAGCGAGAGAGGGAACACAAGCAGGGGGAGTGAGAGAGGGAGAAGTAGGCTTCCCGCAGAGCAGGGAGCCCGATGTGGGGCTCGATCCCAGGTCTCCAAGATCATGACCTGAGCTGAAGGCAGTCACTTAACCAACTGAGCCACCCAGGTGCCCCGAGTTGTTGTTGTTGCTTTTACATGCTTCATCCCCTTTAGCGTTCCTAGCCTCTCCCTAGTCGATGGCATTTCTATCCTCATTCTGTAGGCACTTCTGCAGATACATTGAAATCTAAGGGCCAGGGAGAGTCAGGGATTTGCGCAGACACACATCTTATTGGGAGCAGAGACAGGATTTGAATCCGGGCCCGTCTAACAGACGTCTTTAACCAGTGAGCCCGTATGTATCTTGAATCAGCCCCATGAAGCTGTGGGATTTATGGAGGAGTTTCCTCAAGGCTGTCAGTGGGGTGATTTTTTTCCTCTGATCTTTGCCAATGGCCTCTGCACTCGGCTTGGCCGTGCTGGGCACCTCCCTCTCAGACCTCCTCACCTTCCCTCCAGTGGGCAGTGGAGCCCCTGGCTGGCCTGCCTCTGCCCACAGCTGGAGGCCTGCCCAGTTGGGCTGCTGACCCCGGGGAGCCAGCAGAAAGCTCTGGAGGCCAGCATGCTGGGGTGAGGGAGAAATCTGGTAGATGAGGGCTTGTTTGCTGTTAGGAATCAAGTCAGCCTTTCCTACCCTCGTGAGCCTGAATCTTTTTTGATAACCAAAGTGTCTCCTGTGCTTGTACCCGAGGTGTTAGCGCTGTTTGGAAGCAGGGGGATGGCCACGATGCCGTCTAGAGAACCCCTCGACCAGGGGTCATAGGGTAGAAGCTTGGAGGCCATGCCCTGACACTTGATATCTATTTCCGAACATGAAAGGACTCCAGGCTCATGGTGGAAATGTCGAGAAAATCACCAGCAATTCTACCACCCATAGATAACTAGTGTTAACATTTTTGTGTTCCAGAAAATTTTTCCACGTGTATCTCTATATATAACTGTATCTCTATATATCTGTATCTCTAAATATATATAATATATATAGATATAATTTTTACATGGTGGTGAGCATGTGTGGCTCTATATCCCACTTTATTTACTTACTGTAATATAAGTATTTCTCTATGTCGATAAGAATGATTCTGTAAGAATTTTATGAGGATAGAATATTGGGTTGTCTTTTTGTTCCTCTTTTAGGTCTCTGTGAAAACAGCCCCCCCTGGACCAGGCCAATCTCCTCTGTTAGTTACTCAGGTTGCCTCTACTTCTCCCTAGTAGCTCATGGTCCAGGTGGTTTTTCTGAGCTTGCTAAACGGCAAGAGGACCAGGACCCCATCTGTGTATGTATCCCCTGGGCGTGGCCCAGAGCAGGCGTGGTGGACACATTTTTTGAATAAATGAATTTCATGTTTTATTTATTCATTCTTCTATATTTGGCCTTTTGGATTGTTACTGATCTTGGATCAGTAGGATTAGCACGACAGTGGTACTCACAATTTGCACTTTTTGTGCAGTCAGGACTAAAGTCCTGAGTCCTGGGTGTGCATCAGGATTTTTAAATGGGCTTAAGTATTTCCTCTCTCTTTACTGCACTTCTCCCCACTCTTCCTGCCCAATTCCATGGACCCGGCGGATCCCCAGAGTGCGTCTGGTACTCCTCTGACCATTTGCCCTTCTGGGCTAGGTAGGGCAGGACTGGCTGGCCCAGCCTCCTTCTCTAGACTCTATTCCCTGAGGCCTGGAAGTCCTATTTCTTCGCTTCTTGGTGAGGAGAGCAGACCCCCAGGGAGAGGCTCAGAGGGTGGCATTTTCTAGTTGGCCCCATTTGCCAGGGTGGGCACAGAGCAGAGAAGAAGGAGGACAGATAGTTCCTTGGGCTATGTGACTTACCTCTGCAGCCTTAGCCTCCTTAACTCAAGCCCAGAGGAGGCTGCCCCTGCTGTAGAACCAAGAAGAGCTGGTGGGTCATGGTAGGATGGGAGAGGAAGAGGAGGCCAGTGGGAGTGTGGGCCTTGGAATTCATGCCTCCTTGCAAATACCAGCTTGGGGGAGGACAGGGAGGTGGAAGCAGCTGGCAAGGGCCTTCCCTGAGCCCAGAGAAGAGGAGAGGCACCTTCTCCTGCATTGCTCCTCACCCTGGGGGTTTTACCCCCAGCAGGAGTAGAGGCAGAAGGTGAGGGAGATGGTGACTTCCGCAGACCTATTTCGTAAATTGACATTGAGCCCCTGGCATGTCCCAGGCACTGTGAAGGCCTTGCATCTGCAGATACAAAGGTGAGCGGGCTGGGCTGGTCTCTTCTCCATCTGGAGGCTCTTAGCCACTTTTGAAATTGTGGATTCCTGCAGGCCAAGGTGGCCGATGACAAACTCCCAAGCTGCCTGTGGTGGGAGTGGGAGTGTCAGGAGACTGGTCCCTAACACCGTGCAGTGCTTGGGTGAATGCAGCTGGACCCTACCCCACACCCACTCTCTGCGGCCCCCGTGATGCTGGAGAGGCCCTTGGGGACTATCTTCCTGCCGCCTGCCTCCAGAGCTTCTCTGTCCTTCCAGAGAGAGGGCACTGGTTACCCTTTCTCGTTCTCACGTTGGGCCCTGATATAGATACATCTATTCATTCATTCATTCCTTCATTCAACAAATACTTATCCAGTGCCTCTTAGGTGTCAGGCATTGTTGCAGATTCTCAGATACTCAGGATACATTCATTAACAAAACAAAGGTCCTCCTAGAGTCTGCATTCTAGGGGGTTGGAAGACAAAGGCTAAGTAATAACCACAATAGCTGATATGCAGAGTGTTAGAAGGTAGAATGTGCCAGTGGGAAAAAGAAAGGAGCAGGCTAAAGGGGACTGGGGATGCCGGGGTGTAGGGGAGAGGAGGTGGAGCCGCAGTTTTAAATGGGCTTGTCACCGAGGCTCCCTTGAGAAGGTGCCCTCTGAGCAGAACTTTAGAGGTGAGGGACAACAGGCAGCTATTAGAACATTTCACACAGAGGAAATGCTTCAAGCCAGGGTCCTAGGGAAGGAATGTACCTGAAGAGTTTAGGGACAGGCAAGGAGGTCTGTGCAGCTGGAGGCCAGTGATAAACCTGGAGAATGGTCGAAGACAGGACTGGAGAGATAATGACTACTGGCTTGGAGCTGCTGGAAGGACATTGGCTTTTATTCTGAGGGAAATGGGAGCCATTGCAGGGTTTAGAGCAAAGAAGCCAATGATTTGACTTAGGCTTTTAAGGCTCACTCTACTGCTGTGTTGAGAAGGCACCACAGGGCTAAGCAGGGGTCTAGTGAGCTACTGTAGTAATCGATTGAGGGAAGGGAGAGGTGGTCTGAATCAGAGCGGCCCCCAGCTGGGGTTGAGAAGTGGTTAATTCTGGCTGTGCATTTTCAAATTTTACTTCCCTGAGGGAAAATGTTTGTACAGTGAAATGCTTAAGTCTTAGGCATATAGCCTGATACATTTTTGCATATAGATATATCTATGTAACTATTGTCCCATCAATATTCGCAACTTTTTCAGCACTCCAGAAGGTTCCCTCGTGTCCCTCCCGTACCCTCTGAAAGGTCACCACTATTCTGCCCTTCATCCCCAGGGACTGATTTTGCCTGAGCTTGAACTTCTGTAGAGGGAATCAAGTAGTATGTTTCTCTTTTGTGTCTGGCTTCTGAAGCCTAAAATTATGTCTGAGATTCATCCCTGTTATTGAGTGAAACAGTAGGCCTTGGTTTTTGTTTTTTGGATGGCTTGTGGGTTTTTTCTCATCGCTAGAATTCCATTGTATGAATATACGATGATTTGTTCAAATTCTGGGTGTGTTTTGAAGAGCCAAGGGATTTGGTTATGGATTGGATGTGGGATGTGAGAGAAGAGTCAAGCCAGACCAGACTTTGGTCCCAAGCTGCTGGCAGGAGGGAGTTGGCATCGTCTGGCGGGAAAGTCTGCTGGGCGGTACGGGCCTTGTAAGCAATGGGGTTCAGATTTGGACACGTTGAGTTTGGGGTATCCGTCAAATAGCTCTGGAATATTGAGCGGACGGTTGGATGGGTATGCAAGGATGGAGTTCAGGTGAGAGATGTGGGCTGGGGTTATAAACAGGAGTGGCCTATGCATCTCCGAACACCCTTGATGACATCTTCAGAAAGAAAGTACAGATAAGGAAGAGAGGCCTGAGGCCTGAGCACTGAGAGGCTGGAGAGAAGAGAAGGCAAGGATGTAGGAGGAAAACCCAGAGCGAAAACCCAGAGTCCCGAGTGAGTGCTTGGAAAGTCTGTCAAGGAGAAACGAGGGATAGGCTGTAGCAGATGGCTGCCCACGGATCCAGTGAGATGAGGACTGAGAATTACCAGTGGATTTAGCAAGAGCAATGCCAGTGGGATGGTGGAAGCAGAAAGCTTGGCTAGAGAAAGCTCAAGAGAGAAGAGGGAGGAATTGAAGGCAGTTGACATAGATGATTCTTTTGAAGAATTTTGTTACAAAGTTCCGGAACAAAGCATCAGGGATGAAGGCATCATGAGAAGTGGGAACAGGGCATTTTTTGGGTATTGTTTTCTGAGATTAGAGGGACATTAGTACATGTATGTACTGATGACTAATCATCCAGCAGAGAAAAACTAACACTGGAGCCAAGGAGAGAATTTTGGGGCTGATGGCTTTGGTTTGGCCGGTGGGGTTTGGACCCACGCGGAGGGGCTAGCTTAGAGGCGCTCGGAGGTCATCCACCAGGCAGAAAGCCCGAGTGTGTGCATGCAGATGCTGGGAGGTGAAGTTCTCTTCTGAGTATTTCAGCTCTCTCCCGGAATTGGGAACAAGGTCATCGGCTGGGAGGGAGGAGGCCGGAGGAGGTGGGAGGAGGCGGTATAGAGAGTAGCAAGTGTGAAATAATAATCTGGAAGCTGGGGAGGGACTAGACCCGGGAAGTGGAGTATAACTGGGGGCAGCATGAAGGGCCCCCCTGAAGTTCATGGTGGTGAATCTGAGGGGAGACTCCAGACGTGTTGTTGTGATCTGCCACCAGCTGTGTTCAGCTGTGCTGATGTAGCCATGGGGGAGGGGGGGAGTTCATCCCTGCATTCATCCAGAAGGGCCAGATTCTGGGCCAGGCACTAGGTGTCTCATCATGGTCACCGTCAAGGAGTGGGCCCTGGTCCCTGGGCCTTAGGAACTGGCGGAGGGAGAAAGCCAGCACAGAGATAAGAGGGCAGATGGCTACAATCATAACTTGAGGAGAATTCCAGAAAGGTGGCCATCCCGCTCTTCTCTGTGGCTGGCTCTGGTGTCTCCAAAGCCCAAGTCATTGTCCAAGGAGACCCGCAGGCGCCTGAGGACTTAGGTAGGGCCTCGTAGGCCTGATGGTTCATGGTCAAGAGTTTGAACGATGAAGCCTCTGAGTGCTTTAAGCAGGGAATGACATAATCTAAATTACATTTTTAAAAGGTCAGACTTTGTCAATGAAATATTAGCAAATTAAATCCAGTGATAGATAAAAAGGATAATACAATCACAACCAACTAAGGTTTGTTGCATGCGTGCAAGCGTGGTTTAACATTGAGAAAACTCAATCAGTATATTCAGCACATTAACATGAAAAGGTCACCTTGCCTGCAGTGTGGGGGATGGGTTGGATGGGGCAAGAGAAGACTGGAGAAGGTCATGGTTATAGGTGGGGGTGGGGGGCAGGTAGGGACCCCAGGGGATAGTGGAGGGAACTGGAAAGACTTAGGGCGTGTTAGGGTTAGAACCGACTGGTAAAGGACTGGGTGTGCAAAAGGGGAGAAGGGGTCAAGTGTGACCACCACGTTTATGGTTGAAGCCATTGGGTAGATGATGGTGCCAATTCTGGAGAGAGGGTGAGGAAGGAAGAAACTCGAGGGAGATTCATACCTTTGTAGGTACTCAAGTGGAGGTAATATGCTAGCGGGTCCCGGCGGTCTTCTCTCTCTTGCTCGTTCCATCCCTTCATGCCATGCGGCAGGACTTGGAGCCCCACAGAGCCTTGAGGAAGGAGCTGCTCAAACATCCAGCCAGCTTCCTGGGTGCCACCAGCTGCTCCGTCTTCTGTCCTCCCACCTCACTTCTTAGGAAGCTGCTGGCTTTCTTAGGCTGGAACCACAGCAATAAGGACCTGTGGCTTTAGGATCCCTAAACTTCTAGAAGGAGACAGCAGATTTGGGGGTTCTTCTTTCCTGCCAGACTCCATTCAGAATGAGACACAGTGGCTTCTGGGATAGCTAAGATCCCTGAGTCTCTGTCCATTCTTGGTGTCCCTGGACTCTGTGTGCCTCCAGACCTCCTTTCCCACCCCCCTAGACTGGCACTGTGGATTGTGCTGATCCCCTGCGTGGTGGCTCTCCCTCCCCCACCCTACAACAGGGTCACCCCCAGAGCCTCGGGGGGCGGGGGGCGCTGAGCTTACTTAACCTTTCTGAGCTTCTGTTTCCTCTTCTGCCAAAGAGGCTTCTTAATACTTCCTCCCAAGGGTTGTTAGGAGGGCTAGAGATGAGCGGTGTTAAGGGACTGGTGCATAGTAGGCACTGAGTGGTGGGGTCTCTTCTTATCGTCCAATAATCCTCACTCGTTTTCCATTTACGACTCCGTGTTACATGTCCACTGGGGTCCCACGGGGTTCAGGTCCATGTCAAATGGGTGGCATACCCCGTGAGGACAGGGCATGGTTCTTTCCTGTTTTGCTCATTGTATCCCAGTACCTAACACACGCCGGGCTGCCATCTGGTAAGTGACTGAGTCAGTGCCTGTCCCGGGAAGGAATGAAGCGGTGCTCGCAGGAGGGAGGAGGCCTCAGTGGGGCAGGTGGAGTGGCGGGCTAGGGAGAAGTCAGTCGGATCTTCATGCTCTAGTGGAGCATGAAGGGACATTTCATTAAAGCCTTCCCAAGAGATCAGAGGGTGTGGGGGGGGGGTGCCGGGGTGCAGAAGGGTGAAGGTCTCACCCGAGCTTCCCTGGCAAGTTGCAGGGAGGATCCTCGTGTCTGGACCCCAGCTTGGCTCCCTCTGGTCCCCATGCTCCTGTTTCTATGAGAAGAGGGAGCAGCCCCTCCCGAGCCTTCCTTGTCCTCCCGAGGGGCCTGGCATCTACCACGGGGAGCTGAAGCAAGAGCTCCCCTGGGAGGCCCAGCGGCTCTGTAACTGCTCTCTGGGGGGGAAACATTCAGAGTGTTTGGGGACTTGCAGTGCCCAGCAGAAACACCTGCCAAGGAATAAACACAACCCCCAGCCCCCATGTCCAGGGCTCCCGGGTCTGTCTTGACAACAGTGGCCCAGCGAGGCCTGGGGAGGGACAGAGACACCATTCAGAGTGGCTGTGTCCGGGCCCGGGGGCTGACAGTCTGGGAGTGAGCCAGCGAGCCAGCGAGGACTGTGAAGGCACGACACCTCTGCCACCACCACCTGTGATGGTGACAGGAGCATGGCTTCAGGCTCTTAGCGGGGTCTGTGTATGCATTCACACGTGCACACCTGGGTGTGTGCTTGTGTGTGTGAGTGTGCGTGGGGGAGAGATTATAGCTTCTTATTTTTATTTTTGCAAATAAAAAATAATATCCTGGAGGGTCTAGAAGCCCTTCCATTTGACCCTGCTTGCTCTCCCCAACCCCCAGCCCAGCTCTCTCACTCTCTGAGGCCCAGACAAGAGTCCCAGCCCAGCTAGTCTCTTTCCTGTTTGTGGCTCCCCCAACCCCCTACCTTCATGCCCCAACCCCCACCATTAATCCTCCTTGACAGAAGAACACTGTTTATGGATTCAAGTCAACAAGTGTTTTCTGACAACACAGATCCCGTCCTCAAGGGCACAAACCTACAGTCTGGTGGGCGAGACATGGTTTACCAGCTGCTCCGCAGCAAGAGGCCTGAGCAGGCCTGGCCTGCATCCAGGCACACAAAGCCAAGGTCATGGCCCCAGCCAGGATGCTTAGCCCCACATCTCCTTGTATCTGTGCTCAAAACTCACTTTCCCTGTCTCCAGGTTAGTCACTTCTTACCCTGTGCATCCTTGGAGTGGAGAAGAAGGATAAAATAAGGGAATTTAACACGTAAAACCACATCTCAAACACATACACACACATACACACAAATACCCCAGAAAGCTATTTTCTTTTCTTCTCTTGTCTAATTCCTACTTACTCTTTAATACTCAGCTCAGATGAGACCTCCTCCAGTCTCCTTGTTCTGCCTTCGTGTCCCCACAGTTCTTCTTCAAGGGCTTTAAACACAGCCATTGTCAAATTGCATGGAGGTAATCTCACTTAATTGCTGCTAATAGTGTGTGTGTGTGTGTGTGTGTGTGTGTGTGTGTGTGTGTGTTGGGGGTGGGGTCCAAGCCTGTTCATCTCTGTCTCCATAGTGCCCAGTGTGCTTTCTGCCCATTTTTGGTATCTGATGACTGGCCCAGTGAATCAGTGAATGAATGGTAATAGTAGCAAGTGATTCTTGAGCATCTAATATGCGCTAGGCCTTGTGCTAAATACTTTATATGGACTCTGTTTATTTACAGGGCAAGCGGGAGGAGGTGAGGAGGGAGAGGGCACAGACTCTCTTATTTAAATCCATGCACAATTTTAGGAAGAGACACTAACAGTATTTGACCTGAGTAGCATAACATAGCCCTACTGTCCACAGTTTCTGAGAAGCTGAGGCTCAGGAGGTTGGACTGTCAGGCACATGGCTGCTCTGCTAAGTGTAACCAGAACTGCTGAATGAACACCTGAATGCATGAATGAAAAGATCCGTATTTGAGCTTTGACTCCAACATTTATTCTGGGTGATTTGGGGTAAATCACATCTCTCTTTGGGTCTCAGTATTCTCATCTATGAAACGGATCTAATCCCAACCCCTACTGCGAAGAGTTATGTGTGAGGCGCTGTTCTTGGAATGGGATGGGAGAACGGCTTCCCTGTTTAGGGGATCCCTTGGCACCGGGATGTATGTAGGGGAGGGAGGAGTTGCTGTGACCCCCACTCCCAGCTCAAGTTGGAAGTCGGCTCTCTGGCCCGTGGTTCCAAGAGCTGCCTGAGGGCTGGCCTGGCACTGAGGTTGCAGAAGGAGCTGCTGATGTTTTCTGCAGGGCTGCGGCAGCACGAGGGGAGCAGAGAGAAAAGGGCCAGCCAGATGGAGTGGCCTCGAGGAGGTGGGGAGGGGCAGGAAGTGCGTGCTGCCGCATGCCTGGCAGAGGCGCCAAGTTTGCCTTTGGAGCTGATGTTTAAAGAGAAAGCGTCTCTTCCCTGTTGGGTGTCGGGCTGCGCTGTCTGCCCGCAGAATGGGGGCTGCCCCCCCAAGGCTCCCTGGGGCCACACGAGGTGTGGTGTGCCCTGGGGTTGGCCAGGGAGGAACTGACAGTGATTTGCGTACACAGGCTGGCCCGAGGGGGGAGGGGGGCTACGCAGGAGACGTCTGCTTGCGCTGCGCCAGTCACTTAGGCGAGGAAGGGCCATCTCCGGGCCTCACTCTTCCTGTGAGAACATGGCCCGCACCTGAGCACAGTCTGCAGGCAAGACCTGGAGAAAAGAAAATGTTCCAGTGAAACACCTGTGAGGAGAATCCAGGCCTGGGGGCCTTCTCCTAAAGCAGGGGGCCTGAGGGACACGTGGTTTCCCCATCTGGCCAGTGTGTAGGGAGGCTAGGGGCTGGAAGCAGGAGGCCAGATCTCGGGGCCTGGTCTGGCACAGGGACAAACCACCCCCGTCGCCCCGCAGGACCTGCATCTCCATCGGCAGAGAGGACTCACGGCTCCCCCACTTCCCCGCCAGGCTGGCCACACTGGTCCCCCAGTCTGGCCTCTGCTTCTTATGTCTTCTGACCTTAGCCAAACTCTCTGAGCCTCAGTCGCTACGAACGAAAATGGAAGTAATAGTATCTAGCACGTGAGATTGTCCATCATTAGATGTGAAAAGGAACTCGTACCCAGCATCTCCCTGTAGGATCACGGGGCTCATTCTTCCCCTTTCCCGCTGTGTGGTGGGAGGGAGGGAGATTTATGGATCACGGTGTGTGTGTGTGTGTCTTCATCTCTGGTGAGGTTGGGGAGGACAGCTGACACCATCCACTGGTGTGGCTTGAGGGGGTCCTTTGTGTGCATGCTGAGGCCTGGTGTTGGTGAGCTGGGTGCTGGGGATGTGGCCGCGCGGCAGGGGTAGGAGGTGGCCACAGCCCCACGTACAGGTAAGGGGGTGTCCCATCCCTTTCTGGATCCAGGCCTTGGGCATCTCCCTTCCTGCTCCAGGCTCCTCCCCTGCGCTCAGGAAGGAGCATGGAGGGTTCCCTGGAAGGGGACAGGCAGGCTGTTTGGGGGGCGGGGAGTTGGCACGCCTACGTGTGGAGTGTCTCAGTGTCCTGAGCAGCGCCTGGAGCCTTCCTTGGCAGCATATTTAATTTTCTGTAGTCGTGCAAGGCTGAGGTCAGCATCATTTTACACATAAATAGGGGGCCAGGGAGGGAAAGTCACTTGAAAATGGTTACCCAGCTCATAAATAGCAAAAGCAGATGCCATTGCTGCAACGGCCGTTCACTGCTGCTACTGTCCTCGGCGGTTTCCAGACCGGGGACCTCAGCCCCGACTGCCCTCCAGGGCCTTCGAGGCTCAGATGGGCACAGAATGCAAGGTTCTGCAGATGGGGAGATAAATCAGCATAGGCTGGGCTAGGATGGCTGAGGCTTCTGGGGCAGAGATTGCCGGTGGGCACAGGTCTGGTCTGCTGCCTGGCTTCTTCTAGGCCCCACCTGCTTTCTTGCAAGCCCCTGGCTGCACCTGCCCGTTTGAATGGCTGCTTCGATCCCAAGGGCAGGGAAGCTAAATCCGGAGGCGTTGCCAGCATCACAGCAGCAGAAATGATCCCACGCAGTCTATGGAGGTGAGAGCAGTGGAGAAGGGCTAGAGAGGCAGCCAGGTGGGCTCTGGGCTGGGTCCTGGGCTGGGCACTGTGAGAGGCTCAGCCTGACCTTCTCTGCCATCCACAGGTAGAGTGCACCCTGCCAAAAGGCCTGGGCCAGAGTCAATGGAGCCTGGGTTCAGGCTCAGCTCAGACCCTAACCAGACAAGCGGTGGCCTTGGGCACTCAATGCATGTTCCTGGGCCTTGGTTATCCAATCTGCAAAATGGCAACAATCAGCTCTTTGTTTAGCTGGCAAGCTGATGTTTGCAACAAGTTGGATCGCTGGCTGGGAAGCGCTTTGCAAGCAGTGCTGGGCTGTGTCGTTACGTTGCTGAGATGGGGAGATTCTCTCCCCTCCTTCTTCTCCATGCTGGCTCCTGGCCTTTTCTCGCTCTGCTCGGTGGAGGTAGCCATCCATTAAGAGAACAGGTCACACAAGTGGATTTGTGAGGGACTTGGCAGGGGCCTGGGTTCCTCTTTCCTGTAGGATCCACGACAGTGCCTTTCCTTTCTCTGGCCTCCTCTCTCCAAACAACGGCAGGGATGGCTACTTTAGTGCCAGGTATTGTGATGAGTGCTGGTCCGAGGAGCTCAGACAACATGGGACACAAAGGACTGAGATGCTGGTCCCTGTGCTCACCTTCCTCACAGCCTCCTGGGAACATCAATGTGTGAAACACAAAACACCACCTTTGGAGGCAGCCAACCTGACCTTGGGCAGATCACTCCGTCCCCTGGGATGACTGAGGGAAGACGGAAGGAAGGACCGTGTGCAAAACTCAGCGCCAGATGGTGACAAGGGACACAGTGGGGGCTGGGCGGGAAAGATCTCAGTTCCATTTTACAGATGAGGAAATTCCGATGCTGTGGGGTCATGCCATCTGCTAATGCAGCAGGTCTGAACTTGATCTGAGGCCAGGCCCTCTACTGCCGGTCAAGTGCTGTGTTGTTCGAACTTCTTGCTCCCTAGCCAACCAGGGACACTCCATCGGAGATGTGGGGACCAGCATGGAGGTCTGGGGAGAGAGAGGTGTGGGTGGTCGGACAAGGTCTCAATGTTGGGGGCCCCAAAGGAGCACCTTCCACATGGCCTGGATGGTCAGCATTGGTAGCAGGGAAGTGGCTTCGGGCGGCCTCAGCCCCGCCTCCCTCACCTCGGGGCTCCGGCCGCTGAGGTGCGTGTCTGCCTGATTCTTGCCTGGCTGAGTCCCCAAGGCCCATTACCACCAGCTCTCTGCATTTTCTGTTTCCAGCTCTGAGCACGGCACTTTGAAGTTTTCGTGAATGGTAGATGGGAAAAAAAAAAAAAAAGGCTTTGATTTAATAAGCTTCCTCCTCACCCACACACATCATGATGTGAGATTCCCCCATCCAGGGTCTTGGCAGATATGAGTGATTTAGAGGGCTTTGCAGAAGTGGGAGTGACTGAAAATGAGTTTATCGATCAGCCCTCAGAGAAGCTGCTTGGCCAGACCCCTGCACTGGGACGTTGCCAGCAGCTCAGGCTGCTCTGTTCTCCGGGTGCAGACGACAGGGGCCCGGCCAGCTCCCTGCAGAGCAAGAGAACACGCTGTTCCCCACCTCCACCCAGGGCTGGCAGCAAGGAGAAGGGCTGGCTGGTCTTGCAGCAGGAGGAAGTATGGTTAGACTCTTGCTAGAACTACCTCATTACGTGGCTTAAATGTATTAGGGCTGGGGGCCGGAGGCGGGACCCGAGGGTCCTGTAGATCCTACAGAAGGTGCCCGATCTGTGCGCGGCAAAGGGGCTCCCTCACCTGCGCGGAGGGCTGGTGTGGGGAGGAGCAGGAGTCTCAGGCCCACCTATGACCCTCCCTCTGACTTTATCCACATTTAAAGTGATTATTGATATCATCAGATTGATATCTACTATGTCTGTAACTCTTCCCTCCTCATTGGATTTGTGCCTTGGTACTTCCTCCTGCCCCTTCTTATTCTGCCTCCGCTGGTCTTACCTGAGCATCATATATGAATCCATTTTCCCTCCACGGTTATTATTGGGCATCTCCTGTGTGCCAGGTACTGTGGCCACTGCTAGGAATACAGCCTTGAGCCATGCCTGCATCCTGCTCTCGCGGTCCTGGAAGTTTCATGCTCGAGAGGAAAATGAAAGAGTTCAACTTGTCATCCTAGTTGGGAAGAGGCGGGCGTCAGCCTCCAACTGTGACCCAGGAGGTCCAACATCCTTCCTCCTGCCTCCTGCTGTCCTGGGCAGGGGAATCTAGGACTCCCCCCACCATGGGCGAGCCTTCCACTGCCTCAGGCCCCCACCGCCCCCCCAGCTCATATCCGCGGCTGCGGCAGAATAGAGGGGACAACCAGAGCCCATGCAGAGGGCCCAGTGGAACGCAGGACGAGGGCTCCCGTGCACTGCTGTCTGGGCAGCTGCTGACCCAGAAGGCCGGAGCCTGGGCTGGGCCTGGCCTGGGACTCGCGGTGTAGGGCTGGGTGAATATGCATGCGTGCAGTAAGACACGAGGCAAACGAAATGGCAGGAGACCCCTGGGAGCAACCGCTGGAAAGTGCTGGCCTTCTTACTGCTGTTATTGTTAGCAGGTTTGGGCTCCAAACTCCACTGACCTGGGTGTCGGTGGGGAGAAGGGCCGGGACCTGGGAGAATATGCAACTTCTTCCGTCCACAGAGCTAAGTACTGCCTTGGATTGTGAGGCAGCAGGAGGGACTGAAGTTAGACCCAGGAAGGACTTTCTGCTGGACAAGGAGATGCTCTGGAGTGGAGGCCTGATGGTGGGAGTGGACTCTTTGGAAAGATTTCCAAGGTGGAGAACTCCCCCGTCCTTTGTGTCCTCCTATATCCTACCATCTGTCACATCTTTGCTGGAGGAGAGGGTATAACTTTAGGAAACCCCAAAGCCTAGGTAGCAGGCACAGGGAGAGAACCCCTGCCCCGTGACAGCGGTTGCCCCCCCTCCCCCCCAGGGTGAGCAGCCCTGTTTCCCAGGCCAGGGAAGGTCTGGAAGTGGCTCAGCCTGTCACTCCTGGCTCAGCACTGTGCAGAAGGCCAGCCTCCTGGGTCCCAGCTGGGCTATGCCTTTGGGCTGCTGTGGAGTCTGAGTGGGGTCTCCCGCTAAGGCTGACATCATGGTCCATTGCCTGCGTAGGCTTTCAGGCTGATACTAAGTGTTCCGTGATTCCTGACAGGCCAGAAGCCACTCAGAAGGGAGGAAGGAGAAAGGGCACGGGTTCCCCCCTGTGAGCCTGCCTGTGTCTCCAGGCGCACACGGGCCGCTTCGCCCAGGAGCGCTTTGCTGGGCTCTGTTGGGGAGTGCGCCTTCTCTTCCCCACGTGGGGTTCAGGCCTGGCTGAGCGAGCTCCCACACTCCCACCCCAGACAGCCCAGGAACACAGACTCATTCTGGACCAAGGTTGGGTTAGGTGGGAGAGCCGACTGCAAAATAAAAACTAAGGCCATGTGACCAATCTTCCAAAAGGAAACAAGTAGCTTTTTTTATCTGTGCCCAGGCAACTTGTTTTGTATCTTTTTCAGAGCTGACTGTATTTCCAGCAGAATCAAGGATGTCTTCCGGGCGAGGCGATAAGACTGGGCACCAGTTGCAATTAGCTAGCCAGGGCCCAGACGAGGTAGCGCACCAGCCCCGTGGTTACAGTGAGCCTGCTGAGGGTCAGGAGGAACTGAGGCTGGAGGGGTGGTGACTTGCTCAAGGCCACGAGCAGTTAACTGGGGAGCCACAGCGTGCAGTCTGATCCAACCCCACAGCACACCTTGGAGAGGGACTCCCTTCCGGGGACTTGTGGGTGCCTCACAGCCACAACCCCTGGGGCCCCTCCTGCCCAGACCGGGACAGGAGTTTGGTCCTCAGGGCTCCCACTTCTTTCTCTTCGGACCAAGCTCAGCTCTCCCTATAGGATGATCATTCCAGAAGAGGGGAACATGATCTGCAGAGCTTGGGAAACATCTGGTTTAGTCCCACATCATCTCGATTCAGACACGGATGCCCTAAAGAGGAGGGCTCTCCACTAGACTAGCTCACTCCCAGCAGAGCCCAGACCACAACCCAGGTCTCCTGACCCACACCATCTTGGACAGGTGCTCTAAGGGAGAGCTCTCCCTCTTTGGGGGTTCCTGACGTTGCTGCCATGCAGGCAGGCACCCCTCAACGGGCAGCACGGGCCCCTCTGTGCTCATGGGCCCAGGGAGGTGCGCACATTCCCAGGACCTCCCGCTGGCCCTGCCGATGGGCCAGCCGAACTGGAGGCCTCAGCCGCCTCTTGTAAGTGACAACCATCTGCAGAGGCCACGGCTGCCTGTGGGAATGATCCAGTTGGCCCCCTCTCCTCAGAGGCAGGTCTTTCCACCTCACCGGAAAAGGAATTTGGCCCTTTTCCTGCCTTGCTCGTCACGGTGAGGCCTCACTGCACCAGGCTCACAGGTCATTAAATCTGCGCGCAGACCGGATGGGTTTTTCCGTCCCACCCACCGGATGAGTCACCCTTGGAAGGTGGGGCCATTTGAACTTGGTCTTGGTCTCTTCGCCACCCTGGCCTTACCTGAGAGCCCAAGACAATCAAGTCTCAGGGCAGGAAATGGCCAGGAATATGCTGAGGTCTGGGCCCTGTTTCCCCAGTCTCCTGATCAGGTCAGACACCCTCCTCCTCAAGGACCCCACCTGGTCACTGGGATGTGGGCAGGGCTCTGTGTGACCTTGCGGGGGGTGGTCAGAGCACGGCTTCCCATTGTGGGGCAGAGGGAAGGGGGCTGCCCCCCCCGGAGGGCATTGGTTCAGGTGCAGTCCTGGGGTCTCCATCGTCCATTCAGAGACACCTTGATTCACCCTGGACGGGAGGGAAGAACTGGGGATGGCAGGCCGATGTCGCTGGAAAATGTGCCTCCCCCAAATCTGAGAACCTGCTCCCTCCACCCGCCCCCGGGAGCCTCCTTGGAAGGATGAGAGAACGGACCCAGAGAGCAGAGGGCTCCATCGCAAGGCACACAGGCCTGTGGCAGAGCCAGCGACACGGGGCTTCCGTGTGCCCGTGAGTCTGGGGGTCGCACCAGGACCTTCGGCCTTGATGCTTCAGCTGCTCTCTCCTCAGCCTGGCTGCTCCCTTTGGGAAGGCGCGGTGCCCCTCTGTGGGACAGGATGTTCCTTGAGGACAGGAGCTAGGTTTCTTCTGCTCTTTGGGAGATCCAAGGCAGAGGCTCTCCCTCTGGAGCAGGGAGGGGAGGGGAGGTGGTTGGTCTCGGAGTCACATACGTGTCCTTGACTGTCTTCCCTCCAGGCTGTGGAGTTATCTGTTTTCAGCAAGTGACCAGGAGTGATTTCCAAGACCCACTTAAACTAATCATCTAATCGATTTATCCAGCTCTTTTCTTTCCAGGAGCTCTGAGCATCTGCCTCTCTTCTCTGCAGCCTTCAAGCTGGCCCTGGAGGCGTCAGACTGATTGCCCTCTTGGGGACAGGGGGCACTGACATGGGTGGGAGCCAATGCCACAGGGGGGATTAGAGGGGGGCAAGACTCAAGGCAGGATGATTAGGACCCAGACACCCTGCCCCCCCCCGCCCCTCCCTCTGATCCAGATTCCCCTGGGCAGCATTATTAGTAAATCTTTGGCCCCTGGAGTGCGCCCATCACCTCTGATTGTATCTGGTTTCCTGTTCTCCTTGGGGAGGAAGAATTTCTCTGCAGGAAGTAGTTTAATAGTCTGAGAGCCTTATTCTGTGGTCTAGAGACCCAGCTTTCCCATTGCAAGTGGCCCAGATTTTTGATAAAAAGAAAGGCAGGAGGGAGGCGACCGGAGCTCTGTAGCATGGCTCCTTCTCAGACACGGAGGATGGAGGATTCAGTTTCTGACTCTCCAAACTGCCGGGGAGGAATAGGGCCAGCTGGACCTGACCACCCTGCCCTGGGTGCAGCAGCCGGCAGGACACTTCATCACCCCTGTCTTCCAACAGAACCACATCTAGCGTTTTCCAAACTGACCATGTGGCTTCTCTCATTCTCCCTTCTGAGTCCACATGGATGTGTTAAGAGTCTGTCGCCAGCCGGGAGATCCTTGCGATGACTACACTCAGATCTTCCCACTCTGGCTTCGCTCCTGAGCCGCTGGGGTCTAACAGCTCGGGGGTCACTAAGGCACTTACAGCGGAGGATTGGTTATGTAGGTGACGAAGTGTCACAGAAGCCCGAGAGGATAGTGAGGGAACCCAGAGAACAACAACAAGGGGAAGTTAGCCCTGGGCTGCGGGAAAAGGGAAGAGATTGAATGGAGGTGGGCCTGCTGGCTGGGAGGTAAGGCCAGGAAGGAGATGTAACAGGTCTCTGAGGCACAGAGGGAGGAGTGGAAATAGCCTGGCTTTCCTCTCCTCCCTTCGTGCTCCAGTGCCTCCCATGGACCCTGCTGACACGGGAGCTCTGGAGATGCAGCCTGCGGGGCTCAGCTCCTGCTGATCCAGAGCAGGGCAGGGCGAGGGGGAGGGAGGCTGAGGAGAGCCGGCTTCAGGACCAGCGCGCTCCAGTCTTGTCCAAGCAGTGACACAGCAGCTGCTCTGAGTCCCTTTTTCTGTGTGGCAGTTCTCTGTCCTCTAGAGAGAGTTCTGCAGGGCCTTCCTGCCCTCCTCTTCTCTTTTCTCTGTTGAATGCTCCTTTCCTGCCTAGGTCTCAGGGTCTGTTCATCTCCTGATGACATTCTGAGCTTTTCCTGTTCATAGGAGGCTTTTTGTTCACATTCTCAGAGTTGGCCTAAA
Source organism: Spilogale gracilis (assembly GCA_004023965.1). Lineage (NCBI taxonomy): Eukaryota > Metazoa > Chordata > Mammalia > Carnivora > Mephitidae > Spilogale > Spilogale gracilis. The sequence goes on along the minus strand of PITA01000703.1, from coordinate 153,084 downwards.
ATTCAGTCCCCAGTGGTGCCCAGGAAAGAGCCCTTCTCCGAGGCTGTGGCCAGGGAGAAGCCACCCCTCAGCACTCAGCCAGGGCCTCCGACTGGATGTGATCTTATCTGAGAAAGGGCCCTGTATTTGAGACACAGGAACCCCCAAGAGCCCGAGAGAGCTCATGGCTCCCACTAGGGCATAGCCTGTGCCGGAGACATGGCTTCTCCGGATCGCAGGCTGGGAGGCTCCGGGGAAGCTGCTCCTGGCCGAGGTCGCCTCTGCTGACCCCGCAGCTTGCAGCGGCCGTGCTGAGCCTGCCTCCTGCTTCTTGTCCGAGGCCCGCGTCAGGGCAGCCTATGTCGTGGGAGCTGCGCCAGGTTCCACTGGTTACCTAGGTCGGCAGTGGACTCCCCACAGCACCCAGCGCAGTGGGGAGACACCCAGGGAACGTTTCTTCTCATCCAGGACACTGATTGCTTCCAGGCGATGGCTGCGCCTTTCTCCTCTGACCGTCTCTAACTAAGCCTCGACAGGTTCCTCCTTATTTCTGGTTCCCAAGAGGTACTCACAGGGTAGGTCCTCAATCAGCCACAAATGATTGCATGAATCATGTTTATTTATCACGAAGTTTTATTTATCGTTGGAGAGACCATAGTGATTGTGTGAGTGGGTGTGTGGGTTCACCCGCCATTGTTACGCGTATGTGTTCATTTATTCGGCAGATAGAGACTGAGCGCTGTTCTCGGTACTGGGGTTGCGGTGGCCCTGCCCTAAAGGGACCTGGTATTCTGCTGGAGAGAAACAGATGCTAAACGCAAACATATATATGGAGAGAGGAGAGAGAGACAGAAGTGATCGGCTCTATCAAGACAGTTAAACACCGCAAGAGGTACAGAGTGGTGGGGGCTGTCTTGGCCGGCGGGTCAGGGAAGCTTCTCCGAGGAGGCGACATCTGAACGGGGATCCCGAATGAGGGGAGATGAGCAGGACGGGCAGAGGCCCCTGGGCAGACACAAATGAGAGTCCAGCAGTGTGGTGGGGACCTCCTGGGCGAGGGGGGTGGGGCTCAGACTAAGGGGAGGGGCCCCTTGTGGAGACCGAGGTCGGGGAGACTCGGGAAATAGAACCTCCCTCTGCACGGTGGCCAGGATCAAAACCTGAGTGCCATCTCGGTTCTTTCTGTGAGCTGGACAGCCAGGTCCTGTTGGATCCCTTCTGAGCGCACCTCGAGCTGTCCGCTTCTCCCCTGCTGCCCCACCAGCTGGAGCACGCCGCCTCCTGTCCTGCCTAGATGGTTAAAATAGCCTCCCTGGGGTTGTCCTGCTTTCCCCGCTATAATGCGCTCTCCGAAAGGCGATCCGACTTAGCTTTTAGAAACAAATTGGAGGATATTACTCCTTGTCTTGTAGTGGCTTCCCTGCACTTAGAATGTACCTCAGAACCTTGACCGTGGCCCTCAGCCCTGGCTGTCCTTGACCGCAGCTGGGACTGACCAGCCCTACCCTGGCCCTCACCGGCCTCTCCAGCTGTTTTCTCTTCCTGGCCCTCCAGCCTCAGCCCCTCTGCCTGCTGTATCTTCTGTGTGGAAGACCCTGCCTGCCCTGCCCCCCCAAACCTGATCTTTGCCCAGGTGGCTTGTGGGGAGCATTCAGCGATCAGCTCAGCATATTCTCCCCGGAGAGGCCCCTCTCGCCACCAGCTACTCCTGCTCTCGGGGGTCCTCTCTGAAATGATCCATTTATTTGTTTATATATCTATTTCTTGTTCCCCTGCCTCTAGGAAGTTACTTTCATGAGAGCCTGTTCTCTTCAATATTTCTGAACCCTACATTTACCGCTCGGTACCTAAAGGTGTTCATGGAATATCTGTTTAATGAGTTGAAGGGAGGTACCTTATTTACTTTCTCGTCCCAACACCCCCCATTAAATAGGCAGCTCATCAACAGAGCAGTGTGGGGTCTATGAAGAGGTCAGAACTAGAGGGAGGAGGGAGGCTCCCCTGTAGGTCTGATGGCATCTTCAGAACTGCTCAGTCCAGGGAACTTGCTGTGGCTCCCCATCACTCTGAGGCTCCACCCTCCTAACCCCCTTCACGCCATCCCACGGGAGTGCCAGACCTGGGTCCAGCCCGGGCTTTGGACTTGGAAAGATCTGAATCTTAGCAATTCTGTCTCTACCTCTTTTTGGCTAAGGGACCTTGGGCAGGTCTTATAATCTGAGTCTCAGTTACTGTAATTAGAAAATGAAAATAATAATCATAATAATACCTAGCTCATTGGGGCTATCTTTGCTCAGTGCCAGGCCTGTGGAAAGTATCAATAAATATTAGCTCTTATTAGCATTATTGTTATCATTACTACTGATCTGTTGGTTGTTATTTTTCTTTTTGTTTAATGATTATTTAGAGAGAGAGAGAGAGGAGCATGCACGTGAGTGGAGGGAGGGGGAGAGAGAGAATCTCACGCAGACTCCTTGCTGAGCACAGAGCCTGACCAGGACTCTATCTCACAACCCTGAGATCATGACCTGAGCAGAAACCAAGAGTCAGACACTCAACCCACTGAGCCCCCCAGGTGCCCCAGTTAGCTGTTATTTTTCAATGCCCCTCCCCCTGCCTTAGCCTGCAGAGCCTCCCTCTTCTGTGTGGCAGCGCTGCCGGAGAGCAGAGGTGAGGCAAAGCTGTCTGCTGCCCTGCCCTGTTGGGTGTGGGATTGGTAGCCTCCCGACCCCACTGTGTCACCCTCGAGCCACGCCTAACTCGGGCAGCGTCTGTGATGGGACATACTTGCCAATCAGCCGGGCCGGGAAGCACCTGCCACCTCTTTCTGGAGGCTCTCCCTCTCCCTCCCTCCGGGCACTCAGTCCCTGTTATTACCCTCATCGGGACATGTTGGTGATAAACTCACACTCGGCAGTGAGCACTATCTTGGCTTTCAAAAATAACGCACGGGGGAGGGGGTGTAGTTGTTAACCGAAAGGAACCTGTCGCCGCGGGGGCGTTTCAAGCCCTGTAGGGGAGGTCCTGGAGGTGATGGGGCTGGCTCTGTAAAGAGCTGCCCACCCTGCTTCCCTGTGGACAGGGCCTCACTGGTGTTTCAATGTCTGCATTCTGTTGCTTCCCACCTGTGTCTGCCCGAGGCTGCGCACTCCTGAGGACGGCCAGGCTAGTTCCCAGCATAGCCCGGGGGTGGTGAGACCTTGGACCCCAACTCGGGAGGGAGAATCTGAGCATTGGAGACACAGTCAACACACCCTATCCCATGTGCCCCCCCACCCCAGACTTACAGCCTCTGCTTTCTCTTTCCCACGTGTGGGGAGAGGTGAGTTTCTCCCTGGCCCTGGGCGCAGCCCTTCCTGCGGGAGCCTGCCCCACCTCAGCCAAGGTCCTGAGTCCAGCCCTTTCCCACCGTGGAGAAAATAGCAAGAAAAACAGATGAGAACTGATACCCTAAGCTGCAGGTCTGCTGGGACCTGGCCCTGGAGGAGCCCCAGGAAAGCTTTAACCTTGGGGCTCCAGGCCATCAGGAAGGGCACAGAGAGGAGGGGCATGGGTCACCCTAGTGAGATGCTGCCTCCTCCCTTCCTCATACCTGAGTCAGTGTTAGGACCCCCCTCTTTTCTCAGTGGGTCCTCACTGCCCAGATATGGGTCTTGGGCAGCCTTCCCCCGCCCAGTGGGTTAGGCTGGATGGCAGCACAAGGTCACCTTCTCTAACCCTCCCCCCATCTCTGGGCTTACGCTCTTTGAACAGGGTCCAGATGTTCTCATTTTAAAGTTCTTAGAAAATTCTTAATCTGCCAATCATCCCATATCTAAGTGACTCTCAGGGAGCCTGGTGGGGGAGCTGGTCTTAGAGGACCGGAAATGGTCTCGGTAAGTTACTGGCCATTTCTGGGCCTGGGGTTTCTAATCTGTGAAATGGTAATCCCGTTATGTGCTATGTCACAGGGTAGTTACAGGGATGAGCTAAGACACGAATGTAAAGGGCTTTGCAGACGATAAATGTGATATAAATCATAAGTATGATGGGCCGTGATGGGGGGCCGGGGCAGGTGTCTGGCCTCTGTTCTTCCTTCTGCAGCTGTGGCCCGTTGAGGTCCTGCTGAGGCGCCCCCTGGAAAGCTGCCCCTCCCATCCTCATGACAGCCATGGCAGTTGTCCCCCAGCCTTCTCTCTAGGCAGAATGATCTCTGTGCCTTTGGTCTTGCCCCGTAGATTCACCCAGGGCTTCTTTCACCATAGGATGTGCCGGGAGCACTTTGAGACCATCACTACCAAGCCCTGAGCCAAATATTTGCAAGGTTGTTAGGCCGTGTGGGCCGAGCATCTAGAGATACTGGAGGTTTTCCAAGTGTGAGTGCTACTAGGGGTTTGGAGGGGTAGGAACTCGAGAACAGGAATGTCGGGGTGCTGTTTACAGACTTTGTCACTTATGTTGTCTCATCTGGTCTTTAGTCTCTGAAGCAGGGTCCACCGTTTCATTTTACTGAGAAAGAGTTGATTGAGTAGATTACAGATTGATTTCCAGTGTGTGCACCGGGCTGGCCATGCGCTGGGGATCTGAGAGGTGGGAATGGGTCTCAGTTCCAAGATAGCAAGGATTATGTGTAAGAAAACTGAGGGATCTGGTTTATCCCACCCCCACCCAAGTCATCCCACTTCCCATCCCTGTAAAGCCTTCCTGGAGTAGTGGGGGCTTTGGTGCATGGACAGGTGTCCAGGGTGAGAGGGGCCATAAGTGTCATCACTGTGAAGAAGAAAGCCACCAATCCTGCAGCCCAGGACAGAAGAGACCAGAGTCAGAGGGAGGCTTCGCCTTCAGCCCCGTGGGTCTCAGTAGCTGCTTACAGGCACGGGAGGGGCACTCCATCCATCTCAGAAGACGCACTGGAAAATAACAACTGGGCAAGTGACCACGTTGAACTGGCTCCTCGGCAGAGAGCCGGGCGGGCCCCAGCCCCTGGCACTCGCTCTAGGGTGGCATGTGGGCAGAGGACGTGCTGGCCGCTGGCTGCACTGGCTTAAAGGGAAGTGGGGAGTTCCCAGGACATTGTGTCGTCTGCCTCTTCACCCAAAATGTGGGCTGCAGAGAGGCCGGGACCCGTTCGCACTCCAGGGGCAGAGAGCAGTGCCCGGCACAGGAGGCATGGTGTCTGGTGCTTTGCTGAGCAAATGCGTGCACACGTGCGTGCGCACAAGTGCCTCGCCGGCCGCAAAGGCTCCATGAGCATTAGGCGTCTTTCCCGAGAATAATTCCCTCGTTAGCCTGGGGATGCAGAGCTAGGGTGTGAGCACAAGTCCTCAGGAGGTAAGCACTGTGTGGGGACCGGAAGGGGGAAGGGGAGGTAAGCTCGGAAGGGGAGATGGGGCACTGGTAGCGGGTATGGGGCAGGGCAGGAAGGAGGGAGGCATGGAAGGCTTTTTTGGACAGTTGTGTCAGCTGGCCTAAGGGGAAGAGCCCTTCACTAATGATCTGGCTGTTTGGGATCAGTGTCGCTTGGGAAAGTGCTGCCACCTTCCATGCGGCTTTGGGCAGATCAGGTGATTGCTTTGAACCTCAAGGACTTCCTGGACCGCCAGGCAGCAAGGATGAGGGGACCAATGGCAGTGTGCCGGGCATGCATGATTGTTTTACTGTGGTGACTTTATTAAAACTCCAGGAGGCCCTTTGTTATTTTCTGTTATGATTTTTATCTTGATTTTTAGTTCGTCATGATTTTTCCATGAACCAGGTTTCCCACCGGCTGCAGGCGGGATGAGCCCAGGGGGTTGCAAGCTCTGCCCCAATCCTAGATTCTGAGGACTCGGACCTCGAACCTAACACCCGCACCTCCTCATTCCCTGGGCCTTCGCTAGGGAGGGGGCCTCCTCTTAGAAACCCCGGGAGCTGACAGAGCCTGGGGGGGTACTCACACTCTGCCCTCCCCTCCCCCAGGTACAAGACCGTGGTGACTACCCGGAGGGCGGCGGTGGCCATCGCCGGCTGCTGGATTCTCTCCTTCGTGGTGGGCCTGACACCCCTGTTCGGCTGGAACAGGCTGGGGGAGGTGGAGCGGGCCTGGGCGGCCAATGGAAGCGAGGGCGAGCCTGTGATCAAGTGCGAGTTCGAGAAGGTCATCAGCATGGAGTACATGGTCTACTTCAACTTCTTTGTCTGGGTGCTGCCCCCGCTGCTGCTCATGGTCCTCATCTACCTGGAGGTCTTCTACCTGATCCGCAAGCAGCTCAACAAGAAGGTGTCGGCCTCCTCCAGTGACCCACAGAAGTACTACGGGAAGGAGCTGAAGATCGCCAAGTCGCTGGCCCTCATCCTCTTCCTCTTCGCCCTCAGCTGGCTGCCCCTGCACATCCTGAACTGCATCACGCTCTTCTGCCCTTCCTGCCAGAAGCCCAGCATCCTCACCTACGTCGCCATCTTCCTCACACACGGCAACTCGGCCATGAACCCCATCGTCTATGCCTTCCGCATCCAGAAGTTCCGCGTCACCTTCCTTAAGATTTGGAATGACAATTTCCGCTGCCAGCCGGCACCCCCCATTGACGAGGACCCCCCAGAAGAGGGGCCTCACGACTAGACTCCATCTTCCGCTCCCACCTGCCCACATCGGGAGCATCTCAGCTCCGTCCCACCTCCCCACTGGTCCCACTCCTGAGCCTTCCTGGTGGGGTGGTGGGATGTGGGTGCCCTGCGGCTCAACTCCTGGAGGAGGTTTGGGAGGGTGGTCCGTGGGGAAGGAGCCAGGTAACCTGAGGAGCGGAGGAAAGTGGCTTGAGCCTCCCCAGTCATGTGACCATCCTGCGAGCAGCCCAGTACTTCGGACTGGACGGACTTGGGGAGACTGAGGCTGCAAAGGGGCCATGTGGGCTGGGAGGCCAAGCTTGGCCTCCCATGGCAGTCAGGGGAGCCAGCTTATCTCTGGTGGTAGTGGGGCAACCCTGGGAACAAGCCTAAGGAGAGGAGAGGATCCCCTCCAAGATGGAGGTAGGGAGAGGATCTGGACATCATGGTCTTGCTTTCTCTCCTTTCTGTAGGAGAAGGTGGCAGAACCACTGAGGGGCAGCAAGGAGCCTCAGTCCCTGCCTCCCAGGACCCTGAGCTCTTAGCCATGCAGGGTATAAGGGTGCCTGCTCTCCCTGCTCTGGGGAGCCCAGGTTTATACTTAGGAGAGGAAGAAAGATCAGGTCCAGAAATCATTCCCAACTTTTCTTTATTCTCCTTGAGCCCTCGGACCCTTAACAGGGGCTCCAAGCCCCCTGGAGTGTATGTGGAGACAAAGTGCAGGCCTCACAAAGCCACCGGGTGGCAGCACTGAGCCCTCGCTTCACCCTGAGCTCGCAGGGAGCCTGGGCTGTACTACTTGTCATCAGGGCTACTAGCTTCATTGGCCCCTAATGATGGCCTGGACTCTCCTAAGTGTCACCCATCTCTGCTGTTCCTGAGCCAGAGGGAGAGGAGAGCCCCACACATGCCAACACGAGGGAGCATTTGGCTTGCCAGGGGGAGGGTGGACAAGGGAAAGTGCTGGGATGACTTGTGCCAGCCTGGAACAGCCCAGGGGAGACCACACCGCTGAGATGGAGGCAGGAAAGTCTCGCTGGCATTTAAATGCCCCCAGTATCCCTGGCACTCAGCATATTTTTCAGGGGTTTGGGGCTCTGGCACAGTGCGAGCTTTAGAGCATCTAGGGAAGGGTCGACCCTCTGCCAAGCTTGAGGGGGGCTTGTACAGAGGGGAGGGGCGGGTTTCTGTGCGTGATTCCAGGCCCTTCCTGTTCTTGGAGGCAGGATGTTCCCTGGCTCCCAGGGAGGGCCTCCTGACTAATAAAGACTGTGAACCTTGATGGAGAGCATACCCCTGGCTACCCAGCCCCACCGCCCTCTGAGAGCAGCAGAAGACCTCAGCAGAGGAGAGCAGTGGGGGGATGGGAGGAAGCAGGGATGGGGCAGAGGGGGATATGGAAGTGTTCAGAGCATGGAGGCTTCCAGAGAAGAGTGTGTCTCTCCTGTAGTTATGCTCTCGGCATAGCAAACCCTGAATGTGAAAGCAAGATCCTAAAAATCCACCTGTGTGGAAACCTGGAAACCCCTTGGCATCCTGAGTCCCCTCCCACTGGCACCTTCCTCCTGATGTGGTACGTGGAGACCCCCTCGTGGTGATGCATCCCACCCCCATCACAGCGATGCTCACTGTCACAGAGGCCTGCACTCTAACACACCACACACCTTTATTTGAGCGGTTCTCACCCACAATGCACCTCTCTGCAGGGGCACCCCCACCTTTGCACCCCCCAGGCCCCCTTGAGCCCAGGAAGCCTGGCCTGGGGCCTGCTGAGCCTGCTGCTGGCTTTGGTGCTCCAGCCTCTGGGGGAGAGGCTAGGCAGGTACCAGGGAGCAAAGCCATCAGCCATCACCATGGAAACAGGGCTCTGGGGCATCTGTGGAGCTTGATTCTGAGTCTGGTGGCCCCGATCCCCCAGGTCTGCAGCACCTGGCAGAGAAAACCCTTCATGAGCCCTGCAGTTAGACAGAGCTGGGCTCTACCTGTCCTGCTGAAGCAGTGAGACGGAGCAGAGGGACGCAGCTCCTCTCTTCCTTCCCAGGCCTCCTGCTGCAAGGGGCCAATGCTCGGTGCTTAGCTCTGCCGGGCAGCTCTGGGATCCCTCCCTAATTGTCTGGAGCCTCAGAACCACCTGGGAGGGAAGGTGGGACACAGGTTGTGGTCCTCTCTTTGCTGACAAGGAAACAGGCCCAAGGGAAGGCCCTGGACTAGATCCCTGTGCTATGCGCACATTGCTTAGGACAGCAGATTTGTCTCCAGAGCAGACTGTCACCTTCCCCTGTCCCCCCACCCCCAGCTCTGGCCTCTGCCCCCAGAGGCCGTGGGTCCAATTGTTTACCGTCCTCCTCATCACAGCCTCCTGTCGCTCTTCAGTGTGTGGCTGATGCTGGAAGAGATGTCACAGTCAGAGTGGGGGAGGGGCGCGCCTGCAGGGGACCCAGGGTTGTGGGAGGAGAGGGGCTTCCTGCCTTCACCCCAGACAATCGATCAGTCTGGGTGACGAACTCCGCTACCTCTGTTCCTTACATTGGGCCGTCCTCCCACCTGGAAAATCTTTCCACTAGCCAGACCTCTCCATCTTTACTACCCTTTACTTGCCTTGGTTTCCAGCACCCAGCGTCACCTAGCCCAGCAGCAGAAGACGGAGCCTCTAGTAAGGGATGGCCGCTAGGCAAGGACGTTCTTCATACCTTTCCCTCTGACCTCCAGCCGGCAGTCCACCGATGCCTCCCCTAGCACGTTGACAGCCTTGCAGGTGTAGATCCCGGAGTCAAAGGGGCTGGGCTTCCGGATCTCCAGGGTGCAGACGCCTTGCTCAGACAGGGCACGGTATTTGGGGTCACCCTGGATGTTCATCTTGTTTTTCATCCAGATGATCTTGGGCTAGGGAAACATGGTCAGAGAAGAACTGAGGAGGTGGTGGGCTGGGGTGGGCTTTGAGGGAGCTTCCTGGGAAGAGTCCCCAACCCCACGGCCCCCGCCCACCCAGGGCACAGTGGGCTTCAGCCCATACCTTGGGCGATGCTCGGACACTGCAGAAGAGCTGAGTGCTGTAGCCGGGGGTGGAGGTGTGGTCCGCAAGGGGCTGCGTGAACGAGGGGGCTTCGGAGAAGTCTCGCTCCACAAACCCTTTAGGTTTGGCAACAGTATCTGGGTTCAGGAGAGAAAAGGGGGCAAATTTGAGGTTCCAGGAGGAGACCTCTTAGAACGAACTTCATCCATTTTCCTAAAATAATCATTGTAGCTTACATTTAGATGTCTTGTTTAATCTACACAGCATCCCTCTGTAAGAGTGAGTTTGTTATTACTATTTGACAGAAGGGAAACTAAGGCCCTTCATGGATGAGTGACTTGCCCAATATCACTTCGGGAGTTTGGGGCTTAAGGAGTAGATAATCTCGTGATGATCATGACTCTCTGGGCAGAGAGCTGGTGGTTTGGAGGAGGATATTAGCATCAATGAGGGCAGGGGATGAGCCATTTCATTGTTGCCGTGGGATGCAGGAGCTCCGTGGCAGGACCCCAGGCTCCTGGGATCTTCAGGGAAGCCAGGCATGGCCAATGTGTGGTAACTTAGAGACAGAAGGTCTCAGAGAGGCAGAGGAACACCAGGACCGTGCCTGGGTGGGTGAGGGAGAAGACACAGAGGGCAACAGGCAGGGAAACTGGGTAGAGGAGATGCTCTTGGCTGAGGCTGGGGACTTGCAACCCAGAGATGCACATTTCATTTCTGTTCATCTTTGGAGACCTGACTGGTTTTTCTTTTTTAAACAAAAACGTCTTCCTAGCTCTGTGCAGCACAGGCTGGTGTTAAAAATTTGCATGTGCTTTCCTGAGCTCACATAAACTCCGCGCTAGGGGGAGGAGGGGACCTAGAGATCGCGGGGTGACAGGGAACAAGGGCTTGACATTTATATTTGACGCAAGCACGTCATGTGGTTGTACGGAGACAGTAAATACCCCTATCTCTCCTGTCCATCTGTGTGGTGTCATATGAAGGCCAGGAGGCTTGTGTTTGAGTCAGCTTACTGACTCTACCTCCCCACGCACCCTGCCCCTCAGAGTAGTCCCCTGGGACACCATGCACGAGCCCCCATGACCGCTGCGATGGCAGCTCCCAGCAACTTTGGAGTAAAGGTGCAGCCTCCCGAAGGGGCACATCTCCTGTGCATGGGTTCGCTCTCATGTGTTTGCTAAAATCAATCGACCACATCCACTTCTGTACAGTCCCTCGTGAGAACCGTGGGCGTGTGGGTGGGCAGAGGGCAGCCCGCGCTCGGCGCTCTGGGGAGCCGCCCCCAGGAGAAGCCCGTAGGGAGGGGTGCCGACGCCTGGCCGGGGGCAGGGAGGGGGGTGCATCAGGCAGGCCTGGCTTCGTTCTGGTCTTGGACGCAGACCCAGACCCACCTGCCTTCTGGATGCGGGCTAGCTCCTTGGTGGTGGCGGCGGAGGCACTGAGCCCGCACTGGTTTTCTGAGAAGACCCGAAAGGAGTAGGCGTTTCCCACGATGAGATCAGAGATGGTGCAGGTGGTGGGATGGTAGCGCTCCAGCACCGTGAACCATTGCTGTGGGGACCCCAGCCCCGTCACCCTCTCCCCTGACCCCTGCCCTTGCCCTCCCCGCTCGCCCTGAGGCCCTTCCTTGGAGGGGCTCATTTCATGCCTTATCCTTAACAGAGCTGAGCTCTCCAGCTTTGGGAGAAGGGGTCCCTGGATTACTCAGAGGACCTCACTGGGTCCTTGGAGAATTCTAGATTATTACTGTGGTCTGAGGACCTGCCAAATCAGAATCACCTGAGAACTTCTGGGAAATACAGGCTCTCAGCCCCCACCCCAGACCTAACTAATTAAGATCTGCATTTTAGCAAGATTCCCAGGTGATTCATAGGCATATTACATTCCCAGAGGCACTGCTTTAGACCTTGAAGGGCCTCAGAGAGCCCCCCTTGCAATCTTCAGGAGGCAACTGAGGCCCAGAGAGGAAAGGGATCTTGCTAAAAAAGCCACATGAGGAGTCAGGTTAGCGGTAGTTAAACTAGAACTTGGTCCTTGGACTCTCGCAGGGCTAGCCTTCCTGGCCACCTTGGCCGCACCCCCCAACACCGCTCTGCTCCAGCAGGCCTCACCCCTGTCTTTTGGTCTGCCTTCTGCACTGTGTAGCCCAGGAGCTCTGTGCTGCCCATGTCCTGGGGCGGCGTCCACTCAAGGGCAGCGTTGCAGCCCCAGACGTCCAGTAGCCGGATGCTGCTGGGGGGCCCAGGTTTCTCTGCAGGACCAGAGTGTGAAGGCAGGGTAAGGGGGAAGGCTGGGCTTGCCACAAAATCCCCACACCCAAGATCTGGCTCCTGTCACACTCCCTGGCCTGATCCCATCAGCCGCCAGCTCTGGTGGGGTCTCTGGGCCCCCAGCAAGGCAGCCCTCCTTCCCCTGGTCCCGTACCAATCACCAGGATATCGATGGCTGCTTTGGCCTCCAATCCTTCCAGACGCACGGTGAGCTCATAGCAGCCTGAGTCCGAGCGCTGTGCCGAGCGGATGAAGAGGATGGAGTCCTGGTCCCCAGTGCGCACATTCACACGCTGGCTGTCCAGAGCGTGGCCGTTATGGGTCCAAGAGGCCTGAGGCTTGGGACTCCCCTGGAAGGGAGGAGATCTGGGCTAGGTGCAAGAGACGCCAGCACCCCTACACCCACTCAATTCAGGGACCTGTGGAGCTGTGCTCAGGGGGAGCTGGCCCCATCAGCCCTTCCCGGGAAACCCAGGGACTGCTCATAGCCCCCTTCACCAGGTGTCCAGCCCGGGAACCACCCATCCCATCCACAAGTTGGAGAATCACAACTGAGTCATGTGCACAACAGAGGGAGGGTGGAGCTCTCTTGGTGGGTCTTACGAGGGCCAACCCTCATGAGGGTCCTGACATTTCTGGGGTTTTTCCGACACATCTCAAGTAGGGGCCCTGATTTCCATCCAGGCTGTTACCCTGGGCAGGGGCCATACCTACCTGGAAGGGGATTTGCAGGTTGACTGGCTCTCCCACCTGACGGATATAGGTCTGACGAAGGTAGCGGGGGACTCGGATCTTGGGGGCCTCTGCATCAAAGGGAGAGGCTAGGCTTAGCACAGCGTGGGGTTGCTGAGTGGAGGCTACTGTGGTAGGTGTAGGAAGCAAGGGGCAAGGGTTGCTTGCTGGGCAGGAGGGCTCCTAGGCGTCTTCTGGGGCTGCCTGCTTGTGGGGAAGGCAAAGCACACTAGTGGAGATCCAGGGGCCCAAATCCCCTAAGGCCCTTGGGGAGTGGAGAGCTGGGAGGGTTCCAGAAGGGCAGGGCCTCCATGGTGTGAACTGGTAAGCATCCCGGGCACTCCCCTGGCGCCCTGAGCCTGCCAGGCTGGGATTTACCCTGCAGCCCAGGCATTCCTGGGCTCCAGATGGGTCCTGGCGGGCTCCTTGGCTCCCCCTAGTGGGAAGCAGGTGCTGCACCTGTCAGCCTGCATTCCCGGGAGAGGTGGCCATGCCTTCTTCCTCCTGATCCAGCCCCCTCCATTCCTCAGCAGCCCAGAACCTCCAGAGAAGCCCCTGTGAGATCTATTTGCCCATTTCTCTGTTGGAGGCCATATGGGAGGATTAGGATCTTTCCCTTCTTCAAGGAAGCCAGAGCCGATGCACTCCCTTTTTTCTCCTATTGCCCCTCCCTCTACCTTTCAGTCTCACAGTTGGGAAGTCCTTCCTGAAATCCCACTTCAGTCCCATGCTATGGCGAGAAGCCACCTTCCTGACCGTCACCTAATCAGGTGCAACCACCAAGTCCCCTGGGTGTTCCAAGGGAGGCTGCAGCGACCCCTGCCATCGTCCCGCCGCCGCCGTTGTCCCCATAGGGGGACAGGAGCGGTGGTGGCTGAGGCTCCTTGGCCGCAAACAGGTGGCAGCAGTTGGTCGGTGGCACACAGGTCGGGGAGGGGGTGGAGACGGTGAGAAGGAACACTGTGTCTCCGAGGATTAGCTGTTCAGGCACTTGGCTCTGGGGGCATAAGGAGTGGAATGCTCTAGGGGCAGCTGCAGGGGGCCAGGAATGCTTGGCAGCCCCAGGTGGCTAAAAAGGGACAGCTGAGCAGCTGAGGATTCTGGACAAGGTCCCCACCCTGCGCTGCTCATGAGAAGGGCCCGGCTGGTCCCCATTTGTTCACGGCCTCCTCCCCCTCTTCTCTCCAGGAAATCCCCTTCTCTCCTGCCAGAGGAATTTTAATGGAGTCGTGGGTGCTGAGTCTGGCTGGCTCCTTCCTTGTTGGGCCTCCGAGTAGAAGGCTCTGGTCTCCGTGCCCTATGAGAGCCTGAGCTCCTGGGGCGGATCTGGCACCGTCCTGACCAGGAGGGCTTCCTGGCACCTCCAGGCTAGAGTCCCCCTGTTGCTGTTGCTCTCCCAGACTCAAAGGATGGAGGGTCCCAGAGAGGACTCCCTGATGCTTGGTGGCACAGGAATGGTCCTGTGTGGGAGGCAGGTCCTGGGGTTGCTGCGAATAGGCTGAGTGACCTCAAGGGAATCCTTGGGCCCCTTGAGACCTACTTGGCTTGGATGGACCAGCCGTCACAATCCGTGATTCTAATTTCCCTCGCCCTATGCTTCCCACATCTCTCGGGCCTTGAAGTTGAGAAGTATTTCCTTGAATCCACACTTGACTTCTCCTGTGCTCTGAAGCCCACTATTCTTGGAGGACTTGTCCAAAACTCTGGGGGACCCCTGTGGGTGCAGTGGAACAAGGTAGAGAAGGCCTTAGGCCACCTGCTGGCCTGTGTCTTTCTTCACCCTGGGCCTTGGGCTGTCCCCAGAGACCTCAGATCAGACCAAATGACTCACTGCCGTTAACAGACTGAAACCCGATCAGCTCTGGGAAGGGAGCAAGGATAGGCTTGAGGTTAATACACCCTGCAAATAGAACTCCTAGCAAAGGGACAGCAGCTGGCCTCCAAAGTCCCCAGCACACGGTTGCCCTCTGGGGATGGAGAACACTTCGTAGGCCTGCAGACTCTCATCTTTCTCCCACCAGGGACGTGGTGGGATAAGAGGCAAGCAATGACTTCTCTCTGTTCCAAAACCTTTGGGAGGATCTGGAAGCTAGGCCATATGACACGAGCAGAAAATGAGCTTCCCAGGCCACTGGAGGGATTCAGATTAGACAGGAGGAAGAGCAGAATGGCTCTTAGCATTGGGACACCGAGGCAGGTGGCCTGGGGAGCTTGACCTTTCATTTTTGGGGTTCAGGAAGCCCTTCCCACAATGCCTGGGGGCTGGGCCACTCAGGAAAATGACCTCTTTGACCTCCAGAGGCTTGCTGCTGAGGAACCTGGAACTTTCTTAAGGCAAGATGGTGACAGCATGTGGCTTATGCTTGTGAGAGTGGGATTGGGGAAGGTGACTGTCCTGTTTCCTCTGCCCATTAGCCTCAAGTTTCCCTACCTATCACACAAGGTGCCTGGGAAGGGCTGGGGAGCTAGGAGGTGAAGGGACGGGCTTTACCGATGATCTTCTGGATGTGGACAGGCTGTTCTAGCACAGCTGGAGGGCCAGCCCCCGCAGAGCTCACCGCAGCCACACGCACGAAGAACTTGTCCCCCAGAGCCAGGTTCCGCACGGTCAGCTGGGTCACCATCAGGGGCCGGGCATTCACGGGCACCCACTCTGAAGCTGGAGAAATGGACAGGAGGCAAAGCCCCGGCTTCGTGACCACAGGCAGCCTTCTCAGTGGGACGTTCCTCCTCCCTGGTGATCTGGGTCAGTTGGCCTCCCTTCCTGGGCCTTATTTCCCCTTTGATCTCCTTCCCCAACTTCTTGTTTGGGGAAGGAGATCAAAACACGCGGTGTCAGAGCCCTGGAATGGTGGTCAGAGAAGGCACTGCTAAGGCCCAGAGAGGGCAGGACGCATCGGCCAAGTCCGGCAGCAAGGTAAGAGCAGAGCATGAGCCGGGCTGAACCTGGCCACTGTGGAGGCGACCAGGACAGCGGCAGCTGGAACTGGGCCTTCGCCCTGGTCCCCATTTCCCTCCATTGTCTTCTACTCTTAAGTCCCCCCACTCCCAGCTTCTCTGTTCTCCCCCTCCTGCTGGCCCTCTGCAAACTCAGCATCTCCTTCACTTCTCATCAGAGCAGCACCCCAGCAGCCCTGACCCTTCTCTCCCTGTTACTCATTCAGAGGCTCCTTGGAGCTCGAAGGCTGGGTGGGGGGAGTCTCCTGAAGTCATTTGGAACCCCCCGCCCCACGTCAGAGATCCACGGGGTAAGCAAGAAGGGGTAGGTGAGCGGGTTGAGGGGACCACTTGCATTTCTCCTTCTGCATCTCCCCCCAGACTGGCCCCGCTGCAGGGGCTGGGGCCTTGTCGCCGTGACCCCCCAGCCCACCTCCCCTGGGGGTCCGGAGGGCTTAGCCCAGAGCTCACCTCCCTCTCGGCAGAGCTCCAGCACGTAGCCCTGGAGCCCCAGCCTCCCTAGCCTCTCCGGTGGCTCCCAGCTCACGGTCACCGAGCTGTCGCTCACATCCTCCAAGGTCAGCAGCAGCGGGGCGCTGGGCACATCTGAGTGAGAAGTAAGGGGAAATGAAGACGTCTGTGGTGGAGAACCCTTCCTCACCCGCACGCCCTGCAATGCCTGCTTCCCTCCTCCACCTGGCCCGCCTCTGGTCACCTTCACTGGGAGGGGCGGGTTTAGTGGCTTTGGGGGCCGCGGGGGCTGCGGGGGCAGGTGCCTGAGAGACAGGCTCCGGTGGCATGGGAGCTCGCTCTTCCCCGGTAGACTCCGATGCTGCTGCTTCTCCATCAGGCTGTGTGGTGGGCGTCTGGGCCGACTCAGAGGCGATCTCCTCTGGAACACAGGCGGGGGCCCCCGATGTGCCTTTTTCTGTCATTGCCGGGCTGGGTGGGGTGGTCAGGCTGGAGTGTGCCGGGCTCAGCAGAGGAGGATCTGGGCCTCCAAGGTGCCTGGGACACCCAGGTCCAGGCTTATATAGTCAGGGGCGGCCCCACCCCCAGCCAAGTGATGATTCCCAGCTGTGGGGTCAGGTCAGGCAGGGGGACCGGGGGCAGGGAGACGCCTCGGCCAGGAATAGCTCTGGGGGAGGAACTGCGGGGTCCATTGAGGAGCGCACTGCCTCGTCCATCACTCCAATTGGGTCTCAGTGGCCAGAGTGTTGGTGCCCAGAGGGGAGGAGGGCCTAGATGGGTGAGATGGGGCTTTGCCGAGAGCAACTGCCAGGGGTCAGGGCAATGGGGACAAGAGCTTCCATCTGGAGAAGGAACCCAGATCATGCTTTGTGTTTGGCCTCTGTGGAGCCTCTTGTCCCCAGGGCTCTCAGCCTGGGTGCTGGGACCCAGACAGCCTGAAATAGCTTTCCCTGGGGAGCGTGCCCAGCTTTGCTTCTGGGATCCCACGCTCCCCTCAGCCTCATGTTTCCTGGGCACTCTCACGTGTGCTGTGTGGGGTTGAGGGTTCTAGAACAGGAGGGGACTGTGATGTCCAAGGGGGGGGGGAGGTTGGTGGAAGGTCTTCCAGCAATGGGACCCCAGGAAGGGGAAGGCCCCCGGTTACTGCTTTTGCTGTAGAAGCTTGGAAAAGACCCGGTCTCCTCAATCCCTGTGACAATTCCCTAGCCCTTGGCAGTGAGATGAAGTCCTGAGGCAGAGCTAGAAGAGGCCCTAGTGGAGGACGGCGCTCTGAAACTTCTAGTCTCTTTGAAGTGGGGGGGCGGTTATGAGGCAGGTACAGCCAATTATCTAGTCATGGATTCATCCACCCAATAAAACGTTCAGTCTGCAATCATT
The DNA here is from genome assembly GCA_004023965.1 of Spilogale gracilis. NCBI lineage: Eukaryota > Metazoa > Chordata > Mammalia > Carnivora > Mephitidae > Spilogale > Spilogale gracilis. Next base: position 135,741 of record PITA01000703.1, on the reverse strand, counting down.
TAACAAGTCTGAAAATTCCACATTTCAGGTAGGAGGGGAGGCCACAGGAATAGTCATTTTTGGTGGGAACAGTGGTCGAAGACACCCCTTCGGAAAAAGGGTGACAGCATCTGGTAAAAACGGGAAATGGGCGTATCTGCGACCCAGCAGTGACAGCCCTGGAAACCGTCACGTATGTCCAGGAGACAAGCAGCAGATGTGCACAGCGGTATTGTTTGTAATAGCCCAAACCTGGGGAAAGCAGCCAGCCCTCCACAGTTCCCTGCGGACCACATGTGCACCTGGAATCCAAACTATGGGATGGCAGGAGACACCTGTAGCCTGGGCGACCTAACATCTAGCAGTTTCGTGGTGAACAGAAGGGGGAAGGCTCAAGAATGGTGGAATCCCGTCCATGTTACATTCAAATGCAGGCAACCCCAGGCTCTCTTCTTCTAGGGGTTTCTGTAGGTGGTGAGACCCCAAAGGGAGGGGCTGCCTCCAAGGGAAGGGACGGGGTGTCTGTGATGGTGGGGTTTCGGGGGGCACTACTGAGGTCTCCCTTCTTTACCTGGGGTGAGGTTTACACAGGTTTTCACCAGTTAGTGATTCTTGAAATGAAACAAATCCATTCTATGCCCTCTTTAGCATGTATGAAATATCCCCATATTTAAAGGTAAATACACATGTCATTTATTTACGGCCCTCAGCCACATGCAAGCTCTCCCCCTTCCCCAGGGCTGGCCACACAGGAGTGTGGCTGCCTTTCACGGCTGGCTGTCCCTGTGCAGTGGCCGCGGAGGACCTGGGGAGCCTCAGGGTCCGGCCCTGCCTGGGTGCCCGTGACCTTTGCCAGGTGACTCAATGTCCTGCCAGGCGGGAGGCGGGCCTCGGAGACCCGATCCCCATCCTGGCCTCTGACTCCGCAGCTATAAGTGAATGTGACTAACTCTGCAGGACCCTGAGTCAGCCCTGCGGGGCTGGTCCCAAGCCAGGGGAAGGGTGGCTCTAGGGAGGACGTGGGGGTTGGCTGCCCCGGAGGGCTCACAGCCCCGGGGGTTTTGAAGACCCTTGTGTGGGCAAAGAGCGGGGATTAGGGGATTCCTGGCCTCACTGGCCAGGGATGAAATGCCAGGTATGGTCCTGAGGCTCTGGCAAGATCTCACTTTCTTTGCCTTTAGCTGGGCTGTGACCTTGGGATCAGTTGCGTCTGCTCAGCTCCATCTGGTTCAGATTTCAGGGTGGCCAATAGGTACTTCCTTCCCTATGCCTCAAACCAGTGTCCCCGACCACTAGGCGAAGTCATGGTTAATCAGAACACGAGGGAATCCGCACATAAATTCTCTTTGATTTTGGAGTGGGCCTGTGAACTCTGGATACTAGGCATGTCTGGGCCCCTGGGAATACCCCCCTTGCCCCCAAAACCCCATAAGAGCATTTCTACCTCATAAAACCTAGAAGACCCATTGGTCTTCTGAGCCCATCCGGTCTCATCTGTGTTCCTGGCCCACCTGCCTGCCACCTCATGTCCCCAGGCAGCCTGAGCAGGGCAGCCTTGTCCCTACTTGGGTTGAGGGCCCAGTGTGTCCCAAGAGGAGAGACAAGGAAGACAGAGGGCTGAGCTGCAGCCCTAGGACCTGGGACATATTTCAGCCCCACAATGAAAGGGCCTCCTTCAGGTCATAGCCACCTACCAGTCCGGGAGTCTCAGGAGAGGCTGGAGGACCATGTCTCAAGCACCCTGCAGAAGCTATGAGCCTGGGCTGGAGGGTGGGTGCAGAGGACATTGGGGTCTCCTTCTAGCCATGACCGGCCAGGGTCAGGGTCCTCTAACCTGGCCCTGGGATGTCACCCTACCCCTCCCAGGAGCTCAGAGGAATGTGGCTTCCTTCCTAGTACCTGCTAGCCTTCAAGAAACAGAAAAGTCTTCTTTTTTCTTTTTTTTTTTTTTTAAGATTTTTATTTATTTGACAGCGAGAAACACAGCCACAGAGGGAACACAAGCAGAGGGACTGAGAGAGGGAGAAGCAGGCTTCCTGCCAAGCAGGGAGCCTGATGTGGGGCTCGATCCCGGGTCTCCGGGATCATGACCTGAGCTGAAGGCAGTCGCTTAACCAACTGAGCCACCCAGGCACCCCTGAAAAGCCTTCTTTCAACAAGGAACTGGACTACTTTAATATCTGGAAGGCCATCGGGCCTCCTGGCTTCAATCCACGGTGGATGGATCTGAGGGGTCTGGCCTCCTTTTGGAGATCCTGGGGCCCCCCAGGGCCAGGGAGCCTCACCTCCTGCACCTTCTACAAGCTCCGAGCTTGAGAGAGGCCTGAGAGAGGAATCCAGAAGAGAGGAGGGAGGGGAGCCCAGGGGTCCCATGGGGCCACAAAGAGCCCAAAGCAAAAGTGCCAACAGTGTGGGGAACCCAGTGCTTTCTTGAGCAACAGCTGCGGAATTAGGAAGGGGAAGAGAGAGGGGAGATATGATCGCCTTCCTGCGTGCAGGTTCCAAGTTGGGCTTTGCAGAGGGTGTAGTTGGTGTGGTGGCTGCTTCGTGAGAGGTGTTTGGCTACTTGTGCCAAATGGGGCCCTTTGGAAAGGAGGCCTGGGGGTAAGGGAGTCCAAGGGCTCTCCCTCTGTGGGGCTGGGGTCATGGAGCATTGTCACAAATCAGCAGGGGTGTGCTGACCCCCCAGGCCTTAGCTGTCCATGGCTCCGCCCCTACCTGCTGGTTGGCGGGGCTGAGCTCAGACAGCTCCTCTGTGGCCCTCTGCATGAGGTCCAAGGGAGGGAGACTGAGGCTCGGTCAGGGCTCAGCAGGGCAGGCCATGAGGTGTGTAAGACAGAGGCTAAGCTGCAAGGAGTGCGTCCTTGATGGCACTGGTGAGAGGGAAGTGCACTCCCCCACCGCAGAAGGCACCCCGGAAGTCATCCAAGTCCAGAGCCCACACCATGGCACCGGCCAGCTGCTTGTTTCTCAGGTACTGCACCTGGCAGGGAAGACCCAGAGGGGGCAGAGCTGGGTTCCCCGGGCTAGAGTGTGCACGGGGTGAACAGGCTGCCTGGGCCCCTGCCTAGGGGAGGGAACTGCAGGCACCCTGACCCTCATAACCCAGCACAGCCCCGCCCTCCCTCGGTGCCTGGGACCTGAATCTGGCAGCTCAGAGCAGGAGCTCCCTCTCCCTCTTCATCCTGGGATGTGGCCTTGAGAACCTACCTTGTTTCGGACGCTCTCCTTGTCGTCGTACCCCACCCACTGGTTGCCTTTGGTGGCATAGGGGACCTGCTGGTCAGTGAGTCTATGGACCGTGGCTTGGTGGAGGAAGTCACAGATCTGAGCAGAGAACAGGGCAGGGTGTCGTGGAGAGCTGGGTGAGATGGTGCAAGTCACCGGGGAGACGCCACTTCCCATATCTCTCTCAGCCCCTTGCTTCGTCCTGCTCAGGACATCTGCCCCCCAGACTGCAGGCCTCACGCTAATGTATGCAAACCAGATGCAAATGTCCCAGGGTTCTGGGGGTGCTGTACCAGAGGGCACAAAGGGGACTTGGCTTACTTCTGGCATCTAAACAGGGATGTGGGAAATGATGTGCTGACGTAAGGACCGGCCCACGGCAGCAGAAGCAGGAGTCCTACCTGCCTTCGGGCTTTTGCTCTTTTCTGAGCTGGCAGGAAGACCTCAACTAGGGCCAGAGGGGTGTGTGGGAGCGTGGTGGGGCAAACAGGCGTGCCTGCAGGAGACTTGGTAGCAAGAGGCCTGACCTCTCCTCTTCCTCCTCAGGGTGCTAGGTTCACCGGAACATATGTTTTTATTCCCAGAGGAGCCAAAGGGGGGTGGGGTGGGAGGCTCTCCTTCCTCAGGGTGTCTGACCTTCTCCCTAGCTCATACCTCATAGTAGGCCAGGATTCCTTCCTCTTTGGTGAAGTGGCCTGGTGATCCGGGCCCTGAGATTGGGGCTCCCACACCGGTCTTGGAGGAGGCCAGAGTGAAGCTCCTCCCAAAGGCCGGGATGCCCATCAGCAGCTTGTTGGCCGGGGCTCCCTGCCTCAACATGTAGCCCACGGCGTAGTCCTGGGGGCGGGGGTGGGAGGGGAGGGGAAGAGCTGTTAGCGGGGCTGGGGGTGCAGGATGGACAAGACTTTACAGTCCCCACTGCCACCGTGACCGGCGGAGCTCCGGGATCCCCAGCATCTGGGACTCACTTCCTCCTGGGAGCTGATAACAGCAGCCGAATATGCATTTTGTAGTTGCACTCTCGAAAGAATGGTCTTAGGTATAGGAAGCGATTATTACTATCGACAGCCAATCAGGCAATCGCTCGGGTTACACAGCAAGTGCCAGGCTGGTCTAGACCTGGCCTCCTCCCTTCTGCCGCCATGCAGCACTCACAGATGTTGAGCCTCAGTTTCCTCATCCGTGGAGTGGCCCTCATGAGCCCTCCCTTGCAGGAGTCCCCTGCGGCAAAGGGTTGGCGTGTGTGTGTGCACAGGCAGGAGGCAGGTCTCTCTGTCCCCCTCCTGGTCAGCCGCCCTCCTTCCAGGCACTCACAACGTTGTTGAATCTGTCAAAACTCGCATCCGCCTGGCCTCGGTACAGGGGGCTGTGATGGCCTGTGGTCTGACGCCAGGCTCCGTGAAAGTCATAGCTCATGAGGCTGATGAAGTCCAGGTGTCTGGAGAAGAGAGGTCAGAGGGAGAGGCAGGAAATTAGAAAGGCTCTTGGCCTCATATCCACCACCCTAGCACGATGGGAGAAGGGCAGGCAGGCAGCCCCTGAGGCAGGCCCCGTAGAGCCCCACGACCCACTGCCCGGGCTGCCCGGCTTCCGCTGCGCTGTGCCCAGGGCTGGGCTCAGAGCCCCACACGTGCATTTAACGGGGTTCTTCCGTCATGCCCCCAGCACACAGTCGGGGGCTAGCCTCTGTCTTGCCTTCTACCCTCCACGCAGGCCACCTGCCACGTTCACCTTAGTGCAAACAGATTAAGAGTGACGTCAACAGACAGCCTGGTGGGAAAGGAGCTGGACCAAAGGCTGGCCTGAACCTATGATGCACGGGAGTGGGGAGCAAGGTTACACCCGGATTGTATGAGTAGGAGCTTCGGATGTTTGGGGTAAATGGCTGAGAGCCACCTGGTTCCCACCTCCTAAATGATCAGTTTAAACACTAAATCTACCCCCTCCCAAAATCATAAAGAAGATTCTGAAAAGTCATCGTAAAGAGCCTTTGTTCTTTCCTCCTGGGTTTCCTAAGACCCATGTCTTCGAGCCCACTGAGACATCAGCCCTGTGAGCTGCTCATCCTCATGTGTGGGAGAGGGCAGGGTGAGGAGGAGGGGTGGCCCGGGAGGGGTTGCCTGTGTGTGTGAAGGCACCTCGAGGCATGTAGCCATGCACAGTGTTACTGCTCTGTCCCCAGTGACTAGCTCTCTGCTCTGGGGTGTGGGGACACCTGGAACAGAGAAAATGCCCCGTGGTGGCTGGCCACTCTGTATAGCATTTCCTATTTCCTTTCCACAAATACATTCATAGAAACTCTCTCAACTGGTTAGCAAAATACCCTATGTGAAAACGGAAGGACAGGGATTAAAGTGCCCCATTTGAGAGATGGGGAGACTAAGGCATGGAGAGCAGAAGGGACTTGCTCAAGGCCACACATCGAGTTTTTGGAAGAACAGGATTAGATATCCAGTCTTCTGACCCCACGTGGTGTGCTGGGGCAGGCGGGGCGGGAGACTCACGGGGATATCTGGGCGATGTCATAGCCACTGTCGATGGTCACCCTCCCCGCGGACAGGGCCGCACTGAGCAGCAGCTCCTGCTTTGTTTCCTCCTGGGCTTCCCTCGCAAACTCAGCCTTCATTTCCTGCTTGGGAGAGAGGCAAGTGAGGGACGGGGTCCTGGCTGCATGCAGGGGAGCCTTGTGAGAGATGCCGAGGTCTCTGAGCATGTCATTGACCTTCCCCCCTCTGCGGGGACCCCCAACCTGACCGGTTTCAGGGGAAATACTAGAGCAGCCCATCAATGGTCCTATCTTGGACTTACCCTCCCCTCTCCTAAAAAGCTCTTTGGACCCATCCCCAAGCCCCACCCATGCACATCAATAATCAGTTGCTCCCTGTCCTGGGAGGGATGGTGAGACCGCCGACGGTCCTCGTTGGCCCACAGATCGTGTTGGAAGAAATTTGTATTTTGGTCTGTGTTTTGTTCATGCTGGTACATGAGACCACAAAATTCAGGTAGTCTTTAAATTTGTATTTAAGGATCTTTAAAATTAAAACGCTGTCCGTACTGTGGACAATTTGTTTCGATAATCACTCTGCTCCTGGGGTCACAGAGATGCTGGGCTGCCCTCATCCGATGTGGCCAAGTGTCCTAAGGCAGCTTATGGTGGCGAGTGGCAGCATCAGTTTGGGACCAAACAGTGGATAATGATGCTCCCCGACTAGGTGGGCACTCCGCTTAGTGACTTCTGCCTCTGAGGCCCCCACCGCACCTCCCACCGTGGTCACAAGATGTCTTCCTTGTTGTGTCAGGTCTCAGGGCACAAACCAGTTTGTCTTTCCCTGGTGGGTCCCTGGACCCAACTGCCAGAAGACCTCAGGCCCCTCACTGCCTGCCCTCGGGGGGCCAGCCGCCCAAGACAGCTCCAGCCCACGCCACCCCTTGGTGCCAGCCCACCTCGCCCCCAGCCCCCACTCTCCCCGAACGGCCAGCACCTTGATCAGCCTGGTGAAGTAGATCTTGTCTCTTTGCCCAGGGTAGAGCCAGGCCAAGTCGAGTCCGTCGAAGCCGTGGGTTCGCAGAAATGGGGGCACCGACTTGATGAAAGTCCTGCGATTCTGGGTCTTGGAGGCTATTTTGGAAAATCTAGGGCCCAAATTACCCCAGTAGGGTGCTCAGCGCCAGCATGCTGGCTGCATTTCTCAGGCCTGTGAGGCAGGGCCCTGAGCCCCCGAGCTCCAGAAGGGCAGGGCCCGGACGGGACTCACCTCTAGGCATCTCAGTAGAGGGGTACAGGGAGGCAGGGGGCCGGGTGGAATGAAGCTGTTGTAACACGGGCTGGCCCCATTGTGTGGGAGGCTGTTGTAGGCTTCTGGCATTGGGTGGGAAATGCTTCCAACCCTTGAGATTCAGGGTTTTAGGAGGCATACGCTTTGCGGGAGTAACTCTGAGGTATGCCGCCCATTCTGGAGTGGCCCGTCTGGGTTCCAGGCCCCGCTCTAACGCCCACTAGCCAAGCTGCCTTGGAGGGGTCAGAACCTGTATCTCAGTTTCCTTTTCAGTGAAGTGGGAATAATCACCGTGTTTCGTGGTGCCGTTGGGGGGCTCCCCTGTGATCGTGGCTGGATGGGGCGCCCGACGCCAAGCGATCACGCAGTAAGTGGGAGCTAGTAGTGCCATGTCTTGCCCCCTTTCTGGGCCCTGCTTCAGCCCTACCCACTCCCGGGAGTGCCCCAGGCTCTCCACACTCCCCAGTTTTCCATTCCTTCCATCTGTCTCCTTTCAGACCTAAGGGCATTATCTCCCAGTTTTGTGCTTTCAGGTCTGAGAGGCAGTAAGTGGAGCACCTGGAGGGAGTCACACGATCCGCCGGTAACACACTGTGTGACTCTTGGCAAGGCCCTCTCCCTCTCTGGGCTCTGTTTTTTGTTTTTTGTTTTCCTCTACACGGGGTGGCCCCTGACAACCATTTAGGCTCCCGTGCTAATCTGTTTGAGGCCCCTGTGGCGCTCTGCAGTGGGTGGGGGAGACCTATGCCCCCTCCTCCATTCCATCATCTTCAGGGGATTGGGTCCTACCTTTCAGAACCAAAGTTCCATCCTCCAACGGATAGGAGGGTCTTCAGGTTGGGGTTCCTGTGGGGTACAGGGAGGCAGGAGGGCCGGGTGGAATGAAGCTGTTGTAACATGGGCTGGCCCCATTGTGTGGGAGGCTGTTGTAGGCTTCTGGCATTGGGTGGGAAATGCTTCCAACCCTTGAGATTCAGGGTTTTAGGAGGCATACGCTTTGCGGGAGTAACTCTGAGGTATGCCGCCCATTTTTATTTCCCCTGTGTGGAGAAGTCAGGAAATGGCAAAATAGGGTCATGAGTATTTTCCATGTTCCCTCAAGAGGGACCCCCAGTGGGGGAGAGGGCTCCCCTTCACCAGGGGAGTCAGCCAGCCTTGCTCCATAGCCTACCTCTGTCATCAGCGGGTTATGGCCCAGCACGTGCCCTCATCACCTGCTCCCACCAAAGCCCAGGCCCTCCAATTCCCCAGCCAGGGTCCCGGGGGCTGTCACACCACCTCCCGAGCAGAGGCACCCTGCCCTGGGACCAGCCAGCCAGGCTAGCTCTCCATCCCCCTCCTGTCCTGGCAGCCTGGGGCCCAACCTGTTCTTGAGCATGTTCAGTGTGTCATAGAGGGTGTCATCATTCCACTCCCAGGTGTCGATCTCATTGTTGCTTATGTTGGCGAAGCTGTAGATGACATGGGTGCAGAGGAAGGGGTCGATGGCATCTGGGAAGCTGCTTCCAAAACCATCCCGGTACTGGGACCAGTTTGTGTAGTAGCAGACCAGTTTGTACGCAGAGCCTGGAGAAGAAGTCCTGTGCTGTCTGAACCAGGATGGAGCCAGGGGGCCTCTGGCTGAGCCCTGCACTGAGCCCCGATGGGGTACTGGGGGCCGGGGCCGAGATGTGAGCCAAGTTAGCGTTCTCAACACAGAGGCTGGCTCAGTTCCTTCTGCCTCTGATGAAAATAAGGCCTATTCTGAAAATGCTTTGAACAGAGTAAATGCAGTGGATGAATTTCCTGCAGCTAAGGACAGGGCACCATGTGTGGTGAGCATGGGGGCTGGTGAATAGAGGTAAAATGGGACTCGGTGCAAGAAAAGAAGGCTTCCTGGAGGCCGTGGCTTGGAAGGAGAGGAGAGAGCCAGCCCTAAATCACCAATGTCAGAAGACCCTGGCCTTCAGAGTGGAGCCTTATGAAACCTGGAGGGGGTCATCGATCTGGGAGGCTCTGTTTCTTCTCTGCCTTCCTACGGGAGCATCCTTAACTTGTAACCCACCTAGAGGGGCAGTCCCCAGTCCCCTCTCCCTGTCCCCTAAGCTGGGACACGATCACAGGGGACCGGGAAATCTTTATCTTCTCATTCCAAGTCTCTCTGCTACTGAGTGAGCCTTTCCGCCCTCTCAGTTACAAAAGAACAGCGGGCGCCTCCGTCATCAGTCGGTCGTCCCTGCCGCCCCTCAGCCCATCCACAGGGCCCACCAGACCACGAGTCCAGACCTTCCGTGGACCAGAGCCTTTGAATGGTTTTTATTTTGAAAAATTTCAAATATACAGAAAAACAGAGGATAGTGTAATAATCATCCATATGCGTGTCTCCTTGGTTTAACGAATATTACTATTTCTGAGCCATTTGAATCAAAAAGAAACTGGAAAGCCCTCCCCTCTGCCAAGGTCTCCTTTGCATCCTCCCTGACCCCAGCACCACCGCAAAGAGGGGTTACTTACAGCTCTGGAGCAGAACCAGGACCAGGAAGCCTAAAGGGAAATCCAGGGTCAGAACCTCCTGCGAGGACGCCCCTTCTGCTCCACCCCCCACCCAGGCAATCAAAGGGATAACAGCATCTTTGTGCTGTGGCCCCCTGGGCTTTCTGAGCCTCTCAGCCTGAAAACCCACAACCAAGCTGGCCTGAACCCGCCCGACCTGTCTGAGCCACCCTTAACACCATCCTGGCGGCTGCAGAGTGGGCCCTGGTGTGGCAGGTCCTGGGCTCTCAGCTCTTGCGTCCAGCTGCGAGACCGGGCCTCTTCCCCAGGCCCCACGCTTCCTTTTTATACCTGTCCCCTTCCACTCCCACGAGCCCCTAGACATCCCATTTATGGGAACTGAGCTGCATCAAGGAAGGAACTACAGGCTGGGACATGGCTGGGGAGGAGCCCTGCAGGCCACCAGAGGAAGATTGAGAAACCCTGGAGAGTTATGAAAACTTGGCCCAGGTCTCTTGGAGGCACCTCCTATTCCCAGCCACCTTCCGTGTGGCCTTGTGCGCAACGCCCTCCTCACCCTCCCCTCACTTTTCTGCCTGCAGTTTCCGGACTTTCCTGGCGGCTTCTCCGTTGGCATCACCAGCCTACCACCCAGGCCCTCCGCCAGTTGGAAACGGGGCACAGCTGAGTTCCGTAACCCGCAGCGCCCCAAACAAGGCAGTTATTTACTTTCTCCCCAGGCCTGCAGGGTCCTGCCGGATCCATGCCCCCCTCAGACTTTCTCTCTCCAAGCCTGCTTCCCATAGCCTGGTTGCTATGCTGATCATTTAAGGGAAATCTGGGGAGGAATGGTAAATCCTTCCACCCCCCGACACTATTTTGTTTCCTTTTTTGAAATTCCAGTTCCAGGGAGAGAAAGGGGTTTTTCCAGCAGCCTGGGGCTGCTGCAAAGGGCCAAGGAGTCAATTCCCACATCTCCAGATTTCCCCCAGGAGCAAATAATCCCAGAAGATTGAGAACCTCCATAATCTCAGTGATGCTTCTGACCTCACGACCCAGACCTCAGGATGTCACCCCCCACCCCCAAGCCCTTGAATGACTCCTTATCACTGTCAAGGTAAGAATGGAACTTCTGAAGGAGGCTGGGCAGGCTTTGCTCTCTGTTTGGAGATACTTTTTGTGGCCAAAGATCCAAGACAACTCCATTCTTTGCCCGCTGTAAATTAATGAAAAGGCAGTGAGTGAAAAGTTCCAAACTCCAAGAGCCAGAGCGAGTCAGAGGGTTTCTTAACAAAGTCCTTTTATTTGTAACCTAACATTTGGTAATGATCCGACATTGGCCGCCGCTGTTTCACAGACTCTCTTGGTGACTGAGGTCTCTCCCCTCCTTCCACTCCTCTCTCTTCCTCTCCCTGTAAAACTGGAACGACTCCTCTTTGTTGGTCGAGGGGTGGATAAAAAGTGCTTTGTCCAGAGCCACTGTGCGTGCCAGAGGGTCACTGCCTCTCCCTTTTGAGGCGACTGCCTCCTTTCGGACCCTAGAGAGAGAGGGTAGACAGCATTGCCAATCGGTGATAACTTTTCCTTGTTCATTGCACACTGAGAAATGGACTTTCCCTAATATTTAAAAGAAGTATTACAAAATAGTGTGCAACAAAAATGTTTTCATTACAGGGTGAAATATGTTAAGAGCACATTTCTAATTTTCACTCTTCCTTTGTTAAAAATGATCTCATAGGCTCAGATCGGCACAAGACTTGTTGTCTTGTGTCCTTCTCCAAACCAGTTTATCAATTCCACATGTTCTATAGGAAAGTGGCACCGTCACAACAAATGGCCAAGATATCTGGGCTGGCCTCAGCAGCGATGGGTGACGGTCCCATGGCTCAGCCCTTCTCCCCCTCAGCTCACGTCCCCCTCTTCCCTGCACTCCACCTGTGCCTGCCCTCTCCATGCCCTTATATCTGCTCTACTCTTGCCCACCAGAGGGCCTTTGCATATGACATCTAATTACCTATCAACAACTCGAGGGCCTGAGGTTTTATGCTGTTTGAAAACTAATGAGACAGTCACAATTTCATGGATTCTGATACAAGACACTGGAATCGTAGGTCAGAGACAAAGGACTTACTATTGGCACAGCAAGAAGCATGAATTTCATGTTTGTTTCATTTTCTGTGCCAAGAAAGCTGCTATTTTGAGTTGTCGCCTGGGCATTTTCTGGTCTGACAATTCTGCTCGCACTCAGAGTCTGGACATTTAGATAAGGACCCGAGCCTGGGATTCCTGGCGCAAGTTCCTGCTTTGCCTTTCCGGATATACCTTATAAAATAACCACTTAGAATTGAGTCCGTGAAAAGTTAGTGACCTCCACCCCAACTACCTTACAACTAATAGGCTGGGGCCCAACCTGTTCTTGAGCATGTTCAGTGTCTCCCACCTACTTGTGACCTGGGACAGAGGACTGCCCTTCTCCCTACTGATGACACTTTATCCTCATTTCTGGGATTTGTAAGTAAAAAATCTTGTGACTTGACTTCCCTTGTGTGATATATTGAAACTGTGCCTTCAGTCAAAACAACCCCAGGGTTTTCACTTCCCCAAAATGGGAGCTCTGATGCGGGAGGTGCCCCTGACCGACTCCACGTGGTTGTCTTTCGACTCTTCCTGCAGATCAGAATCAGCTCTTCATTTAACACATCAGCTCTGCGTCCCCATCACACTTCCCTTGGCCCCACATTCCGGGGGCGGGGGTGACACCGGAGCAGCCCAGGTGGATGCTGTGTATGCAACATCTCGCCCCAGAGCAGAGGAACTCTGAGTTTAAGAAACCCAAAGCTTTTACAACGTGCAGTAAGGCCGCCTCTCTTGGCCCCATGGGGAGATGTTGCTGTTGCTATACTGGATGGCCAACGAAGCTACTTTTTTCTCCTGGGGAAGTGATGTTGCCGTCTTCCAGCACATCAACAAAAAGCTAGCCTGGAACCAAGACAGTATATTCCTCATAGGATATGTAGAAACTCATGGGGAGTTGTCTCCCAGCTCTGACCTTCTGTGGTCACTTCATTCCTATTTCTCCTTCAGCTTGCAGGCAAGGACTGGGCCAATTCTTTTGAAATTTATTTTTCTAATTTTTTTAAGTTCAAGTATAATTAACATACCGTGTTATATTAGTTTCAGATGTACAATATATGATTTGACAACTCTGTACATTAGCGCTCATCATGGTAAGCATACTCTAATCCCCTTCACCTGTTTCACCCCTTCCCTTGCCCATCTCCCCTCTGGTAACCACCAGTCTGTTCTCTGTATTTAAGAGTCTGTTTTTTGTTTGTCTTTTATTTGTTTGTTTTCCTTCCCAAATTCCACATATTAGTGAAATCATATGGTATTTGTCTTTCCCTGACTTATTTTCACTTTACATTATACCCTCTAGATCCATCCACATCATTGCAAATGGCAAGATTTTCTTTTTTATGGCTGAGTAATATACCATTGCCTATATATATATATATATATATACATATATATATATATATATCACATCTTCTTTATCCATTCATCTATAGATGGATACTTGGGTTGCTTCCATATCTTAGTAATTGTAAATAAGGCTGCAGTAAACATAGGGGTAAATGTATCTTTTTGATTTAATTTTCTTTGGATAAATATCCAGTAGTAGAATTACTACATCATATAGTAATTCTATTTTTAATTTTTTGGGGACCCTCCATACTGTTTTCCAGAGTGGCTGCATCAGTTTGCATTCCCACCAAGAATGCAAGTGCAAGAGGGTTCCCCTTTCTCTGCATCCTCACCAATACCTGTTATTTCTTATGTTGTTCATTTTAGCCATTTTTACAGGTGTGAGGTGGTACCTCATGGTGGTTTTGATTTGCGTTTCCCTGAGGATGAGTGATGATGAACATCTTTTCATGTGTCTGTTGGCCATCTGTATGTTTTCTCTGGAGAAATGTCTTTTTATGACTTCTGCCCATTTTTAGTTGGATTACTTGTTTTTTGGTGTTGGGTTGTATCAGTTATTTATACATTTTGAATATTAACCAGAATTGGCTTAATTTTATTCACCATTGTGTCCATTCCCAGTTATTGACACAGAGTAGATGCTTAGTAAAGTACTCACTGAATGACCGGATAAATGAATGAATTAGTGATCTCAAGATGGTCCATAACTCCAAACTCTTCTATTTTGAGTTTGGTGATGTTTGTGAAATTCCATCTCATTTGATAGTTCTTGTCACTCTGAGTAAGCCCCAGGCTCATCCAACCAGTGCTTACGGAGCCCTCGCAGGTGCTGTAGGAGAAGGCAGAGACAGAAAAAGGAGTGAAAATGGAGTCAGTTCCCATTCTCTTGAAGTGTATGGTCTGTCGGAGAAGACGGTCATTAAACAAAGAATCACAGAATAAGTTACTAGAATTGTGAGAAGTTTACCAAAAGAGGGTTGGGAGACTTTATAAGTGGTGTGGGTCATTGGGGAAAGCTTCCATAGGATGTGCTGTGTAAGCTGAGGTGGGAGGGAAGGGAAGGGGCTGGCCTAGCTAACGAGCACCTAAGGCAGAAGAAACAGGAAAAGCCTGGGGTAGGAAGAGGCCGCCATATTCCAGGAACTGAAAGATCTCAAGAGTGGTTGAGGCAGGGAGGGGAATAAGGGAGGCATGGACGAGGGTGGATCAGAAGCAGGAGCATGGACAGAACCACCTCTTCTGGACAAGTTCCTGGCCCCCTGGGGTGGCATGAACATTTTGAGGACCCCTTCCTTTTGCATTGGATGTCACAGAAAACAGAAGACGAAGTCCTCTTTTTGCAGGCGAGTCCTTTCCTCCAGATGTGAACTTCTGTCAGGCAGGAGTTCGAATTCATTTCCAAATCTTCAGCTCCGGTTCATTGGTGTCCTTGCCACGGGGTCCATGCTCTCCAAGACTCAGAGACAGAAACAGTCAGACAAGAAAACAATTACTTGGGAAAGGGAAAAAGGAGTCCGACATTAGGAAGAAAGATTGGCTTGTCAAATACAAAAGACAAGCGTTTAAAGGGAAAAACAAGATGACCAAGGGTACCGTATTCGTGGTAGAAATCAGCCGCTTTCTTATACATTCACCATATTTATGACCTATCTTCACTTGTTAGACTAGTCAAAATAAAGGATAAAATTGTTTTTGTCCGAGAATCCATACTTACGACAACTACTCAAGGTTTGTTATTCTGGAGCCCTGAACCAGTGAGGAAACCTGTTGTTCTTGGTTTTTCTCCTGATGCACCATGTCTGCCCCACCCTCCACCTCTCCCCAGCCCCTGTGGTATTCAGTCATGAATGGAGCAGGTCAGGTTTTGCTTCTACAGGTTTTCTTTATTTGGGAGCAAGTTCTCGCCATTGAGAAAACTTTAAGTTGATTAACACTTTTCTGACTCAACGTCATTGAATTAATATTTTGTTTTATTTGATGAAAATTTATTTCCATATGCATATTAAGAGACATTGATTAATACATAGACACTTAGTTTTTGTCTTTTTGAAAAAGATTTTGTTGGGGTGCCTGGGTAGCTCAGTGGGTTAAAGGTTCTGCCTTGGGCTCAGGTTATGATCTCAGGGTCCTGGGATCGAGGCCCGCGTCGGGCTCTCTGCTCGGCAGGGAGCCTGCTTCCTCCTCTCTCTCTGCCTGCCTCTCTGCCTACTTGTGATCTCTACGCTGTGTCAAATAAATAAATCAAATCTTAAAAAAAAAAAAAGATTTTATTTATTTATTTGACACACAGAGAGGGAGCACAAGCATGGCAAACTGCAGGCAGAGGCAGAGGGAGAAGCAGACTTCCCGAGGAGCAGGGCCCCGACTCTGAGTTCAATCCCAGGACCCTGGGATCATAACCTGAGCCCAAGGCAGACCCTTAACCGACTGAACCACCCAGGCACCCTAACACTTTGTTTTGAAGGCTAACAAAACCAGAGCCCTGTGATAATGATGGTGAACTTTTTTTAAAAAAAAGATTTTATTTATTTATTTGACAAAGAGAGATCACAAGCAGGCAGAGAGGCAGGCAGAGAGAGGAGGAGGCAGGCTCCCTGCTGAGCAGACAGCCCAATGTGGGCCTTGATCCCAGGACCCTGAGATCATGACCTGAGCAGAGGCTTTAACCCACTGAGCCACCCAGGCACCCTGATGGTGAGCTTCTGTTGGGAGGCTTTGTAAAGCTCCTCGGGTTGTATCAGAAGAATTTTTACCATCTCTTTTTAAAAAGATTTTTATTTATTTGTTTGTTCATTTATTTATGTATTTGAGAGAGAACAGAGAGCGACAAGTTGGGAGGCGGGCGAGGGACAAGGATGCCCTGTGCTGAGCCCAGGACCTGACGCAGGGCTCCATCCGATGACCGGGAGATCCCGACCTGAGCCAAAATCAAGAGCCAGTTGCTCAACTGCCTGAGCCACCCGGTGCCCTTTACCATCTTTATTAGCATGATCTTCTCTAAGATTCCGATGTTTGTTAATAGTTCTGGCCTGCCAGGAAGTGGAATTTTTCACTGCCAGTAATGCTGGAATTTCTTGTCATAAGGGTTGCTCCTGAGAAGTTTCTTCATAATAGATGTCATTCCCACATGTAAATTGTAAACTGTGTTCTTTAATAATGGGTTTATCATACCTAATTAAGTATATCCAATTATATTCTGGCAAGAAAAAGGACAGATTCTTATTGAACCTATATAAATAACCTACATGATCCTAAGTATCAATTCCTTCTAGAGGCAGATAAACTATAGCAATCTGGTCACAGTTTCTGCCCTCAAACTTATAAAATGGGAAATTTGGTCACAAAAAGTAAAGGAATTCAGTAATACATATCATTATGATAATACATATCATTAATCTGTAAAACTATTTTTCTCATTGTCCTGATGACCTGCTAGCTTATGATCTATATTAAGATCTGTCATGGAATTTTTTTTTTCTTTTGAAATTTGAAAGTTCAATTGGGACAAAATGACTTTGAGAGTGCTTTAATGGGCTATAAGTATAAAAATAAACACTGGATTTGAAGATATAAAATTTTTAACATGTAAAATATTTCTTTTTTCTCCTTGTATCATTATTTTATTTAGCTTTTATTTTATTATGTTATGCTAGTCACCCTACAGTACAGCATTAGTTTTGATGTAGTGTTCCATGATACATGTAAAATATTTCATTAATTTTTTGGTTGATTACATGAAATGTTAATATTGTGGAAATGCTGGCTTAAATAAAATATATTATTACAATCTTTTAAAAAAGTGCTTCATTCTAATTTGTGTGGGTATAATCTGTTGAGGGTAAGAAATCGGTGGAACAGAAAGGTTTATTTTCCCTTTATGTCAGTTAATGTAAATATGAATTATAATAAAATCGGTTTATTTAGTTCTTGGTAGTCACTTTTTATTGTGCTGCTCTTGGGTTAGGTAGTCTATTTCTACAAAGTTGTATGGTTTTCAGTTGTTTGCACACACAACCACTCAGCTCTGCTGTTGAAGTGGGAAAGCAGCCATAGAGAGCAGTAACCCAATGAGCATGACTGTGTTCCAATCAAACTTTATTTACAAAAAGAGACAGCTAGTTGGATTTATCCCAAGGGCCATAGTTTGCTGACCCATGTTCGTATTTAGACCAAAACCACTCTACAGATTCTGATTCCATCACTTGATTCAGTCTACGAGGCCCATGGTAAAGATGTCAGCCCACACAGGGAAGCTGGTTCCCGTGCGTGTTTGCCTGGTGGGATCAAAAGTCAACAATTCAGCTCTTTATTAATGCCCTTTTGTAATTTCTTCCAGAGGACCCAATTCCTGATCTTGAGTTTGTAGCAGGAGACATTAGTAGATGCAGGGAAAAGGAAATACCATCTGTAATTATAAGAGTAATTAATTAGCATCTGTAATAATGAGATTAAATGGTTCTAGTTCATCAACAAGAACGGAGGAACTTGGAGTCTTTTATGAAGGGATAATATATAATCAGTTTGTGAGCCTGAAGGCATTAGCGAATCTCCGGGGCCTTTATTTCAAGCCATAAAGTAAGAATGTTACCAATTGACAAGGACAATTAAACCCAGGGACAAAATTTAAAGTAAATGACTATGTTGCCATCTATTGTGTCGGTCTCTGTCCACGAACAGCAGAATGCTGCTTTTCAAAGTGAAACGTGAGCATGAGTGTTTTCAATAGAATCATTGAAATGTTGAAATCAATACATCTGACTTATGAATATTTGACCTTAGTAAAGCTGAATGTTTAGCTTTCCTGATAAGCAGGAATGAACAAGAGGACTCTGACAATTGGGTCAAGCTAACTGACCATCTGGAGAAATGGCAAATAGAACTTACTATTTTTTATATCTCCCGTTTCAAAAATGAAAAAATAAATCTATGTGTTAACCATGGCCATCTAAGAAAACCTCTAAGTAGTTTGGTGTAAGAGACATCTTTACAGTTTCTGCGTGTGGGTCCTGAATTTGGGCAAGGTCAAATTTGAAAGAGTTGTCTGAGCATATAAGACATGAACTTACCTGAGTATGTAAAGATAAAACAATACTTTTTCAAAACACACAGCAATAGCTAGTAATAATTTAGGAACACGAACACATTCAAAAAGAAGGGATTTATGTTAAAATGTAGAAATATAACAAAAGAATAGAGAATTAACAGAATATGTTTATAAAAAGGGATTTGTATTGTTTGGGATAGATTACATTGGTTATAAAAATAGACTGTAAATCTCACTTCTACGTTTGATGCTTGCCTAGATTGTTAGTGTAATAATTTACAGGAAAGAATACAATACTAATGAGTAATTTAATTAACATCAAGCCAACTGATTAAAAAAATTATCACAACATTTCTTCTTTCAAACTCACTATTTATAGCTATTTTATACACAGGAAAATTAATTTTACTTCCCCTCCGATCACCAAAGCTTGTGACACAACCTCAAATTTGTCTCTTACTATCTTCTTTTATGTTTTGGCACAAGGATACTTTTAGTTTATGATAAAATTATTCTTTTCTTTCCTCTTGATAAACAAAAGCATATCCATTATCTTGCATACACATCTTTTTTTTAAGAATTTTTTTTTAAAGATTTTATTCATTTAACAGAGAGAGATCACAAGTAGGCAGAGAGGCAGGCAGAGAGAGTGGAGGAAATGGGCTCCCCACTGAGCAAAGAGCCCGATGTGGGCCTTGATCCCAGGACCCTGAGATCATGACCTGAGCTGAAGGCAGAGGCTTTAACCCACTGAGCCACCCAGGCGCCCTTACACATCTTATTATAACAGACATTTTTTACCTTACTTTAAAATGTCTCTATGTACATTAACATAACCCAAAGGCATTTATTCAAGCTTTTCACCTGTTACTGCAGGCTATGTTATCCTGTATTAAGTAATGACAGGGGAATTTTAAAATTATTTTGTTTAAGTATCCAAAGACTGTTTATTATTAACTCAAATTAATATTAGTTTAAAGTCTGAAAGTTAGCTAAGGCTTTGGAAGTTATAATTTGACATATTAACACTGTGTGTTCTGGCATGATACAAAATAATCTCTTTCTGTAAAGACGCTACCTTTTATTATTAAGGTAGCTGAACTTCTTATTTTGCAATTTTATAATCTTAAATAAATTAATGTTAGTTTATATGACCAGAAAAAAACAGTAGAGGAAATTAAGGCAATTCAAAATAATTGCACTTCATGCAAGTAAATAAACCCATGAGTTGTATAGACGAGAATATTGTCTTCACATTGGCTTTCTGGTGGTGGGAGAGCCAGGGAGAAGGTGTAGAGCTGTTTATGGACTGAAACTATTAACTAGTTTAATTTTCCCAAAGAATCATCTTGATTAGAGTATATACAAATTTTTCTCTTTACATAATTATAGATTAGATTTTTAAACTGCTATGTTGTTTTAACTGTAATACTTTTGCTTATTTTATAACCTACGAATCAAGGTCATTAATTAAACTCATGGTCAAAACCATGGATTTTTTCCCCCTTTTTATCCCTACATCACAGTTTCAGCAAGAAAAAAAAATTCTCAAATAGTCAACAGATTTAGGGGCGCCTGGGTGGTTCAGTTGGTTAAGCGACTGCCTTCAGCTCAGGTCATGATCCCGGAGACCCGGGATCAAGTCCCACATCGGGCTCCCTGCTCCGTGGTAAGCCTGCTTCTCCCTCTCTCACTCCCCCTGCTTGTGTTCCCTCTCTGGCTGTGTTTCTCTGTGTCAAAAAAAACCAAAAAACAAAAAAAAAATCTAAAAAAAAAAAAAGTCAACAGACTTAAAGCATGAAAGTAGAAAAATATTTTATGAATCTTTGGATTCTTCACATTTATGTGAGTGCTTGATACGGTAGTATTTCTTTCAGAAAAAAAAGATATTTGGCATAGGACCTTACTTCATTCGATTTTAGAAGATCTGGGGCTCCTGTGTGGCTCAGTTGTAAAGCATCTGCTTTCTGCTTGGGTCACAGTCCCAGAGTCTGGGGATCCAGCCCTACATCGGGCTCCCTGCTCAGCAGGAAGTTTGCTTCTCTCTCTCCCACTCTCCCTGCCTGTGTTTCCTCTCTAGCTATGTTTCTCTCTGTCAAATAAATAAATAAAATCATAAAAAAAGAAAAAGATTTTATTTTTTATTTTTTAAAGATTTTATTTATTTGACAGAGAGAAACACAGCCATAGAGGGAACACAAGCAGGGAGAGTGAGAGAGGGAGAAGCAGGCTTCCCGCCGAGCGGGAAGCCCGATGTGGGACTCGATCCCGGGTCTCCGGGATCATGACCTGAGCTGAAGGCAGTCGCTTAACCAACTGAGCCACCCAGGCGCCCCAAGAAAAAGATTTTAAAAGATCTTGTACCATAATCTGATTTATTATCTCCTGCCAGAAGTGACTAAACTATCAGTTGGTTTGCTCAGACTTTTTTCATATTTGTAAAAGAGACAATTTTATCAATTCTTGTACAAGTTGTATGAAGGAAGATAATCTAAGGTAGAAACAGGCACCACTCATATCTTTTAAGAAAGTTGATCAATTAAGTCATATCATTAGGCACCATTAGGTCTTTGGGAGGATGCAGTGTTGAAAATCCGAGTAATGTGGGAATTTCCTTCTGAATTTAGCAGAGCCCTGTCTCTTGTAATGCCCACATCACGTGCAATGATAATAATTTCCTTTTTAAGCTTATATATAAATTTCTGAAGAGACACTAATTTTGAATCAATTATTTAGAGAAAGAGAGCTCTTTTGTTTCCTTTCATCTTGGGTATAGGATTTTCACCTTGGTCACTATCGCCAGCCCCTAGAACCATAATGAGTACACTTGACAAGCCAGAACTTTGGGATGAGGAAGAGGTTCCGAACTCAGCGTGGGCAGAATCTCCACTGGCACCATCACAGAACACGTGAGCACAGAGAACTCGATCAATAGTTCAAGAAACAGCACACAGAAACTCTTTTCAACTCTGTGTTCTTTTTTTTTTTTTAATTTTTTTTTTTTTAAGATTTTATTTATTTGACAGAGAGAAACACAGCCAGAGAGGGAACACAAACAGGGGGAGTGAGAGAGGGAGAAGCAGGCTTCCCGCAGAGCAGGGAGCCCGATGCGGGGCTCCGGGATCATGACCTGAGCCGAAGGCAGTTGTCCAACCAACTGAGCCACCCAGGCGCCCCCAACCCTATGTTCTTAAATGCCAGAAGATAAGAGAAACCTCAGTCACATTTGCTCAACCAAAAAAGGCTCCCCAGGGCAATCCGATCCCAGAAACCCCACCTGCTGCCCTGGCACAGACATCACTCTGTGGGGGAGGGGCATATTCCACTCCCGCTGTCACCCATGGGAGCACAAATGGCCGTGCTCCTTCAGAACCAGAAATGAACTTGGCGGGGAATCAGACTGGGCTCCGTCACTTCCCAGAAGATCCCCCAGAGGAGCCAGGGGAGGGTGAGCTGACGACTCCCAGGCTCCAGGTCTGGACAAGGTGACTGTGACCTTGACACCCATGGCGGAAGATCTAGGAATAAGCTTTCAAAGCAGGACCAGAGCCCAGCACTTTCAGCAAAGGGAAGAAAACGGTCACTTGTGCAAAGTGTGACTTGGTCTTCCAACGGCCAACTGACCAAATAGAAAGGACAAGTATTTAAAGGGAAATGTGAAAAATGACCAAGATTACCATGTTTAAACATTCTATTCATGGTGGAAAACAGCAGCTTTCTCACATGACCATTGTATCCATAACAGACCCTCAGATTCAGCCCAGCCAAACTCAGGGATCAAATACTGTTTTTGTTAAAAGTCCAAATTTCTGGGAAGTATTCAAGGCTTGTTATTTTGGGGGAACCGAGCCAGTTAGGTCAGCCTTGTTGGTTTATATTTTTCCTCTTTTTCCTGACTGCGGTCTGTGAAGTGTTCAGTCATACTGGAAGCAGGACACAGGGGGCACCTGGCTGGCTCCCTCGGTGGGCAATATGACTCTTGATCTCGGGGTTGTGAGTTCGAGCCCCACATTGGGTGTAGAGATGACTCAAAAAAATAAAATCTTTAAACAAAGAAACAAACAAGAAACAAGGTTCAACTCTTGCTCTCGCAGTCTTCACATACTTGGTAAATTAACACAAGTTGACGGTTCCTCTTAGAATTATGAAAATGAGTCTCTCTAGAGAAGCCACATGAAGATAATGGACAAGTGATGGTGCGGGTCCCCTTAGCAGACCTGTCATCAGTTTCTCAGTAAGCAGGCAGGATGGGAAGCGACCCAGGGACCATTTCTGCCTGGACGTGTGGGGTAGCCATGTGGGGGGGGGGGCTCCTCCATACGGGAGCCAAGGCCCCTGCAGATCTGTGTTGTCTGGGTGGTTGACTAGGAAGAGAAAGCTGGGTGAGGAAGCACTCAAAAATTTGGGACCAGCAATCCTCACTCACCCGAGAGCCCTTAGATCAGTGACATGTGTGTTGATTTTCTATAGGACCTCTGCCTTGGCCCATCTTGTTAAGGAAGGGATGACCACTCTAGCTCTTCTGGGCGGTTCCCTCAGGGGTCTTTCCTGGCTCACTCCCTCTCCCACCTCTCTCACTTCCATGGACCTCTCAGATGGGTGAGCTCTTCTCCTTCCCCAGCCCTCTGCTGTGAACTCCCCATTTCAGTCTTCCTCCTTCTGCTTCCAGACTCATCTCCTCCTGGAACCTTCCCCTGTTTCACCAAACTCCCTGCTAAAGGCTCTTTCCTCTGGCTCTGGCTCTGCAACCACTGAGCTGTGGGGATTGGGGAACACCTGTCTCTGTGGTCGTGTGTTTGGTTCTTGTGTGTTCTAGTTCTCCTTCTAAACTGGGAATTCTCTTTTCCATCTGCCACACAGCGATCTCCCTGAAGCGAGGGATTCTTTCCCTCCATTTCCTCTCAGATCCGGTTCCTCCTGGGAGAAAGGGTTGTGTCTCCTTCTCCTCAACTTCTCCACCACCATACTGGTGCAGGAATCTGACTCTCAATGGACCTCTTCCGTCCACGGACCGAGGTCTCTGGTAAATGTCTTTGGATAATGATGGTGGTGATTTCAAGCCATTGTTTTGGGGATGTCTTGAATACAGATGGCGTTCTAGTAACCCCTCGTTGGGCTTCCCTTCCTGTGCAGGTGACAATCATACACTCCCATTCACTAAGACATTCTCCCCCTTCTTCTCTCCATCCAGATATCCAGAAGTAAGGACGAGTTAATGAAACACCCCACATACCCTCTCACTTCCATAAGCTCTGACTCCCATCTACTAGTGTGTGGCTCTGACCCATCTAAATAGCCCTCGCCGTCATAAACCCTGGTCTCCTCTCCAGGCTTGTTTATAATGCCGGAGAGAGACAATGCTAGTAATATACAAAACCAGGGCCCCAGTGACCCCAACTCCACGCTACGCTGTGGTAGATACATTCAGAGAGGAACTTCTCGCCCTCACTCAGCCCTGCCACCTGCTGACCTTTGAGCCTCGGTTTCTTCCCAAGGTTGTGGTAAGGGCTGAGTGTGGGTTGAATGAGGCTGAATGTCAGGCTCTGGTGCATCAGCAGGTGGGAGGCAGAGGCTCATTCTCTTCCTTCTCCCCCCCACCTCACCTCTGGCTCTTCCACAGCATTTCCATCTTCTTGGGGGAACCTCTGAAGTTGAGGAGCTCTTGGGCCAAGCTATACAGATGTCTTATGCCCTAGCCAGAGGATGATTCTGAGAATAGTGACACTTCCTTTAAGGGCTTCCAACATGAAGAGAAGCCACAAGAGGTTTCTACAGAGCCTCTGCCTTAGGGACCTTAAGCCTGTGGCCCTTTGGCTTGGGATGACATTAGAAGGTCCCTTCTGGAGCCTGGGAAGTGCATTTGACAAGAACAGCTTATATGCCAAGAAGATTATGGTCGACAGCATAACGGCTTCCCTGTCCTACTATTCCCTGAGCACCTGTGTGTGCCTTACACAGCAGAGGAGGCTTCGAGGACGTGTCGAAGTTAAGGAGAACTGAGAAAAGTGTAATCACAAGAGTCCTTCAGACACAGAAAAGGGATGTGGCGATGGAGGGCAAGGAAAACAGGAGGCTTCTGGAAGGTGAAAAAGGAAAGAAAACGGATTCTGCCCTGGAGCCGGAAGGAACGAGGCTAGCTGACCGCTTGACATTAGCCTCATGAACTTGTCGAGTTCTGATGTTCGGGTAGCAAATATATGCTGTTTTCAGCCACGAAGGCTGGTGGTATTTGTTACAGCAGCCACAGGAGAACAACCCCGACGTGGTGGGCTCCGTCCAAGGCAGCTGAGAGCGGAGGCCTGGTTTCCAGGTCCCTTGGCCACCTGCCCCAGGGCCTGGCCTCGTTTTCTTCCAGCAGACCTGTGTGCGCGTGGGCTCTGTGAGGACATGCCCGAAAGTGCCCTTCCTCCTGCGAAGTGGGGCCCTCTGGGAGCTGAAGCCTTTGTGGTCTGGAACGAGCAACCCTGACGTGGTGAAAGGAAGGGCCAGCGCTCCTAATAAAACCAAAGTCCAGGCAGGACTGCCCAGGCTGGCACAGAAGAATTCCCGTATGGGGAGGGGCAGCAGCCGGCACCCTCTCTCCTCTGTCTCCAGATTCGCCAAGATGCACCTTCCCCCCTGGAAGGTTGTCACCAGGGGGCCTTGAGGGCACTGGTGGTCCCTTACCATGCCCAGCAGTTGGCACCCTGTCTGTCTGCAAAGCCGAATCTGACTCAGGGCATTCAAAGAAGACTTTAGGGGACGCTCCAGGGTCTCCAAGGGAAGCGCACACCCAGACCCGGTCTGATAAACGAAGCTCCGTCCTCCTCCTGGTTCCACATGGAGAGGCCATCTTTCAGCCCCGGTCTGGGGGCCCACCGCAGCTCTCAGCCAGGCCCTGGGAGAACCGGCCTCAAGAGATGGGAAGTCCTCTCCCTTCTGCCTAAGGCCAGTCTTCTGAGCTCTGGTTTCCAATGAAGACTTGTCCTTTTCCCTGTGACTGAACCCCGGCACATTCCCATCAGGAGGACTGAGCTCCCCACCTACAGACGTGACCTGGCTCCCCACGGAGGCCCCAGGAGAACTGGGAGAAAGGACTTGTCCCTCAACACCGTGTCAGTTACCTGCCCACACTGTTTGGTGAAAGCGCTGAATTGCTCACTAGAGCCCAGGTGTCTTTTGGCTGAAAATGTCATGCCATCTATCCATCCGGAGAGGGGAGGCAGGGAACTTCCCGTGAGCGCCAAAGACTCGACGCCTATTAGGTCAAAGCTTGGGAGGAAGGTACTGCTCTTCCTATTTTACAGATGAGCAAACTGAGTCTTAGGGAGAATCATTTGCCCAGAGTCATACAGATGTTAGCATGGGGGAGCAAGGGCTTGAAATTTGAACTGATGGCCTTTTGACTCTTGCGGGGGGGGGGGCGTAGTTTAAGCAAGGCAGCCCGGGTGGGGAGGAGAGCAGGTGGAGAGGGTAGAGTGACCATATTGTAAGAAAACTCATGATGCATAGTCAGACAATAGAACAGAAGAGTTGAAACAGGGACTGTCCTAGATAACTGGTAAGATCTTGCCAAGAAAGGAAGTCAGGAGCTAACTATAGAGCACGACCATGACTGTGGGAGTTCAGCTGGTCTCCGGACTCTGTAGCTTCTCCCTGCTGGTGAATTTCCACTCTTCCACTGCTCCCCTGCAGGACCAGCTTTTAAATCCCGAAACTGAAAGAGACAGCCAGGAAGCTAGCCGCCAAGGAGTCTTTGCCCCGTTCTGCAGCTAATTTGGAAGGAGAAAGAAACCCTACAATATGGGTTTGTGTGGGCAGTTTTGAGAAATTGTAAAAATAAAGGAAGCGGGCACTGAATCCTGGGTAGCAGAGAAAGAGGGAAACAGGAGCTCTGGGGAGGCGGCCTGGGATCAAGGCCACACCTACTCTTTCAGGAACAGTTACTGAGTCCACGTGAGGTGCCCATCCGGAGCTAAGCGGGGTGGGCATGGAGTGGGATTTAGTTTGGATGGTCAGGGAGGCCTCTCGGAGGAGGTGTCCTGAAGCTGGAATCTGAGAGATGAGAGAGGAGTTAGCAATGTTAAGTAGTAGGGAGAGAGTGATCTAGGTAGAGAACACCCTATTCACAGTCCCAGGGGTGAGAAGCAGCTTTGGATTTAAAAAAAAAAAAAAAGAACAGGGAAAGAGGCCAGCCTGGCTAGAGGGAGAGAGGCCAGAGGTATGGTGATGAGAGCAAGGGGTCTGTGTCAGGGGTCCTCGTAAACCATGAAGGGTTTTGGCCTTCCGTGAGGTCAGATGGCATTGAAAGTTTAAGCAGGGAGTGTGCCATAGCATGGAGGTTTTGAAAAGCCACTCTTGCTGTCTGCAGAGACCAGATCTGGAGGGGGCCTGGAGTGGAAGAGGCCAGAGTATGAATGGCTGTCAGGGATCCCCACGGGACCACTGGTGGCGGGGGCTGGCTGCCGGGGAGGATGATGGAGAGAAGCGGGCAGACGCTAGACATCTACTGGAAGGAAAATCAAATAGACTGATGAGTTGAATGCAAGAGCTGAGGGAAAAGGAGGAAGTAGGAATTACCTTGGGGTTCCACCTAGCCACGTGGGGAGGCTTAGGGCAAGTTTCTAAAGTGATGCATGCTGGAGGTGCGGGTTGCTTTTCTAATAAGGGCTTCTATTTTGGGCAGAGTAACGATGAGCTGTTTCCACCTCATCTGAGTGGAGAGAGCAAGTAGGCCAGTGGGTAGGTGCATCTGGAGCTCAGAGGGGAGGTCTGGGCTGGAGATATACAGGTGGGGGAGTCATTAGTATAACCATGCTATTTAAAGTCTTGGGAAGGGATGAGATCATTGAAGGAGGGCAGGGCAGAAGGCCCCGGGCCAGCCATGAGGCCTTGGGCAGGCAGAGATCCCGCAGACATGGGGTAGACCCAGAAGGTATGGGTACAACTAACCCATTCATACAGTTAGCAAGCCCACAGGTGGCGGTTGGACCAGGCACTTGCCCCCCAGGGGCTCAGTCTATGCAGGTGCAGCCCTATGAGCCGATATTTCCATACAAAGTGGTGCAGTATTTATAGAGCTGGGCCGGGGGAAGGTGCTGGATTTGTCTGTAGTCTTGGGTCCCAGAAACAGGTGTGGCTAAGTCTGTGGAAGGTGCCCTGAACCTCAGGAAGATGGAGAATGGATTCAGGGGCAGGAACTCTTCTGGATACAGCATCCTTCCTTGAGATGCCCTGAATCCTCAAGCCCAGCTTTGCTGCCCACCCCGGCCTCTTTCTACCAGAGCCCCCACTGTCCATGAGCCACGCCGGGGAGCCCTGCTCATTCCTCATTTCCACCCACCTCTGGGCCTCTAGGTTTTCTTCCCTCTCCCGACAGGCTGGCACCCTCAGGAAGAGAACTGTTTTCTTCAATAGGATTAATGTGACAGCAGACTGGCCCTCCAGGAAGGTGGGCTGTTGTCTCGAAAACAGTTGCTTCATTTCCTGCTGTTGAGAAATCATGCATGTTGACCAGCTTGTATTTCACACTGCTTGAAGAAAAGAGAAATCTGTCTCCCTGAGCTTTTCAGAGAAAAACGAGGTCAGCCCCCTCCAGCGACAAAGCCCCGCTCTTGTCAGCTGCTGAGAGCAGGGGACCGGGCTGTTTTTGCTCACTATGCCGCCTGGGTCACGGTGCCCTCACGGCTCACTCTGCCTACGCTGAGCCCATGAAACCACACAGTCTGGCTCTAACCTCTCTCTCTGTCCTTGTCTCTTGCTGCCTCCTTCCTGTGCCCCCTGACTGGTCCAGTCGAGACAAGCCCTGGGGATCCCGGCACTCGGCCCTCGCTTGGGTTAACGCTCCACCTCAGAGACCGAGGAGGGTCTGGATGGGCACAGAGCTTGGTCTCAGTGCTGGTGCCTCTGTTTGTTAAAGCCTCACTGCTCACTCATCCAGAGAGGCTTTCTCCTTCCTTCGAACACGGTTAGTGTATTCCTAGTTCATTGTCCATGACTCATTTAATCTTGAATCATAATGTTTCATGGGCATGCTTTATCAACTCTTCTGGATTCTATAAACTCCAGAAGATCAAATGTGTGTCTGGGGTCAAATCTCATTTATCTCCATCCACAGCCTCGACAAAGAGCTTGGACATACTTGCAGAGTAGGTGAGGTTAGGTTCAAGTTGAAGGGACTTGTGCCAATGCAGGAAATGCTGCTTAGGGCTTGATGCCATTGGCTCCCTGGAAAATGCTCTTCTGCTAAGACAGTCTATGAAGGGATAGAGAGTAGTTATACCATCCATCCATCCATCCATCCATCCATCTGATAAATCTTTGTTAAGCAATTATGCTAGAAATGGTGTTAGATCCTGGAGATATAGTCATAAGGCTGGGTCAGTTCCTGCTCACCCGGAGATTCCATCCTAGCTCAGGGAGACAGATAATAAAGAAAGAAAACCTCATGTTGTGATAAGTGCCATGATAAAAATAAGTCAGAGTGATGTGCTTATGTGACTGTGAAAGTGTTGGAAGGGCTCTGGAGAAGTGACACTAAGGAGAGACCTGAAGGGGGGTGGACGTGGCCGTGGGTGGAGGGCTGGGCATGAGCAGTGCTAGAAGGGGGAACAGATGGACCAGATGGGACCAAGCTTTGAGGTCAGGGAAGGTGGGGACCAAGATGGGACGAGTGTATGGGTATGAGGAACAGGAGGCAGCAAGAGTGACCAGATCCTGGAGAACAGGAGGCGATGAACACGGATGATCCTCAGTTCAACGGGGTGATGGTGGTGAGACGGTCGATACGAGATGGTCAAGTGCACAGAGCATAAGCTTCGCACCAAGGTCTGGATTTAGTGGTGACTCTATTACTGATGCGTGAACTTGGGCATCTTTTCTGAGTCTTAGCTTCTTTCTTTATAAAATGTCTAATTTGCAGAGTTCTTGTGAAATTAGACGGTGTAACGGAAATAAGCTCCCACCATGTCGACTAAGAATGGTAACGTGGAATCCAGGTAGGAACGTGAACGCCAGCACTGCTGGGTCAGGGCCGACTGGGAGCCCAGGGCTGAGAGGCGACCAGTTAGCAGTCATCCCCAGGGGCCTCCCTGGCCCCGTCCTAACTTCATTCCACTCTGCCTCTTTCTCCCCACCACCTGAGCTCTCTCTTTCCATCTTTTTCTTACCTCTTTATGTTTCTTTTTATTCTCACCAAAATTTCTGACTCCCACTTTCCTTCACATAATTTTTTTTTAAGTTTTTATTTATTTGTTTGACAGAGTGAAACACAGCTAGAGAGGGAACACAAACAGAGGGACTGAGAGCGGGAGAAGCAGGCTTCCTGCTGAGCAGGAAGCCCGATGTGGGGCTCGATCCCGGGTCTCCAGGATCATGACCTGAGCCGAAAGCAGTCGCTCAACCAACTGAGCCACCCAGGCGCCCCTCCTTCACATTATTTTAAATCACACCAGCTCAACTGCCCCAAATTTAGAGTGAAGATGTATTTTATTTTATTTTATTTTAAGATTTTTATTTGCTTGAGAGAGAGAGAGAGAGAGAACAAGTCAGGGGGAGGGGCAGGCAGAGGGAGAAGGCTCCCCACCGAGCAGGGAGCCCAACATGGGGCTCGATCTCAGGATCCCAGGATCATGACCTGAGCCGAAGGCAGCCATCCAGTTGTTCCGTAAAGACATATTTAAAAATATGGTTGAGTATGGTTTTGTCTTCCTTTAAAAATCGAGTCTCTAATGCTTCATAGATCTCTGTGAGTGCAGGGAACCTGGGTGGCTCAGTGGGTTAAGGCACTGCCTTCAGCTCAGGTCATGATCCTGGAGTCCCGGATCGAGTCCCGCAACGGGCTCCCAGCTCTGTGGGGAGTCTCCTTCTCCCTCTGACCTTCTCCCTGCTCATGCTCTCTCTCTCTTTCAAATAAATAAATAAATAAATAAATAATCTTAAAAAAAAAAAAGATCTCTGTGAGTGCAAACCTAGCAGCAGCATCCACACCTAAACTAAGTAATTTTATATGATTGTATGGCCCCCGGATGATTATTTTTTTTCCACTGAGATCACTGTCTCTTAATAGAAAATGGCTCCTACCACTGGATTAAAGGATTAGAAAGAGATTGTCTCAAGGCATTCGGGGACTGGTGTGCTGGGAGAAGGTCTCCATTGGCTGAGGAGCGGAGATCTGGACGCCCTCCACAGGCCAGTAACCTCTGAGTCACCCCAAGGATGCTGTGGAACACAGCCTGGGCGTCATGCTCAGCCTCCGGTTGGCTTGGGGTCTGTGGCTGTCCCTGCAGATGTGGCACAGGACAGATAGGAGGGCAGGGGTGGCCTGGCTGGGGCCTGCTGGTGGAGATGGGGGCCTGGAGTGATGATGGGTAAAGACAGGCTCTGGCATGAAGGGTCATGTGAGACTCCTTGTCCCCATTGTTGCAGCTGCCTGTAAACCAAGGTCAAGAACGGATAAGTTTTGTGAGTGTTTGTATGTGTGTGTGTCAGTGGGATGAGGGAGCTGCAGAGCAAACCCCCTACATTCTGTTCAAGGCTCATATTGAAAGGGCCTTGTGGGTGAGAGAGCAGGGGGCCAATACTTAAGCTAATGGAGGCTCTGGCCCTCGCTTGCTCTCCTGCTTTCTGGGAAGGGACACCCAGTGGCTGGCTGTGGCTGCTGGGTTGTCTAGTCCAACCGCGCACTGCTCAGTAGGACACCGAGGATCCAAGATGCAAAGTGACCTGCCCAAGCCTGCACAAGGAGGCAAAGGTAAAGGCCTAGTGTTCTTTCCTTCATACCAGGTCACCTTTGAGTCTGGGTAATGGCGGTAGGAATACGGTAGGGTGACAATCTTTCTGTACTCTGACTTTAGGGCTCCCAGATGTCGAGCTTCAAGTCCTGCCCTGGCTCATAGCACAGAGTGTGAGCCCCCAGACTCAACGTTTGCCTTTCAGTGGGGCAGGGGTGAGTGGAGCCCTGACCTGTGCACTGGAAGGTGACCCAACACTTATCCACGACACAAATAAACCACCTGCGGCAAATTGAGAGCTAACTTTAAAAATGAATAGGGTAAGGGCGCCTGGGTGGCTCAGTTGGTTAG
The DNA here is from genome assembly GCA_004023965.1 of Spilogale gracilis. NCBI lineage: Eukaryota > Metazoa > Chordata > Mammalia > Carnivora > Mephitidae > Spilogale > Spilogale gracilis. The sequence goes on along the minus strand of PITA01000703.1, from coordinate 104,695 downwards.
GCCACTGCCTTCAGCTCAGGTCATGATTCTGGAGTCCCGGGATCGAGTCCTGCATCGGACTCCCAGCTCCATGGGGAGTCTGCTTCTCCCTCTGGCCTTCTCCCCTCTCATGCTCTCACTCACTCTGTCTCTCAATAAATAAATAAAATATTTTTTAAAAAATGAACAGGGTAGAGATTTTTATCCCCACAGAGGCCAAAATAAGGTCACATGAAATATTGCTACAGCTCAAGGATCTCAGATTAGATGTCTGGAAGGAGCTTAGGGAAAACAAGGCCACCAGACAGGGGGCCTGGGCTGGTTTGGAGGGGTCCAGCTCCTTGATGCCCTAGCTGTTCTGCTTCAGAAGAAGGTCAAAGGCAAGTTGTAGTAATGGCAGAGGTCATGGGCACTGTGTCCTCCTGACATTTTCCTTTGATGTCTCCCCTTCACGGGTGGCCCCTTTAGCATTCCTTCTTGGAATGAAGGGGCCAAGGGAGTGGGGGGACAGGGAGAGTATCTTCTGCTAAGCCTAGGCTTATGGCTGCCTACCCCCATCAGTTTATTACTGGCCTGGACGACAGCTGGGAATGGCCAGGGCTCATCGAGGAGGGAGCGGGTGGTGTTGGGGCCATCCTAAGCTCCCAAGGTCGCACCTGCCATGTGGTAGGGGCTGACGGGGTGGGGGGGGGTGCGGAATGGAAGGAATGCCTGCCCATTCTCTCCTCTCCACTCCCATGCTAACTGGAATACCAACACCCAAAAGGAATGTAACAGTGGGCCTTTGGAAGCCACCTTTCTCTCCTTGAGACTTTTTTTGCCCAAATGACTAAATTAACGAAGAGGAATCTGGCTCTTTCCTCTTTGCACCAAACTCGGAGCCTGGGCAAACGGTCCTCACTACAGCAGCAGATAGTGGGAAGAGTAAGGAGTGCTCCGTAGTAGTAACTCCACAGTGGAGCGGGGCTGGCCCCCGAGAAGTCACATGACCTGGCAAGCAGGTCCGCTCCTGGTAAATACCCTCCGTCAGCCTCTCAGAGGCAGCTCCATCTACAATGCCTTGCCATCCTTTTCCATTCTGTAACTCCGAGGGCACTGTTCCCCCAGCCAGGGTCCCCTCTGTTTCCCCCCAATCTCAGCAGCAGCAGGCCTGGAGTGAAGGGCAAGGCAGGGCCCTCCCAGGTCCGGGCCTTACTGTGTAGCAAGAACGGCATTCCTAGGGTTCACCTGTGTGCGTGTGCGGGGGGCTAGGGGACGGTCAGCAAGGAGGAAGGAAGCCAAGAGGAAGGAGGAAGCTGGTTCACTGAACCTAGATCCCCGCCCCCCAAGGGAAATCTGTGGACTCCCTCAATGGCCTCTTGATGAACAGCCTTAACAGGAGGCTCATGACTGTCCACAAATCTTCTACAATGTCAGTCCACTCCTGAGTGGCAGGTTTATAGCCTGACCCAACCCCCTCCAGGGCCACTTAGGAGGGATGGATGGAAGGGAGAGATGACCAGCAACTCCCTGACTTCCTCTCAGATTAGGGCTCTTCTCCAGGGAGCACGGAGTTCGGAGTAAAAATAAAAGTAAGCTTCATGCCACCAACTATCAGCCTTCGGCCCCTAAGATCCTTAGTAAGTTCAACTCTCAACTTACTCAAGGGAAAACCGGAAATGCAGCGGTTCTGTAAGCACTAAAAGACGTTGACTCAGCAATTACAAATCATCTTTGAAAAGCATGGAGCCACCAAGTGGTCAGGGAATAGATTAAGTCCGGTGACGCAACTCTTCCAGAGAGTGGCAAGAGGGAACCTTCCCAACTCGTTTTATGAGTCTAGCAAAACATGGATACCCTATATTGGTTTATCATTAGCCTGGACGGCAGCGATGATGGCCACAGCAGCCTGGCACGTGAGAAAGAAAACACGCAGGCCTGTCTTATTTGTTAATATGTCAACAGAAAAATGTGAAACACAAGATCAGCCAGGTCCAGCAACGTACAGAAAAGATAACCCATCATGATCAAGTCAGATTAATCCTAGGAATGCAAGGTGAACTTAACAAGGGAAAACTGATGAATATAATTTACTTTATAAATAGAATAAAAGCAAAAAATTATTATAAATAAAAGCCACTTGACAAAATTCACAGTCCTTCTTATGGAAACTCTCAGGAAACCAGGAATAGAAGCAAACTTCTTTAGTCTTATAAAAGCATCTGTGAAAAACCTACAATCAGTAGCATACTTAATGTTGAGATGTTTCAAAGCTCTTACAGGCCAGGAACAAGGCCATGATCACTGCTTTTATTCACCACTGTATCGGAGATTTTAACTGCAGTCAACTAAAAAAATAAACAAAGGCATAAGGTTTGGAATGGGAGAAGCTAACTTATTTATGTAGATGGTATGATTGTCTGCAGAATGATCATTAAAATTAAAAAAAATTAAGGGGCGCCTGGATGGCTCAGTTGGTTAAGCGACTGCCTTCGGCTCAGGTCATGATCCGGGAGTTTCGGGATCGAGCCCCTGCATCAGGCTCCCTGCTTGGTGGGAAGCCTGCTTCTCCCTCTCTCACTTCCCCTGCCTGTATTCCCTCTCTAGCTATGTTTCTCTCGGTCAAATAAATAAACAAAATCTTTTTTAAAAATTTTAAAAATATAGGATAAGTATAATAGAAGTTATATGAGATCTTTAAGAGGAAAATCATAAACTTTTATTAAGATACATTTTAGAAGTATAAGTGAATAAAGATATAGACTACATTTTTAGATTGGGAGACTCAAAATCATAGAGATGTCGGTTCTCCCAAAATTGACCTATAGAGTCAATGAGACTCTAATCAAAACCTAAACAGAATTTTTAATTGAACATGGCAAGAAAATTCTTTTTTTTTTTTAAAGGATCCATAAGGATCCCTACTGGATTTCATAAAGCTTTAGTAATTAAGTCAGTCAGTTACTGGGGTAGGAATAGTAACATAGATCAAGGAACAGAAAGATATCCATGTATATTTAGATATCTATTTGTTAGTATGAAAAGAATAGATCATTCAGTAAATAATGCTGGGAATTTCCACAGGGGAAAAAAATGAGGAATAGGACCCCATCTCACAGCGCACTGAACTGTCACTTAGAGAAGGATAAAGACCTAATGATAAAGAACTGTGAAACATTTAGAAGGCAATTTAGGAAAATGTCTCTTTGATCTTAGACTAGAAAATATTTCTTTTTTTTTACTTTTTTTTTTTTTATCCAGCTTGGGGTTCGAACTCATAACACTGAGATCAAGAGTCAACATGCTGTTCTGACTGAGCCAGCCAGGCATCCCTAGAAGAACATTTCTTAAACAAGATGAAGGAAGCACAAACCATGAAGGAAAAACTTGGGGAATTTAACTACATTAAGCAATATTCAAAGAATGAAAAGTCAAACCTCAAATTGGGAAAAGATACAGCTAAACCCGTAACTATCAAGGATCTGGGTTTGGCATATGTAAAGAACCCCTACATTTCAACAAGAAGGCAACAAATAACACAATAGGAACATGGGCAAACAACACAATATTCACAAAAAAAAAACAAACACAAATAGCTTACAGTCATAGAAAGATACTGAAATAATAACAAGGCAATGGGAGTTTAAACCAAAGTGAAATGCTATTTTACACCTCTCGATTGGCATAGAGTACAGGGTAGGAATGGTGAGGATGGGATGCACTGGGAGCTCTGCAATGGTAAGGAAGAGTTGTACACCCACTTTGGGAAAACATCTGCCCACATCTAATAAAGTTGACTTGTATGTGCCACAAATTCTATACATATTTACCAACGGACATGTTAGAAGTACTCATAGCAATGTTGTCCACACAAACCCCAAAGTGGAAACACCACCAATGCCTACTGACAGCAGAATGTTAGGTCGTGTGGAGGCACACGGTGGAATACTATACAGCAATAAAAAGGAGCAGGTTCCAGCTAAGTGAAGAGAAGAAGTGAGGCACAGGGAACATCCCACAGTACATTTCTACATATATAAGGTCAAAGACAGTCTAGACCAAACAATATCTTGTTTAGGAATAGACACATAGTGGGTAAATAAGAAAATGAGGGCCCAAATAACCAAAATCTAGCTAGAGGGGTGTAGGCTTAGGGAGGGGTGCATCAGGGGCTTGGAAAGTGCTGGTAATATTGCGTTTCCTTACCTGGGTGATGGATTCATGGGACATACGGAATATACATGTTTTAAACACTCTTTTGTCCACATAGTCGATTTCATAATTAAAACAAAATAAAAACAATAGAGTTTCAACTCTCACTGCTTAGGCAGGGTGTGGCACATTTGGAAGTGCGTGCAGTGGGGGCAGGGGGCTGTGGGCCCACCAGGAGAGCTGGGAGAAGGCATGGGAGTTAAGTATTTCCCTGGGGCTCTGGCAGGTGTATTAGTTGTGGTGTTGAATGTGATGAATGTGCTCAGGGAGGAGGCCGGAGGGACCTGTCCTTTATAGGGCTGAATGGTCATCCCCGTTAGGAGAGTGGCCAGATACTCATGGGTTAAGTCACCCAAACATGAACGATACAAAAATTCCTTTCAGACGATATTGCTCAAAGCTGATCCAGCCAATAATCCAAGCAGCCTTCACACCTGACTCAGAGGCCTTCTCCACACAGGGGTACATCACCCAGTCCTATAATAAGTGTGGGGGGCTGGCTGATGGGTCGGGGCAGGCTGATGGGTCAAAGGAAGAAGTTTAGTTTAAAAACTAGTACTTGCCGGGGTGCCTGGGTGGCTCATTCAACTAAGCAGCCGACTCTTGATTTTGGCTCTGGTCATGATCTCAGGATCCTGAGATGGAGCGCTACGTTGGGCTCCCTGCTTACTGGGGAGTCTGCTCGAGATTCTCTCTCTCTCTCTCTCTCTCTCTCTCTCCCTCCCTCTCTCTCTCCCCCTCTTTCCCTCCTCCCCTCTAAAATAAATAAATAAATCTTTTAAAAAATTTTTAAAATAATATTTGCTTTGCGTCCAGTACTCAAGCCTCATGGGGTAATGACAGACATCTGGGTGTTTCCCTTGAGAAGGGGGCATGGCCGAGATAAATGCTGGTGTCGGGGTGTCTGACTACCGAGCTAGGGTGGGATGAAAGGAAATGAGACCGGAGACGAGACTGGGACCTGATAAAGAGTCTGGACTCTGTGCTGATGATGGAGACTCGGTTCTCTAGCCAGTGGAAGCTGTTGGTAATTACTAAGCACAGGAAATGTTAGTATTCAATCAGAAATTTAGAAAGATCGAGTTAGTGTCTGTGTGGTGGTTGGCCAGGACAGGGGAGGGATGGGAAGCAGGAAGACCAGCAAGAAGACCAGGGACAGGTGGCACTGGCCTCGGCTGACACAGGCACCATGGGTCTGGCAAAGACCAGAGAGAGCCTGGGGTTAGCACTGTCCCGGGGATAAAGCTAGCACCAAGGGGCCTTGGGCTCTGGACGCCCATGCAAGAGCTCATTTTGCCAAAAGGAGACTCTCTGATAAGTCCTATTTCTTAAAGATGTATCTATTTATTAAATAGAGGGGAGGGGCCGATGGAGAGAGAGAGAGAGAAGCAGATTCCCCGCTGAGTGTGGAGCCCAATGTGGGGCTCGATCTCACCACCCTGAGATCATGACCTGAGCCGAAATCAGGAGTCGGATACTTGAGTGACTGAGCCACCCAGGCACCCCTCTCTGCTAAATTCTTGACTTATCCGACCGCCAGAAGGTCAAGAATGGACAGAGAAGAGAGGAAGAAGGGAAAATGTGAGTGCTGATCATGGAGAGTAGGGGTTAACCCACCTGCCAGGTAGTGGACGAGGTTCTCGTTCTTTGTCTCAAGTCACATAGCTAGTCAGTAGCAGAGCCCGAAGTCAGCTCTGTGCACCCCCAAAGGAAACTGCCACCCGGACCCTATTCAAAGCAGTGAGGAGGCTCCTGCCAGTCCCATATTTCCTTTGAGCTGAGACCTCAAAGGAAGGGAATGCATGCAAGAGGGACCTGTGCCCTGTGCAGAAGAAGAACCGATTTACGGAGGCCTGAAGATGGGCAGCGGGGAGAAACGGGGAAGTCATTTTCCTAGGGATCTAGTACTGGCTGTATTCGAGAGAAGGGTCAGGTCAAGTCCTCCCCCCCGACCCATCCCCATCGCCAGCTACCTGCCTGAGTCCCACCCCAAAATCCAGCGTGGGTGAGTGCAGGAACAGACGGACCCCTACGTGATGTGCAGATTTTCTTCACACCGAATGACCAAGCTTCACCCCAAAGCTGCAAGGAGCATCCGGATGGCTCAGTTATCCAATGCTGTGTGCGCTCATGGGGCTCATCTTGGCCCCTGGAGACCTCAGTTTGGAGGACAATCAGTCTTCTGTTTAAATTCCTGTAAGATGAGGATATCATTGTCCCTGCCTTTTCTGGCAAATTGGAGCCGTAGGAGACATAAGGCAAGGGAGGGGTCTACCCCCTGCACAGGATTCATCTCAAAGTGAGCCCTCACTGCCTCCCTGAGGTCTGGATTCCCATTTTCCTGCTGAGCAGGGCTGCAGAGCCCAAAAGGCCAACAAAAGCTCTTTTCTGCTGCCATCTAGTGTGAGTTTTGGGAATGACACCTGAGAGGAGGCGGGCAGGAAAAGCTCTCTGGTGAGGTCACCTGGGCCCCTGAAAGCTTCCCACCGGTGATGCAGGGCCTATCACACCTGGCTTAGACCTCTACGTGCTTATGCTATCCTTTCCTCTTGGCTTCCTTACCTCTTCTGTTTTAACTAACAGTGTGCTTAGAGAGGCGCTGTAAGTCACCACACCCAGGGGCCATGGGGTGCAAAGGCACAAATTTATTTTGCAAGTAAAAGAGGCAGCCTGGACTGCCAAGACAGAGGGATCCAAGGCTAAGAGGTGGGGGAGGGGGTTGCACACACACACACCCTCCCTCCCCCGGGGAGAGCTGGGGAAAAAGGCCTGGGGCCGGGGCTCCAGGGGCTTCGGATGCTTAACTCCATGTGCAGCATTTGCAGGAGTTGTTGAACACCAGGCTTTGTGGGCAGCTCTGCTGGAACAGCCTCCCCCCTGTACAGCTGTAGTAGCTGCTCCGGTCCCCAGGGTTAGGGTAGAGCCCGTCGGCTTTGCCTTGGCAGAAGGTGCCCTGATCAAGGCTAGGGCCACGTTCAGGTTCGGAAGGCTGGCCTGGTTTGGGGACTTCAGATTGTGGGGTGCCTAAAGGCATAGAGGGAAGACCTGGGGAAAGAGGGAAGAATTGGCTAAGTCTCCCCCAAGAGATCCCAACCCACAGGCAGAGAGAGGCCAGATGCCGCAAGTGGAGAACAGCCGGACAGCGGCCCCCCTCACAGCTGTGGCACAGCTCAGCGGGACACATGGGGGCCACCCGTGCAAGAGGCCGTCAATGGCCATCTATCATCTGCACAGACCGGCCGTATACTGGCAGGGCCACCGGGGGTCTAGCACTGCAGGCTGAGGGCAAGCTTCCCTTTGAAAAGAGTGGTGTGAACCCCCAGAGGGAAGCCCCGGTTACCAACATCCCCGGTGGGCATTGCCACAGTCAGAAAGGGAAAGGAGAGCCTCAAAAGAGAATGGTTTCAACAGTTTCCTTGGCCCCCGGGGATGCATGACATTTGGGAAATCGCAGTATTGGGACAAAGTTATTTCCTCAAAAGGAACCAGGACCTGCAGCTTAGGGAGGGGGTGTTGGTACCCTAGCCGTGAATTCTGCCTCTGCTCCTGGGCCCCTTACTCACTCAGCTCCAGCTGAAGTGCCTTGATGAGGGGGTAGTGGCCCTGGTGACAGAAGAAGCCAGCGAAGTCATCCATGTCCAGCGCCCAGACCATGGCCCCGCCCAGGCCCTTCTGCTTCAGGTAGCGGACCTATGTGGGGAGCAAGGCACAGGTGGGGGAGCCCGGGGCAGCCCGGCCAGGCCTCCCCAGAGCCCACCCTCTGGCTTCCTCCCTGAGACAGGGCTCTTGTTTCCAGCACCCCTAGGCCAGGAGCCGTCCAGGCTTTTGGACACAGCTCGGGGCTGGAAACCCAGGTGACTGAGTCCTGATCCCTACTGGGCATAAGTCACTCTGTAACCCTCCTGTTTCAACAGGAGCATGGCCTGGGGTGGGGGTGGGGGTGAGAGTGGGGGTGTGAACTTCCCTAGGCTGGAAGCTTTAACGTCTCATCTTTTCTGGGCTGTGTTTGGGGTACTCCCTGCTGGTTGTGATGAATCCAGTTACCATAGGGACGACAAAGCTTCCCCAAAGATCTGAACAATTTCCTGTCTTTAGGTCTTTGTCCTCCCTCGAGGGCCTTCTGTCTTCCACTAGATCCCCAGGTCATCCCCAGGAAAGGGTTATGTGTTCCCGTAAGGGGGCTTCCTTGTCCCCCTAAGCCTGCCAGGGGGCCCTGGCGTGAGGTTGGGTTTGGAGGGTAAGGGCTGGTCTGGGACGCCACACACCTTCTCTGTTTTTGGACTTTCTCAAAGACCCTTCCCCCATGATGCCTTCTCCTATCTCCCCCATCCAGGATCACAATCCCTGCTCAGTTCCTCCAGAGTCCTTGATCTACCCTTCTAGGAAGACCTGCCACTATCTTCCCTGCATTGGAAGGGATGTGACCTGTCCTGATGGAGCAGGTGCGGTTGCCTCTATGGAAGGTCACAATCTCATGGGGGAGAGAGAGGCATGGAAACACATGAATACAGGGGTGGGGGTGGAGGGATGGGGTAACGGGGTGATAGGCCGTGGGTAGGGCACATAATGTAATGAGCACTGGGTGTTATGCAAGACCAATGAATTGCAGACATGTACCTCTGAAACCAATAATACCTTATATGTTACTCAACTGAATTTAAATTTAAAAATGTAGAAAAAAAGAAATACACTGATGCACTCATTTTGAGCCATCAATATTGGGGAAGAGTCGGTGGGGGAGGGTCCTACAAGTAAGTCAAGAGGTCTACAATTTGAGCATGCACCAAGGATTGTCAATGAGCTGAATAAAAGGATACACCTCACTCTACATATTTCTCCTCTCCATTTGTCTGTAGAGTTTGTATTTTGTTGAATACAAATACAAGTATGCAATAAACTACAAATTCTTTCAAGAGGGGTACTCAATGTAGAGCAACTTCTTGTGATCGCATCTTTTCTTAATCAATAGGTGGTAAAAATACAAAATACTATCACAGGAAGATCATGTTGAGATATTGTAGAGGAGACTCCTCTTTGAAGAGGTTCTGAATGCTGTCATTCAGTGCTATGGACAGCCTCGGGCCCACCCAGGACCAGTGCCTCCCAGCAGGGCTGGGCCTCACCTTGGTTTTGAAGCTCTCCACATCATCGAAACCCACCCACTGGTTGCCCAGGACTGCATAGGGCACCTTCTGGTCCTCGATTCTGTGCTCAGTGGCCCCCTTCCAGGAGCAGACCTGTAGGAGCAGAGGGAAGAGCTGGGGAGGAGGGACCTGTGCCTCCTTGGCCAACAGGAGACTGGAGAGTGGAAAACTCCTGTCTGAGGGAGACTGCAGAACCGGGGAGGTTCTAGATTGAGTGACCTAGAACCCTGGATTCAATGAGGTGCTGGGGCTTAATGATAATCCAAGATGACAGATATGGATGGAACTCACCAGGCCAGAATTTGCTATTCCTGGTATCCTCATTCAGAAACTATGGGAGAAGCCCGCCCTCCACCCCACCCTATATGAGCAGTGGCTGTGGGCTCTCCTACCTCATAGTAAACCAGCACGCCTCCCTCTTTGGTAAATGGGCCAGGGGTTCCAGGCCCCACGGCTGGGGCCCCCACTCCATTGTCTGATGGGGAGGCCAGGGTGAAGGAGCGTCCGTAGGTGGGCATGCCAAGGATCAGTTTGTTGGCAGGAGTCCCCTTCTGTAGCCACAGCTGCACGGCGAAGTCCTGATGAGGGGCGAGGAGGGGCAGGGTTCATTCACTTTGCCTTTGGCCTCGTTCTGGCCATCCCAAACTGGGGGCTTCAGAAGAACTTCACAGGCCTTAGTGGTGTCCTGTCCTGTCTTCCTTAGGTCCTGTCTTAGATCCTCGACCCCAAAGAGAGAAAAGCTGCATGGCACTCTACCCAAGAGCATGAGCTTTGGAGTCTGACCACCATTCACGGAGCCAATATTTATCGACGGCCCACTGTGCGCCGGGCTAGATGCTTGGGATACGTCGGTGTGCAAAGTGGCCAAGATCCCCTGCCTGGGTCAGCAGCTTTACCACTTAACCTTGCTGAGCCTTAGGCTTCCTGTCCGTAACACAGAAACAACTAAAATTGCAAGAATGTAAGATACAATGCAGGTTGAAGGTCCAGCAAGATGCAGTAAGGAGAAGCTGTGATCACGCTCATGCTCATTGTTAGTTTGAAGTTTCACTGAGCACGGGAGCAGGGAATGTAGTCTGCTGCATTTATCTCTAGGTCCCTCGTGCGTAGAGCAGTGCTCCACACTTAGATGCTCAAACAGAAAGAACCAATGAATACATGGCATCCTCATGTCTGACCCTGTCTGAAGGCCCCTGACTGGGGCCTTCCCCCTCACGTAGGACTTGACATGACACGTCCAGCCTGTGACATGTGACATGCAGAGGTACCCAATCTAAGGATGTGGAATAAATGAATAGTAAAGACCCCTTCCTCAGGTCAGGATTACAGGCTCGCTTCCCCCAGGAAGCCGCCCGGTTCAAATCCAAGTCCTCCTGATACTCGGGACCCTCTTAGCACTTAAGGAAGGACACGTTTCACTAAATGCATTCGTGTTTATTGCTGGTCTACATGATTTATCTCTGATCAGACTGGAGCTTTCCAAAGGCAGAGGGCCGAGCTCTATGGCACTTTGTGCAAGTTTGGAAAAGTCACTCTCTGGCCAGAAGCATCCCCGGGCACACAGTGCAGAGAGTAGAAGGCCTCCTTATGAGGCCTCGCCCACGCGGATCCAGGGTCCGCAACCTGGAGGGCACAGTGCTGCTGGGACTTCAGGACCGGCCTGATAGCTGAACGTCTCTGGGTGTCTCCCCTGCTGGGCTGGCCTGGCTTCCCCCGGGACCCACACGGTTCTCCAAATAGGGGGGGAGAGGCTCACAGTGAACTAGGGATGCCTGACTCAAATGCCACAAGATGTGTCCCTTGTTTCTGAAAGAGCCCCAGAAGTCAGAGATGTTCTACCTAAAAATCCTGGATGCACTAAGATGTGGGCTCCCCAAAATAAAAAGCATTTTTATTTAGGGTTTTTTTGTTGCTGTTTATTTTATTTTTAAAAGAAATAATATGTTTGTTCTTAACTTTTAAAATGTAGAGTGGGCTTATAAAAACCCTCTGGACTGCTCTACTGGGGTGAGCTGGGCAGGAAACTTCCACCCACCCCAGCCTGAAACCAAACCTGCCCTTTCCAGGGACTGGGGTGGGGGTGGAGGGACACCCCCTGCTGTGTTATCAGCTTGGGAAGGCCTCCACCTCCAAAAGCACCTTCCAGAAGGTCAACCAGGGTGACCAGGAGGGAAAGTTTACCCATGGTCTGATGGAAATGTGGTGGAGGTGTGAAGAAAGCAAGAAGTCCTTTCTGCAGGGCATCAAGTTCAAAGACAGCCTCCCAATGAGTCACTGCTTTGTTTGATGTTAAATTGCTTTGCTGTGTCTAATACACACCAGGATGCTACACAGAAGTAAGGCTTCCCTTCAGCGCTGGCACAGGAGAAGAAAAAGAACAAGCAAAGAAACAGAAACTCCCAGCTACCCTGCCTTGTGGGTTATCCTGCTTTTGTTTCCATTAGGGCCTCAAACCTGGGGGCACCTGGGAGGCTCAGTCGGTTAAGTATCTGCTCTGCCGGGGTTCAGGCTCCCAGTTCTGCCGGGAGTCTGCTTCTCCCTCTCGCTCTGCCTCCCACCACCACGTCGCCCCAGGCTCCTGCTCTTTCTCTCTCAAATAAATAAACAAATAAAATCTAAAAAAAAAAAAAAAAAAAAAAGGCCACCCGACGGGGCCTATGAATGGGGAGTCCTGCCTCACCCCTGCAGCCCACTCACCACATTCAATTCAGCTGCTTGCCCGCTCTCCCCCTGCCTCTTGTAGAGGGGGCTGTTATGTCCTGTGGTCTTCTCAAAAGAGCCATGGAAGTCATAGGCCATGAGGTTAAGGAAGTCCAGGCTCCTGCAGGAGATGCGGAGAGACAGGTGAGGGGTTAGCGAGCAGACCCTCGTTGCTCTTCCTGCCCTCACCGTGGGGCCAAGGACGGGCCCTCATGGTAAGAGGCAGGGGTGCAGGCTCATCCCCGGTCTGTAAGAGCTGATTAGACAGCACTCCGTCATTGGGCCCAGGTCCCCAGTATTGAGGTCATTATCATTCAGACTGTGAGGTTAGCGGACCCCGTCTTCGGCACCCTTCCTCCAGCAACCTCATGACACCTCGTGCTTTCCCCATCTCAGAGGGAAATCCAGCTGAGTGTTGCTCAAGCTTTTGTGTGCCCATGAGTCACCTGGGAAGCTCACTCAAACATAGGCCCTAATTTAGGAGGCCTGTGGTGGGGCCTGCCATCCCACATCTCTAACAGGCATGCAGGCACCCACGCGACATGGCAGGGTGCAGGAGTCTAGATGACTTATGCTCTGGCCTTCACACTCGCCCTCCCAGAGTACTTGATATTAAGACTGAGTTCCCAAGGAAAAGGGCAAGGATTCAGAAAGAGAGGATCCGGCACCCTGGAGTAGCAGGTGCGGGAGAAGACCCTTCCTGGATCCACTGCTGGAGGGGCCGGCCTTTCCCAGAACAACACCTTGCAGATGAGCACCTGCTGGGGCAGCTCAGCTTCGGAGAGCACGGCTTCTATACCAGATGCCTGAGACTCACTGAGCAATTTTGTCCACCTCGTATCCAGCATCTATGTTCTTCCTCCCGGTCGGGACGGCTGCACTCAAAAGGAGGCGTTCCTTCCCCGAAGCCTGGGCTTCCTTCTGGAAGGCGCTGGCCAGCTCCTGCAGGGGCAGCTCAGACTGAGCCCAGTGGTAGGCACCAGACAGGCCCTTGGGGGCCCCAAGCAGATGTTCACCCTCGGGAGTCTGAAAACTGAACGCAGGGCTGGTCTGTGCCATGCTAACGCACAGAACAGGGGGACCTAGGGACAGAGCAGCACCCACGAGTCCCACAAGGCCACCAATCTGGGCCCCCCTGGCCGGAAGGGAGACCGGCCTCCCCTGCCCAGCCACACCTGCACCAGGGCCGTGAAGCGCTGCTTGTCCGACAGGGGGCTCTCCCGGCTTCCTGGGTACTCCCAGTCAAGGTCAAGTCCATCAAAACCATAATTGCGCAGAAAATTAATGGCTGAGTTGATAAAAATCTGACGGTTCTTGGCTGTCGCCACCATATCTGTGAACCTGTAGGGAGATGAAGGGCTCTGTGAGCCTGTCTTGCTGGCAGGGGGCCGCTCTCCCTCAGACGCAAGTGAGAAACTCCTCTGGATATTGGTGGCCGGCCACGGGGCTGGGGGGATGCCGGCAGGGCTGCGCCAGACGCCGCTGTTGTATCTGCCGTGAAGTTACCAGCCTGGCCTCGGAAAACAGACAGTCCAGATGTGTGTCCTCTCCCCAGGGCACGTAGACTTGCCTGGAGCTCTGTCTCCCCAAATCCCCTCCACCAGCCTGCTGCCATGCGCCCGCTTGGGAAACTGTCCCACCCTGAATCGGAGCGGGCTGTCACCTCAGCAGGCCCTCCCGCTACCCATTTCTTGGCGAAAGAGACTGAGAACTAGAAAGGGGCCAGGATCTCCTGTGCTCCTGGCAAGGCTGGATGTAAGAGTCTGAAGCTCAGCCCCCTCCATGGCCCTCCCAATGAGGGACCAAGAGCCCAAGAGGAAGGTCAGCGCCCAGAATCCAGGCTCCCCTCCCGACCCCCGACCCCTGACTACTCTTCAGCCTGGCCTGATTCCCTGGCCAGGGCTCTCTCTTGCCAGTGAGTCTGGTCCCCACCCAGTGGCTCTGTCCTACAGGTGCCCGTGGTCAACTCACTTCTGGGTGCCGAAGTTCCAGCCCCCGATGGCAAGCAGCGTCTTCAGCTTGGGATTTCTAGGAAAGACAGCACAAATGCTGGAATTTACAGAATTTAATGGGCAGCTAGCTCCTGGGACTCACCTCACTGATGGAGAAAGCAAGGGGTGGTGGGTGTCCTGAAGGGCGCTGATGGGATGGGGGTTGTGTAGGTCCCTGCACACACAGCCTGGATGCGGGAGCTCTAGTTGGGAAAGAAAAGGCTTGTTCCTGCCTTCAAAGGCCTCCATCTGGCTGGGGAGATGTACACACAAAGAACTCAGGAAGTCAGAGATCAGGGTGGATCTCCCCAAGAGGCTTTGTCATGGTGGTGATGATGCTTGAGCTAAAGGATGGATAGACTTTCAGAGGAAGAGGGGCATGCATTCCTAGCAGAGGGAAACCGTGTCCCAACCCAGATCCCACTTAGACCTGAACTACAAGGGCCCTTAAGGAGTCCCTGATTCTGCCTACCTCTTCTGTGTAAGCATGAAAAAGCCCAGAGAGGTGATGTGACTTGCCCAAAGCCACCCAGCAGGGCTGTAGCCTAAACTGCAGTGCTGGGGAAGACTTCTGGCCGTGAGAAGAGGTACCTGGCTTCTCTACCTCCCATCCCCTCCAAAGCAGCTCACATCTTCTTGAGGCCGTTGAACTCTTGATATAACACCTTGTCATTCCACTCTACAGTGCTGAGCTGGTGATTGTTCATGCCCGCAAAGGCATAGATGAGGTGGGTGCACAGGTTTGGGTCCACGTCCTTGGGCAAGAAGCGAGCGGCCCCCTGCCTGTACTGGGCCCAGTTGGTGAAGTAGCAGACCAGCTTTGTGGCAGATCCTGGCCATTGGGGACAAAGGAAAGAAATGGCGGTCATAGGGGTCTGCTGAGAACTGGTATCTTCTGCCCAGGGCAGAACCTACATAATGCCAGGGCGTGTGAAAAATAACTCTTGACCTGCTGAAGGTAAGGAGGCAGAACTTTAAAAATGGACTACTTCAGGGGTGCCTGGGTGGCTCAGTCGGTTAAGCGACTGCCTTTGGCTCAGGTCATGATCCCGGAGACCCGAAATCGAGTCCACATCGGGCTCCCTGCTCGGTGAGAAGCCTGCTTCTCCCTCTCTCACTCCCCCTGCTTGTGTTCCCTCTCTGGCTGTGTTTCTATCTGTCAAATAAATAAAATCTTTTTTAAAAAATGGACTACTTCAGAAGGTTCATTAAAATGCAAACCATGAAGTAGCAGGAAGAGGCGTCAATTACATGCCTGTATTTATGGTTTAGTCTTGCTTTAAAAAGTTTTATTCCTTGCAGAGAATCTGTTTAGTAATATTGCTGATAACGTTCTAATGAAGAGCTTGTTTAATCTAGGAAAAGGCAGCTTCTTTCTGGAATCCCCAGAAAGTTTGGGACTTTGCGGGAGGGACCTCTGTTCCTCGGGGTTGATGGAGCAGGGATGCCCTCACAGAGGTCGGGGCTGCGCTAGGTCGACCAGATAACCAGACAGCGAGAAGGCTGGTTTTCTGTCAGAAAAGCATTTTGGGTCGATTGCCTCTTCAGCCCTGGCCCAGGGTCTCCATCAGACAATGACTGTGTGGTTTCTGAGGTCTCTTCCAGAACTTGCGGTCTATGAGGGTATGGTTTACCCAAGCCAAAATTTTAGGCCACGGACTTGGCAGAATCATGGGTTTGTACTGAGCACATCTGTGGCCAGTGTTTAGACTCAAGGACTTTCTTGAGCCCCGACAGCATCTGTCTGCAGTCTCCTTCGGCTTCCTTGTGGCCAGTGAGAGGTCAGGGGAGGAGGCGGGATGCAGAGTGTCTACAGGACGCTATAGAAACCCAGAACATAAGCGGCTGTCGGGGACTCCCCTGGGCAGACCGATGACTCCCAAAGGAGAAGCTGGAGTCCTTGGGTGGTCACTGGCTCTAGAAAGTTCAGGAGTAGAACTTACCAGTGGGGGCTGGAAATGTAGCCTGCAGTGATACAGGAGGAGGACTGGTGAACTCCCCCAAAGCAAAGGGTTAACCTGGGGAACATCACAGCCTAGGACCACTGAGGAGCAAGCATGGAGGTTCTTCTTACGTCATATCCTGTTATATCAAATATCGTGCATGGATTTTTGTATATAAAGGCAATAACATGTGGTTAAAAGCAGGGTCTCTGGAATTTTAAAGCCTGGCTCGAAATCCCAGCTCTGCCACTTTTCAGCCCGGTCACTCAGCTTCCTGCTCCACACCACGAGAATGATCATTTTTTTCTATTGCAAAAGGAAGGGAACCCCAGAATCCAAGTCGCTGAGGATCCCCCAGAGATGTCTTTGTCGTTCCTGTCTGACATGGTAAATAGCCCCCTCGGGTTCCCTCAAGCCCCACAGGCCCTCAGTCCAACAGAAACGGGAGTGAGTATGTTGTCCAGGCGGAGCTACGGGGCTGGGGCACGGAGCTGGTAAGACTTGGGCTCCCTACCTCCAGTAGCTCACTGCCTGGTCGGGGAGGCATCTATGCCCATAATTAGTAACACGGATGTACATACGGGGAAATGTGTTCAGCTCTGTGAGAGCACAGAGGTGGAGCAAGTGACCTTAGGGAAGACCCGAGAGACCATGACAGTGACGTGGTCCCTTTGGCTAGTGGGTAAGGAGGCAGGCACGAACCTTCCCTGAAGGAATGGAGGGCTGTTCCCAAGGCACAGGGACATCTGCAGGAGGTTGAGCTTTGGAGGCAGGCCCCAGGGAAATCTGGCAAGAGCTCTTGATGTGGGGGTAGGGGTGGGGGGGAGGGGGGAGGGGAACAGAGCCCAGGTGAGGGGCTGAGGGAATTCAGGGCTAGCCTCAAGAGAGTGCCACTTACCCTCTCCCCTCCAAAAAAAGGGGGCATCCAGCTCTTAATCTCAGCTCAGGTCTTGATTTCAGGGCTATGAGTTCAAGCCCTGCATTGGGCCCCACGCTGGCTGTGGGGCCCACTGCTAACAAACAACAAACAAACAACAAAACAACAAAACTAAAAAGAAAGGCTCCACTTACCCCATTGGATTGTCAGCAGAGCCATCAAACCTAAAGCGCACCGGAGAGAAGACAGAGGTTGCGAGGTCATTCGTACTTTCTTTGGACCCCGCCTGCCTCTTGAAGCCTGGGAGGGAGAGGTGGTCAGAGAGGGGTAGGCCAAGGATGGTTTCCTCCAGATCAAACTTCTTCTGCCCGAAAGGGACCCAGGAGGGCACTGTGTCCATCCCTTCATCCCGGCCAGACAGCAGGGGCCCCTCCCTGGCCTGGATTAGTTCCAGAGCTCATGGAAGTTTCTGAGGGAAGACTGCCCCTCCCTGGAGTATCAAGGAGGGTGGAGTGTATTAGGAAGATTCTCGGAAAATCCTTGACTCACCAGGTTTCAGAGAGAATGTTTCTCTTTTGGAGCAAGCAGAAATCCTGTCCTGGGACTGGGAAGGCCCAGTGTGGAAGGGCTAGGCCAGAGACACCATCTCTCCATGTGGTCTCAGCGCCTCAGCCCACCCTCACTAGTTTCCTACTTCCTGCTGCGTCCCCGCCGCCCCTCACAAGAGCTGGTTGAATTACTGGCATTCTTGGAGACCTCAGGCCCAGCAGGACTCCTCTGGAAAGGTTTATTTCACCTTCTGGTGACCTTGGGTTTTCCTCTTAACCTAATAGACTCTATGTGAGCAATTGCAAGGGCACCCAAGGTCATGGCCCCAGGCCACCCTCCTTCTGCGGAGCAGCCAGCACAGGGTCAGGGAACAAGCCACGGGCAGTGGGCATCCCTTGGAAAAGGCCAAACGCAGAAGCCTAAGAACATGGGAAAGAGAAAACCACCTGCTGCAGTGGTGCTTCCTGACCCTGAGCTTGCAGGACGGGGGGAGGAAAAGCCCACTTTAGCCCATTGAGAAAAGCCGTTCCTTGCGGCCCAAAGGTCCTTGGATTGAAAGAGCCCAGGGGGACCCCGCCCGAATGGAACGGCCCTCTGATTCCCCCAGGTGTTCCTGCTTCCTTGCAGACAGCACCAAGAAGCCACCTAATCACAACATCCTCACCTCCTCACAGCTGCCGGCGCCCAGCCCACTCACCTGCCCAGGCCACCGACCGTGCCATCGTGCTTGCTCGGCACCAGACTCCAGCCTGTGCCTTCGGCTCTCTAGACCTGCTCTCCTTTTCTCGGGCTGCCCTGTTCCACCGTAGCCTGGAGTGTTGAAATCAGGGGGTGGTGGAGGCGGGAGAGGGGACGGGGTGTGGCGTGAAGGGCTGGGGTGTCACATAGTATCAATTGGGCAAACCTAACTCAATGGTCTTTAGCAATTCTTGTTTTCTGGAACAATCATAGAGTCTAAACTGGGCCCTTGGCTTGACCAAACTAGGAGGCAGAGAGAGGGAAGCAGGAAGTGTTTTAAGCCTTCTACTGGATGGCTTAAAAACACAGTTCTGATTTCCTTGGTGGGGGTTGGAAAGACTGTGAGGAACCTATAGCTTAACGGGTTTGCGGGGAGGAAGGATGACTCACAAGTCAGGGGAGCTGGGCTCCTGACCAGCCTGCTTGTTTGCTTCTCCACTGTCCCCTCTGGAATTCACTTGCACTCTCTGTAAGATGATGGGGTTGCAAATATAATACATATTTCATGAAAGTCCTACTTTATTATGTTCCACATAATAGGAATATATTTTATATCCATTGATTGAGGAAAATATCTAATGACAAATAGCAACTATGAGCTTAGTAGTAGTTTTAAATGCCTTAGTTGTCTTTGCCTTTTTTTTTATTTTAATATTTTTATTTAAAGTAAGCATATAGCTTGGGCTTGAATATACAGCCCCGAGATAAAGAGTCACACGCTCCACTGACTGAGTCAGTCCGGCGCCCTTTAAATGCCTCGCTTCCTATAAATTATATATACATTAATTTCCTATGGCTGTTGTAACATATTCCCACAAATTGGGGAGGCGTAAAACAACAGAAATTCATTCTCTCTCAATTCCAGAGGCCTGAAGTCTGAAGCCAAGGTATTGGCAGGGCCACCTGTCTTCTGATGTTTCTAAGGAAGAATCTTTCCTTGTACTTTGCAGCTTCTGACAGCTTCTGGAATTCTTTGGCTGGTCATGGCATCACTTCAACCTCTGTCTCATGACCCTTCCCCTGTGTCTCTGTGTATCTTCTGTTGCCTCTTATCAAGACACTTGTCATTGGATTTGGGGTTCATCCTAATGCAGGATGATCTCATCTTGAAACACTTGCCTTAATTGCACCTGCAAAGACCGTTATGCCAAATAAGACCACATTGTGATGTTCTTTTGGCATGGGGAGGAGTACCCTTCAGCCCTCTATGAGATCTAACCATGCTGTATTACTTATTCTGTCTGTAGACCATGTCTTCCTGGTGCATGCATGAACTCCAGGGTCCCAGGCGAAACTTGGCTGTTTTTAGGTAATCTGATCTTTGGTCCTTGACCTTAACATGAGTGCCCTGGATGGCTGAGTGGGAATGTCTGGGAGGAGCCGGCTCTGCGGTCAGGATGCCTCGATTTTAATCCCCGCTCTGGCATTTCCTATCTGCACGACTTCGAGCCAGTACCTTACCTTCTCTGAGCTTCTCTGAGCTCCAGTTTCTTCATCTACAAAGGGAAATCCTCAGAGGATCGTCGGGGGAAGGTACTACACTCTGGCAGCTCTTACTCCTGGTTCTACTCAGTCTCTAGGTGTGTCAGGGCTCAGGGCCCTGGTAACCTCTGTGAGGTCCCTAAGGGGGTGGGACCTCAGTACCTACATGGGCAGGTCCTGTGTCCTCGTTGTCCCTGCTGCAGCCAATGCCTCTTTTTTGGTCATTTCTGTTCCCTTCACTTGGAGATCCTGCAAAGCAGCTCAGGGTCCCCTGAGATCAGCAGAGGTGCCTCAGCTCGTGGGATGTGAGCAAGAAGGAGGAGGGTAAACGTGGGAGAGGAGATTGTTTTTCCAGAGGGGCCGGTGGCCTACTCCGCTTGCCTGCCCACCCCCTCCCAAACACACCTGACCTGTCAGCTTGGAGCTTTTCTGACTCAGCTTCCTGTCCCCAAGAGGACCCTGCACCACAAGGGCCCAGGGTTCTGAGTGGTTCCAAATACCCACTGCCACAACTCATGTGGGGTCCTCACTATACCCAGTAGCCCACCTTAGTGGTGCTGCCTTGATTAATACAGCTGGTTCTCCTTCTTCTTGTCCTTCTTATTATATGTTTTCTTTTAATTTTTGTCGCAAGCCATTTCTTCAAAGGAAAATAAGTAGGAACCTAATACAGGAAACAAGCTCCTCGGGTAAAAATCTGGGGAGGGCCAGGCGCTCTGACCCTTGCCCTCTGGACACTGAGATCCACAGCTCCTCGGCATCAGTTCCCAGGGCGCCCCCTGTGGGGGGAGGATTTGCCTTCAGACCGGGACACTGACAAGTGCAACTATGTGCCCTATTTCCTAAAACCGACAATACACATCATAAACTTTTGAAATGTTAAAGGCATTTCCATTAAAATAAGTAACAAAGAAAGCTTGAAAGCTACCACCACTGTTGCTCAGCATTGTTTTAAAACTTTTGCCTCTTCTAGGGGCACCTGGGTAGCTCAGTCAGTGGAGTGTCTGACTCTTGATTTCGGCTCAGGTCGTGATCTCAGGGTCGTGGATCGAGCCCCATGGGAGGCTCCACACTCGGTGGGGGGTCTGCTGGGGATTCTTTCTTTCCCCTTCTCTCTGCCACTCCTCCCACTCCTGCTCTCTCTCTCTCTCTCTCGAATAAATAAAAATAAACAAATCTTTTAAAAAAATTGGCTATTATACTAAGAAAAGGGGGAAATATATATATAGTATATGAATGATATAAATGCCAATACTTGTAGATATGTTTGGATATCTGCAAAAGCCTTCAGTTTTCTAGACTGTAAAAAAAAAAAGTAGGGTGCCTGGTGGCTCAGTGAGTTAAAGCCTCTGCCTTCGGCTCAGGTCATGATCTCAGGGTCCTGGGATCAAGGCCCGCATCGGGCTCTCTGCTCAGGGGGGAGCCTGCTTCCTTCTCTCTCTCTGCCTACTTGTGATCTCTCTTTGTGTCAAATAAACAAATAAAATCTTTAAAAAAAAAAAAGGTAGACCAGGAATAAAACAGAATTCGCTGGATTTTAGGTGAATATCCAAAAATTTATAGCTTTTCTCTATATTAGCAGAAACCAATTAGAAATAGAAATGGGGCAAATGTCTAATCTACAGAAGTGTGAAAAGTGATAAAATACTTAGGATTAAATTTAATAACAATAAATTTGATACTAAAATCTACAAAACTTATTGCAAGGCATAAACAAGACCCAAACATGTGTCTGCACAGGGAAATGATATCATTTTTTAAAATGTCAGTTCTTCTTAGGGCATCTGGCTGGCTCAGTCGGTTAAAGCATCTGTCTTCAGCTCAGGTCATGATCCCGGGTCCAGGGATCAAGTCCCACATCAGGAGGGAGTCTGCTTCTCCCTCTCCCTCTGCCCCTCCTTCCTATTTGTGCACTATCTCTCTCAAATAAATAAATAAAATTTTTTTGAAAAAATGTCAATTCTCAAGTTAAAAAGAAAGATAGTAATGACAAGGGACATACTATACAAAACTTACTATCAATCTATTGGGATCAGTGCATGGAACTGGCACCAGAAGAGGCAGAGTTGGATCTGAGCATATATGGAAAACGTAAGTCCAGCAAAGTCAGTGTTTCAATTGGGCAGGAAAGATATGTTCCCGAAATGTCAATGACTTCATTGCCTACCAAACTGGAAAGAAGCAATGAAGTCATTGCTTCTTGGGCCCCGCATACCATATATAGTAGTGAAGACAGGAGTAGGATGAAGGAGTGCCCTCGATATAAAGGGGGGTGGCCAGAACCCAGCCAGAGAGGGTGAGGGGAGGCCAGGGGGAGTGGTGCTAGAGCGAAGCTTGAGAACCAGTGGTGTGGCAGGCAAAGAGAGAAAGGTGAGATGGTTCCGGCAAGCACACGGGATATTCAGCAATGGTCATCTCAGACAAAGCTGCCCTGTCATACTGCAGGGACAGCAACCCGGCCTACCATCAGCTGAGAAGCAAGGATTGAGAAGAGCTGGCTGGGCTGATCTCTGCTAAGAGCTCTCGGTGGGAGGACACTGGACGTGCCAGCAGGGCAAGGAGGGGCCCGGTTGCTTTACCAACCTGGACTTCTTTTGCAATTGCGTCCCAGGCCAGGTAAGGCACATTCACAGCTGACCTGATAGACCGGACCTAGACTGCAAAATGTCAAGGAATAGAAAGCTACAGCCTGGAGGTCGAGGTCTGCGAAGCAGAAGGCAGGCCCAAGTCCTGTGACACTGGGGAGGGGCCTTCCCCAGGGACCGACCCAGAACACCCACCCGTGAACTTGGAACTCAAGGAAGTGGGTCTCGGCCTCCAGTGCTGGTGGCCCAGGTCTACACTGAAAGATCCCCGGTGACTTCAGCAAGCTCTCATCAACAGCACGACAGGCCTCTGCTCCTTGACCCTGTCCCTCCTGGGGCAGGCTTCCTGGCCCCTCATATCTTACAGAGATCATCTGAGTCAAGGCTTGCATTGCCCCAGTCATGCCAGGCCACACTGACTCCTGCCATCTGGGAGCCATTCCTTCCATCCACAGCAGGAAGACACCCGCTTGGAGACCGACAGACCTGGGTGGGCCTCCATGGATCTCCCAAGGGACGACATCAGGGGACTTTGTACCCTTCCTTCCATTCCCTTTGGCTTCTCTTCCCCTCTCTTCCTTCTAGAAAAACAATTCGAGTAAGGCCTGTGTGCTGGATACACAATAAAAGTTCAAGATAAGTCCCCGGCAGCCCCCTACCCGAGAACAGACTCCGAGGCAGAAATTCCTGTTCCCATTGTATGAGCTGGGGCACATTATGACCTCTCCAAGACTCTGTTTCCTCATCTGCAGAATGGACAGGACGCTCCCTATATTCCTTGTGAAGGGAATGGAGTCGAGAATGCAGGAAGGGCTTGTAAGAGGCTGAGCACCAACCGCGTCTCATCAGGAGACCACGAGCACAAGGGCCGGCGGCAGGCTCTTCAGCTCTTCTGCGCTTGCTGACGGCTGGTGCCCCATGGTGATGGCTGCATGTCCCCGCCAGGCAGGCCGGCCTCTCTCCCCACACCGCTCAGTGCCTCCCTGTGCTGAGGTTGTGATGAGTCTTCACCTAAGCCCATTGACTGCTTCTTCCCACATTGCCGCCAGTTCCTCCAGCCGCCCAGGAAGTCTCCCCGACCCTCTCTGCCCCTACCCGCACACACCCCCACACACCCGTGCTACGAGGAGTCTTCTCTCCTGTTCCATCTCCTCCGCCACCCCCAGCCCCCATCCGCCTCAAAACTGTCCTTCCTCCTTCCTTCTCTTGTCCCCTGCCCTCCACTCTCCAGGTGACAGCTGGGGCGGGCTGAGAGAGACTTCAGCCTGGTCCTGTCACTCTTCCGCTAAGACTCCTCCGTGGTTACCACTGAGCTCAGAATGAAATACAATCTCCTTAACTTTGCCTCTTGAAAATTCCAAGTCTATTGTTTCATTAAGGTCTTGGCACCTGCCGTTGCTTCTGCCGGGAAGGTTCTTCCCTGTGATCTTTACACGGCCACTCCCTGTCCCCATTCAGGCTTCTCCTGAACATCCATGCAAAGTCATGCCTGTCTCTCAAGTCACTCTTTGTTCCGATCTGTTGATTTGTTTCCTCCCAAGTACTTCCCCCAGCTGAATCTCTCCATCTATCCTCTATCCGTCCATGTATGGACTGTCTCCTACCTCTAGAGTGTGGGCTTGGTGAGAGGAGGGACTTCGTTCTCTTCATTCCTTTAACCTTAGTGCCTAGAACATTCCCTAGCACATAGTAGGTGCTTAATCCTTGTCTATTGAAAAAAAGAAAAAGGGGTGCCTGGGGAGCTCAGTTGGTTAAGCCTCTGACTCTTGGTTTCAGTTCAGGTCATGATCTCAGGGTCATGAGAGGGAGTCAGACGTCGCTGGGCTCCAGGCTGAGTGTAGAGCTGGCGGAAGATTCTCTCTGCCTCTCCCCACTCTCCTGCTTGTGCTCTCTCACGAAAGAAAGAAAGAAAAAAGAGGAAGGGTGGTAGGGAGGAAGAGAGGGAAGGAAAAGGAAAAGAGAGAGAAAGAAAGAACTTGAGAGAGAGCATATAGCCTCCAAGTCACTTGCATGATCCAGCCCTACCTTTCAGTCTCATACTGGTCACCACACCCCAAGCGTTCGGTCCTCCATGAACACGAACATGACCAGCCTTCTCCTACCTCAGGGCCTTGGCACATCCTGATCCCTCTGCCTGGAATGTGCTTTCTTCCCTCTTCTCAACCTCCAGGTGTTGTCTCAACTGTCATTTGTTCCAGCAGCCTCCCCTGACCACCTGATCCCTGACACTCTCTCCTGAAGCAGCAGGAATTTCCCCTTCCAAGCCCTTATCTTGATTGCAATCATACACTTATTTTGTGTATTTAATGTGAGTGTGTCTCACTAGGCCAGAGACTCCAAGAGAAGAGACCATGTCTGTTTGCCCACCATTCTATGCACCAACAGCCCCGGGAACACACAGAACAGGAGGCTTCAATAAATATCTGTTGAGTGAGCTAATTATTGAAGGTTATTGCTCAGTATCTTTTAATACTCAATCAATGTCAAGTGCTCAGTAACTAGCTGCTTGATGGGACAAATGCAAACCTCCCTCTAAATATATAAATATGCATATATGGTCTAAATATACAAATCAAAACTACTTAATGCATTAGCAGAAGCCATTCTCCCCAAAGTCTATGTGAGGAAGGAGAGGGAATTTGCAAACTTGCCCAATGCTGGATAAAAGAAGAACCAGGGTGGTGCGAGACATCTGAACTCTTCCCTTGCCTCTCTGGCCACCCTTGGATGAGCCTGAATCCCGGACGAGGGTGGAGTTCATGGTTGCTGGCTGATGTGGCCTTCAGTTAACACCAAAACCCACCTCTGGGAGTCAGGGCACTCTCTGGGGGCAAAGGACACACCGAGTCCTCTCTGATCATGCAGACTGTGACCTTGCCCATCCAAATGTCAGCTTGTTTTCAGATCCTGGTGGACCACATCCCAGGGGAAGCTGTTTTCCTTATCAATAACAGGTTCGAGCTGGAGGCAGTTGGCAGGCAGTGGGTACCTGAAAGGGGAGAAAAGGATCAGGTCCAGCTGGAGTGGGTCAACATGGGAAATACTGCCTATTCACCCCTGCCCCAAGGCTCTCTCCAACCTGTCTGCTTCAGACGTCAGACAGAGACACCAGCTCCTTTCCTTCTCCTTCCTTTTCTCTTTCTCTCACTCTCACTCTCTTCTTCCCTCCTTTGTATAGGTCTACACATAATTACTGATACACAATAATGTCCACTACATTCCTTGCAACATTCAAAAACATAACATAAACCTAAAACAGGCTTAGGTATTGTCACATGGGGCTTGGAATTCTATATCCCATTAAAAAGAAATAAAGGGGACCCCTGGCTGACTCAGTTGGTAGAACATGAGACTCTTGATCTCAGGGTTGTGAGTTTGGACCCTATGTTGGGGGTAGAGATTATTTTAAAAAAATCTTGAAGGAAGGAAGGAAGGAAGGAAGGAAGGAAAGAAAGAAAGAAAGAAAGAAAGAAAGAAAGAAAGAAAGAAAGAAAGAGATTGATTTCCTCAATACATTGTTAAAGAGAAAAGGCAAGGTGTACCCATAGCACATGGCAGATAGGACAAAAGTATTTATCTCCACTCTCTTGAAAACTCCCAAAATAGCAGTTAAAGAAACGAAATTGTATAAATCAACTAAAACACAGCAAATGGGAGGTGGGACCAAAGCTGATGATACATGTCAACAGATGTTTGAGCACTTGTTCTAACGTTCACATTTGATAATGAACACAGAGTGAACAAGCGGAACAAGAAATGAAGAAGACAAGAACTCACACTGCAGGTGGGGAGCCCACAGAAAGCAAGGGACTCGTGCCAAGTCACCCTGAAAGGATAGGAGTTGGCAGAATGTTGTGAAGTGGGGTGAGATTGACCATAGTGTGGGTGAACTGTTGACCCCCCAGATCCTCTTTCTCTTGTAGCCTTGCCTGTCCAAATGGGTTCTTCCCAGCTTCTTGCGGGGGGCAGCCATAAAATATGGATGGACCAGAGAGACTGTAGACTTGGGAACACCTTGGCCAACACAGAGAGGAGTGGCAATGGGGGTGTAGGTGCCAAACTGAAGACAAAGACTAATGACTGGGGGATGACATGAGAGTCTGCATGTGGAATGCTCAGACCCCGGCCTTTCCTTCCATAGGAGCCCCAAGCAGGGCACTGAAAGTTCCTCTCAGGGAAGACTGGCCAGACTGAAAGAAAAGTTACTGAAGCTCAGACCACCAAAACTTAAATGCGATCTGGGGGCCCCCAGTGGAATAGCTGTGTCCCTGTCCCATCACCCCAAGGTGGGGTCCTGAGATATGAAACCACCCAAGCCCCCAGAGCTTCCAATAGTGATGACTCATTATTACATATGGAAGAAAAACCAGGATCACCAGACACTTGACAAAAGAGTCCCCACATGAAAGATAGAGCAAAACAAGCAGCAAAAGGGAACTTAAAGAAACCAGAGTGGGTGGCAGGAAGGACTTCTGATTTTCTAGCCTCAAATAATTACGTTCTGCCTATTAACAATGAGAATACATTACTTTTACTACTTAAAAAAATTTTTTTTAGTGCACCTGTTCACTGTACCTCTTCTAGATAGCAAGTACTGAGAACTGAGCTATCACTGGGGACCCTGGGATGAATTCACAGCCCCTGTCTCTGTGGAGCTTGCAGCCTGCAGGGTTAAACACTGTTTTTTGCTGAGGGGCAGTCCTCTGAGTAATTCACACTTCTGCTTCTTGTAAGGAGCTTCTTTTGTCCCAACCGCAGGCTCTGAGGCTTTTCTCATCTTCCCCCAAACTTGAAGTTGAGATTCCTTATAATTTAAGGATTTAAACATGTGTATAATGGTGGTGGCCTTTAGCTTGGGACCCTGGACCAGAACTTGCTGGTCCCTCTGAGATGTTTTACCCAGCCTCTGGGGAGCCAGGCAAGGAGGACTGGTCAAAAAAAGCTCCTTGTGGGAGCATCTCAAATGCTAGAAGGGTTTCCTCAGCTCCCACTCAGGGGCTGTGCTCAGGCTTCTATTTTGGGGGGCTTACACCCACTCCCTCCCCGCTGACTAAGTGACTCTGAGTATCTGCTTCCTCTCCCATGAGCTCCCAAGATCATCTCGGGATGTTTTGTCCCATGTCCTGACCTGGGCTGGGCAGAGCCTGGTAGGACGCCCTTACATACTTGTTTATAATTCTCACTCTCAATTCTGGGCATTTGAGTTATTTCCTTAAAAAAAAAAAAAACAACTAAAAGACAAAACAAAAAAAGCCCTAGCATGTCAGTTCTGTGTATTCCATTCATCTTTTAAAGGACGCAATCTCATATGTTGATTAATTGATTCTACAAGCTTGATCAACTGGTAGGAACACTTAGCAATTGTAATGAATTATTGGAGGCTGAGCTTGGGCTAGCTCAAGAATGAAAAGCTGCTGGGGGCCCAGTCTACATAGTGCTGACATGCTTTATAGATCTTACCTCCAGAAGCCCCACCAGCTTCTCACATTAACATTTAGGAAAAAATCTCTTCACATTCCCTTTAGGTGGAGGGGGGAAAGTAGTTATTTGGAAATCTGCCTTCAGCATTGTCTGTAACAAAGGCTTGTCCTCCAAGGGAAGTTACTCTGCCAGAGTCTTATCTGAGCTTGGGA
Organism: Spilogale gracilis; assembly: GCA_004023965.1. Taxonomy (NCBI): domain Eukaryota; kingdom Metazoa; phylum Chordata; class Mammalia; order Carnivora; family Mephitidae; genus Spilogale; species Spilogale gracilis. The sequence goes on along the minus strand of PITA01000703.1, from coordinate 76,883 downwards.
GAATCAGTTAGCCCACTCCAGCCCCTCTAGCTTTGTCTTAAGGGGAGAAAACACAAAAGCTAAGAAATTCTTTTGAAGAGCAGAGCCCAGAGGCTAAGGTCCATTAAAAAACCGAGATTAAATCATCAGATTATAGAAGGCTTCACCTCCCCAACAATTTACCCCCATATCAACAAAGCTCTGGGGTAATTACAGTGGATTCCAACTCAGATACATGTACGACACAGACTTTATGTAAGAAGTGGTTCTAAGGGAAACCCAAAGTCAACATGGAACCTAAAGGAAACTGAAGCCACTGGTACTTAGAGCCATATCAAACACAAAACTCAGGCCAGCTCCTTGCTTGATATTATGTTAAAAGACTTATTTCAGTTTCTATTACTTCGTACATCATCTCTAGCTTTCAACAAAAAAATGGTAAGACATACAAAAAAACAAGAAAAAACAGAGTTTGAAAAGAACCAAGTTCAGATGCAACACAGATTTTGGAATAATCAGATATGGAAGTTCAAATTCATACAATTAATATGTTAAAACACTGTAATGAAAAGTAGACAATGTACAAGAACAGGTACATAAGGTAAGCAAGAGGTAGAAACTCTAAGAAAGAAGCAAAAGGGAATGCTAGAAATCAAAAACCCTGTAACAATAATGAGGAATATTTTCCAAAAGCTCATCAGTAGACTAGACACAGTCAAGAAAACATCAGTGAACTTGAAGATATGTCAATAGAAACCACCCAACTGACAAACTAAGAAAAAAAGAATTCTAAGAAAAGGAATAGAACACCCAAGAAATGTGGAACAATTACAAAAGATATAACACATGGAATGCGAATATTAGAAAGAGAAGAAAGGGGCAGAAGAAATACAATAGTGGCTGATAAATTTCCAAGTAATCGGGGGAGGCATTAATGTCAAAATTAATGGTTGACTCCAAACCACAGATCCCACAAACTCACTGTAATGCTGAGCGGAATAAACAGGAGAAAAAAAAAATACACCTAGGCATATTGTATTCAAATTGCAAACACCAAAGACAAAGAGAAAATCTTGAGAGGCTTGGAAGAAAAATACACGTTACTTTTAGAGGAAAAAGGATGAGAATTATATCAGACTTCTTTTTTATTATTACTGTTTTTTAAGATTTTATTTGTTTGTCAGAGCGAGAAAGAACACAAGCTGGGGGAGTGGAAGGCAGAGGGAGAAGCAGGCTCCCTGCTGACCAAGGACCCCCCCCCCCCAATGCAGTTCTCGAGCCCAGGACCCTGGGATCATGACCTGAGCTGAAGGCAGACGCTGGACTGAGTCACCCAGACATCCGTTTAGCAGACTGAAACCACACAAACAAGAAGAAAATGGAATAGAATATTAAAAGTGTTAAAAGGAGAAAAAAAACTTCACCAACTTAGAATTCTGTCTCTAGTTAAATTTCTTGTCAAAAGTTAAGGAAAAATGAAGACATATTCAGACAAACAAAACCTGTTGACTTACTCAGACAAAAAAAAAAATCTGTTGTTTGTAAGAAGTGTTAGAGAAATTCTTCAGAGAGGGCTCCTGAGTGGCTCAGTCCTTAAGCCTCTGCCTTCAGCTCAGGTCATGATCCCAGGGTCCTGGGATCGGGCCTTGCATGGGGTTCCCTCCTCGGCCTGCTTCTCCCTCTCTCACTCCCCCTGCTTGTGTTCCCTCTCTTGCTGTGTCTCTCTCTGTCAAATAAATAAAATCTACCAAAAAAATAAAAAAAGAAAAAAATTCTTCAGAGAATAGGAATATGATATAGCTCATAAACTCAGATCTATATAACAAAAGGCAGAGTATCAGAAAAGGAATAAAGGTAAAATAAAATATTTTCTTTTTATTACTCTGGGTTTTTTTTAAGAGAGCATGCACCAGAGTGAGAGCACCAGTGAGGTGGGGGGTAGATGGGGCACTGAGAGAGGGAGAGAGAGAATCTTAAGCAGGCTCCATGCCCAGCACAGGGCCCAACACAGTGCTCAATCTTATGACCATAAGATTAGGACCTGATCCAAAGTCAAGAGTTGGTTGCTTAAGTGACTGAGTGACTCAGGTGTTCCTTCTTTCTTATTCTTAATAGATCTAATAGGTAACTCTTCAAAGTAATAATAGCAACAATGTATTGTGTGATTATAGCATATGGATAAGTGAAGTGAATGACAGCTCTGTTTTGAGGGGCAGAAGGGAAGAATTGGGAATATTCTGGTGTAAGATACCTGCACTACTCATGACGTGGTAGAGAGTTATTTGAAACTGGACTAAGTTAGTTGTAAATGTATATTGCAAATACTAAGAAAACCACTAAAAAAGTTTGAAGTACACCTGATATGCTGAAAGAAAAGAGAAAATGCAATCTTATGAAATGTTCATTAAAACTAGAGAAGGCAAGAAAGAGGGGAAGATTAAAGAAAACAAGTGTGGCTAATAGAAAACAGTTACAAACATGGTAGATATTAATCCAACTACATCAATAACTTTAAATGTGAATGGTTTAAGGATGCTTGCATGGTTCAGTCAGTTAAGTGTCTAACTCTTGATTTTGGCTCAGGTCATGGCCTCAGGGTCCTAGGATTGAGGCCAGAATTGGACTCCATGCTCAATCTGCTTGAGGATTCTCCCTCTCCCTCTGCCCCTTCCCCCACTTGCTTGCATGCATGTGCTCTCTCCCTCGAATAAACAAATGTTTTAAAAAATATAATAAATATGAATTGTCAAATTAATACAAATCAAAAGATATAGATTGTTAGCATGGATTAAAAAACAAGGCCCACCCATGTTATTTGTAAGAAATCCACTTACTATAAAGACAAAGATTACAAGTAAAAGGATGGAGAAAGATACTATGCTGATACTAATCAAAAGAAATCTGAAGTAGATGTTAATTTCAGAAAGCCAACTTCAGAATAAGAAAACCATCATAGATAAAGAGGGCTATTATGTAATGATAAAAGTGTCAATTCTCCAGCAATACATAGCAATATTTAATGGGTAAACACCTCACAATAGGGCATCAAAATATGTGAGACAACAACTGAAAATCAAGGAGAAACAGACAAATTCACGGTTATAGTTGGAGACTTCAACATCTCATCAGGAACTAATCCCATTCATGAGGGCTCCATCCTCCTTCCCAAAGACATCACTAATTAACCCCCCAAAGGCTCCATTATATTGGAGGTTTGGATTTCAACCCATGAATTGGGGGCAGAAGGGACACAAACATTCAGTCCATAACATCAGGATAAATACATAGATGTGGAATTATTGGATTATTGAGTAGATAGGTGTTTAACCTTATAAGAAAACTCCAGTTTTTCAAAGTAGTTGTACCATTTCACACATCCAAGAGCAATGTGTGAGAGTTCCAACTATGCCAAATATTTGCCAACATGTGTTGTTGGCAATTTAAGAGATTTTAAATATTCTGGCGGGTGTGTGGTGACAGCTCACGGTGGTTTTTATTTTTTCCTTCTTTCCTGCTGACTAATGACATTGAGCACTTTCTCATGTGTTTACTGTCCATTTGTATGTCTTCCTTGGTAAAAGGTCTGAGTCATCATCCACATTTTTACAGAGTTGGTTTACAGAGTTTGGTTTTGTTCATGAATTATGAGAGTTTTTAATATATTCTGGATAAAAGTCCATGTTCAGATATATGTACTGTGACTGTTTTATACCAATTTGTGGTTTTGTCTATTTCTTTTCTTAGTTGAGTTTTTTGATGAACAGTGGTCTTTAATTTTTAGTAAATCATATTTAATTCTAAGACTTCATAAAAGAAGAATTTCTTCTCTGGTTAACCTTTTTTTATATTCTATGTAGGACATCATTGGACATGTGTGTGTGCATCTGTTTTAGAACTCTGTTCTATTCTGCTGGGTCACTTTTTCTGGCCTGTCTTCAAATCCACAGCTAGTGACGTCTCCTACACTAGATGAAAAATTTGACTTTGCTACTTCCCAATGTTTGTCAAAGTCAGTTGTTATACAAAAACCTCAGTTCATAAAGATGCAATCTTTATTATATATAATTGTAAGCAATTTTTTATTTTTTTAAGATTTTATTTATTTATTTGGCAGAAACACAGCTAGTGAGGGAATAGAAGTAGGGGTAGTGAGAGAGGGAGAAGCAGTCTTCCTGCCCACAGGGAGCCCCATGAGGGACTCGATCCCTGGACTCCAGGATCATGACCTGAGCTGAAGGCAGACACCCAACGACTGAGCCACCCAGGTGCCCCTATAATTGTAAGAATTATCTTTATCTCATTTTTCTGGGGTTTTGCATCATGTGAATCACAATTACTTAGTTTATGTAGTGTTATTTAGATCTACTAATTTAATCGTTCTTTGCCTTTTCTTTTGTCACTTCATTTTTTGAGTTCTTCATTTCTCAGACAGCAAGGATATTTCCTAAAGTAAGAGTTTTCAAAAAGGTTTTATGGAAGAGCCAATGATCAGAGTACCCACCCCCGCCCAAGGAACCCACTAACATCCGTATCATACTGCCTTTCAGCTCCAAATCCACACTTCACAGATGCTTGCAACAGCTCTCCTTTGCGGGCTGGTACACGTTAATCTCCGTCAGTAGAGGGCGCTAGAGGCACAGGGTGAGTGGGGAGAGGAAACTTCTGCTCCCGGTTCCCTTGCGCTTGCCTTCCTACTTGCTGGCAGGACTGTAGACCCTGGGGGAGTTCACTCCCTGCAAGTTTCGGCATCACTCCTGCTGGCATCCTCATGGCTACTTCAGTGGGTGTCCCAATTCCACTGCACTCTCATGGGTGTTTCCTGAAGAGCCTGGGTGACTCAGCCAGTCTCCTGAAAAGTGCAGCATGCAGTGCTTTTCCAGAGCAGCTTCCCAAGAAGTTCTGAGTGAGCCCGAGGTGGCTTCTCCATCAGTTCATTAGCATCCGCCAAAGGCAACTTCCTGGGGAGTTACATGGCCCCCCACCCCTGGAGGCTTCCAGCTGGCAATCCCAGCCTGCCATTCTCTGCCCTCCAGCCTTGGCTCTCCAAGTGTGCACCATCTTTGTCCAGAAACAACCCAGACAATTTCCCTGCCATCAGGGAGCTGCAATCACACTTTTTCCAACAATGGCAGAACCTCCAGCCTTGGGAGCTCCCTCCCCATCCAAGTGTGTTTCTTCTTCTTGTACTCTCCATCTGTCTTAGGAGCCGCTTTAACCTTCTCTTCTATTCCCACTGTGTAGATAATTCCCAGAAAATAGTTGTTCAGATTACTGTGTGATTCCTCTCTTCTAGAGCACAGGCTAGAGACGGCTATGGGTCCTTTCTTGCCTTCCCTATACAGAACAGGAAGGAACCAATAGAATCTTATAATGGTATTAACATGTCCGAATATTGTGCTGTTTTCTGGAATCTACACAGAGCAGGAATCCTGCAGAATTATGGCTCGCTGGGAAGGTGCTGTGTAGGGCGAGATCACTGTGGACACCAGATCAGGGCAGTCAAGCCAGTGCTGTCAGGGTCCTTCCTGACTTCTGCCCCTGCATCAGTGGGCCCATTGTTCTCTTATAACCTGCTGGTTGGAATCACAGTCCTGTTTCCCTCATTGAGGTCCTTCACATACTCCCTTAGTCACCCTTGCTGCCATTGCTCTGCCTAGGCAGATCACCTACCCTAGGCTGGTGGCTTCCCCTGGGGACATTATCTCCTATCCACTCCTGAGTATCCACTGTAGGCTTCACCTCCCTGGAAGCTTCCCCACTAGCTCCACTCAGTGTTTCTCCGTATTCTGTTCTCTTCTATTTTCTGTGCTGGTCCTAAGGCATTTTCCTAAGTCTGCTCTGCCTTGTCACTGATCCCTACCAACCTTCCCCGCGCTTGAAACTTGGTCCAGATTAGCAGAGGAAACGCACTTTTTTGTGTGGAAATGTCGCCCTCTGTTGGTAAATGTATATAATGACTGAAAATCTTTTTCAGGGGCTGCATAAGGACCCTCAGGGCCCAAAGCAGGGAGAACCAGTGACAGCCAAGAAAATTCACCTTCCCATCTCTGTTCACCCCATCCCCTTAGCAGGTGAAATTCAATCCACTGGAAAACTCAGCAGATTTCCACCCCTTACTATCACACTAGGAGGTTTCTAATTCTCAGGTCTCCTAGATAACTATCTCTAACATTTATTGAACATTTGCTGTATACCAGGCGTGGGACTAACTTCTTTCTCTCTATTATATCATTTTATTTTCACAGAAATTTTACGAGGTAGACACTTGGGTCAGGTTTCCTAAAAGCAGATTTCAGCACATGTGCTCTGCTGGAGAAAGAAAAGAGAGCAGGGCAGGGCAGGACGGAGTTCAGCCAGGTTGGGGTCTCCACTGTGTACCAGCATCAGCTTGACCGTCTGGGGAGTCCTGGAACATGGATTGCACAGAGATAATCCCATCTTAGGGAAAGGGAAGGGGGACCTTTCCTACCTCTGTGTCAGGTAGTTGTTGGCCACAGGTTCCCAAGCAAAGCAGCTCCCATTCAGCCAGAAGTCTCCAGAAAGGGAATAGCTGTGAACTGTTAGCGCAGTGCTCACACAGCTGGGGGTGTCCCACGTGACCAGATTCTGTCAGATGAGACTGGGTGGGGGTGAGGGGGCTCCGTGAATGCACATGTCACAAGAGGTGGCTGCGCAGCAAGTCCAAGGGAAGAAAGATGGAATTTCCTGGACCTTAGAGGAAATGTTCCCTCCACCACCCTCTCAGGGTCCTGGGCTTTGGCCCCAGGGTGCCTCTGCCTCTGGATTCACCAAAGCTCCCTGGGCTATCCTCGAATAAATGAGTGTGAAGAGTTACATTCCACAAGCTTCCCCCTCCTCCAACTCCCACAGCACCGTAGTTCCAAGTAATGCCTCAGTGTAAGAGCTTACGGCAGTACAGTGAGAGCACATACAGGGGCCCCAGAAACATCACATTATAGTGGGAACGTATGGGTTTAAGATCTCATCGAGGGGTGCCTGGGTGGCTCAGTTGGTTCAAGAGCTGACTCTTGATTTGAGCTCAAGTCTCGGGGTCGTGGGATTGAGCCCTGTACAGGGCTCTGCGCTGAGCATGGAGCCTGCTTGGGATTTTCTCTCTCCCTCTTCCTCTGCTCCCTACCCCTACTCTCTCTATCTCTTGTTAATTAAAAACAAACAAACAAACAAACAAACAAACAAACTAGGGTGCCTGAGTGGCTCAGAGGGTTAAGCCCCTGCCTTCATCTCAGGTCATGATCTCAGGGTCCTGGGATCGAGTTCCATGTCAGGCTCTGCACTCGGCAGGGAGCCTGCTTCTCCCTCTTTCTCTGCCTGCCTCTCTGCCTATTTGTGATCTCTCTCCTTCTGTGTCAAATAAATAAATAAAATCCTAAAAAAAAAATCTCATTGGCTCAGGTTCAAATTCCCCACTCCATCACTTAGTATCTCAGGATGAAGTTCAAATGAGGGTAACAGAAAACCCTCAACAATGTGGCTTTAACAGGTAGATGTTTATTTCCCTCCCACATAAAAGCCTAGAGGTAGGAGTCCAGGGCTGCACCTGTCCAGGTTCTCCTCCAGGTCACTGTCCTGCCGTTCCTAGTGGGTGGCCCTCATCTTCATGGTCCTAGGTGGCACCCATCTACTAAACAGCAAAATATTAGAAGGAACAAGGAGGAAAGGGCAGAAAACATAAACACAAGCTGTGCCTTAAGGAAGGTTCCTAGAAACTGCCGCAAGACCCTCCATTTACTTCTCATGGGTCAGAACTCCGTCATGTGACCACACCTAGCCACACAGGAGGCTGGAAAATGTAGTCTTCTTTCTAGGCAGCTCTGTTTCTATAACTGAGATAAAGTAGTAGACAATTATTGGGAAACTACTAATAGCTTCTACCGCAGTAGGTGTGTGACCTTGGGCAAGTCTCATGACCTCCCTGGGTATGGTGATTATGCTATCTTATCATATACACATTGTTGTATTACTGGAAACCCCATATGCAAATCATCTAGCCCAGAGCTAGGAACAGAAATAAAATATGCACAACCTACCTTTTGGTTCCTTTTTGATGCCAGGATTCTGGAATGTGCACTGATCGCTCTCACCCTCTCAAAGGTGGCCAGAGCCACGACAGCCAGTTTCTGAGAGCTATCCCCATCCAAATTCCCGGAGTCAGCCTGAAATTTCCCAGGGCTTCTGCCTTGAGCCTCAGAGTCCTACAGTAGGCCAGAGTGACTTGCGTTATCCCCATGCCTCCCACCCTGGAGTCTGCAAAAAGAGAATCTCCCCACCCACCTTTCTTCATCACCTTGTAATTTTGCACAAGAGAACACCTACCCCAGTCCCTCCCTGGGGCCTCAGACTCTTTTCTTGGGGTTGGTGGCTGGGGCCCAGCAAAGATCTCGGAAGTGCAAAGGCCTGTTTGAAGGCTGAGAGGGCTCCACTGAAGGGGTCAGTCCTGCTGTGCATGAGCAGGGACCTCACACACCTCAGACTCTTCTATCAAAAGACTCCCAAAGGCTGAGAAAGCGACTGTTAACCACCAACCCCTGACCTCCGAGTTTAGCGTGTAACCCAAAGCAAGTGACCGCAAGTAAAGGCATTTCTTTCAGTGTGCTCTTTCTTCTTGAAAATGCATTCAGATTTCACACTTTGCTGATTTACTCCAAGATCCATTTCCCTAATTTTTTCTAATAAAATGAACACTCCAGCAAGATATTCCATGTTTATCCTTTAGCTTCCCCTCTCCTCGGCCCAGTGTATGCACTCCTTGGAGTCACTGCATTATTCCCTTTCATTCCCACACCACCTCATGCTTCTTGGCCTTTGACCAAAACGGGTTTAAATCGCATTGGTCCACTTACTTGCAGATTTCTTTTGATAAATACAGTCTGGTACCGTAAATGTATTTTCTCTTCCTTATCACTTTTATGTTAACATTTTCTTTTCCCTAACTTGCTTTATTGTAAGAGTATAGTGTATAAAACAGACCACAAACAGAATCATTGTTTACTGACTATTTAGGTTATCAGTAAGACTTCTGGGCAACAGTAGTCAACTCTTAGTTGTTACGTTTTGGGGAGTCAAACATTATACTTGAATTTTCAACTGTGCGGGGGATTGGCACCCCTAGCCCCCAAGTTGTTCAGAAGCCACTGTATTGTCATCACTGACAGATCTGTAAACTGAGATTATTCTGAGAGGTAATGCAGATTGCCCAAGGTAACACAGAGAGTAACAGGTTGAACTGGGATTCGGGTCCCTGTCTATCTGGTTCCAAATCCTTGTCCTGTCATTATCATGCTCCAGGAAGTAGGGGTTACCCATGGCCCAGTAAAGGAACCTGTTCCTAAGGGGTCTTGGCCACACAGGGGAATGGGCGAGGAAGGAGGGCCATGAAGGAAGCCTCTCACAGGCGAAGAGACTGAGCTTTGGGAACTGTGGGTCACTGACCCCAGTAGTTACCACCAAATCAACCTAGCAAGGTGCCCAGAGGCTGGAGGTGCTAGGACTAAGAGCGTGGGGCCGGCTTGGGACTCAGCCGCAGGCTGCTCCTACCGCCCTGGGCTCAAGGGTGGAGAACCAGGACCCGGGAGAAGGGAAAGCCCCTTGGATCCCTAGGCAGCAACTTCTAAAAGAAAAACCTCCTTTGTGAGCTGCAGTCAGTCAATAGGATTTATTTCAGCCTGAAGTCCAGGGGTGTCCTGACACCAAGATGGCCTGGCCCAAGAAAAGCAGGACACGGGCAGTATCTCAACCTCTATGTTCTCTAGAAGACAGAGAGGGGGGGCTTGCTAGAAGGACAAGTGAGCGCCCGAGTGCCCCTTATCATCCTGGAGATGCTGAGCACGGAGGAGAGGATGACACCGGAGGTTCCTGACAGGGCAGGAATGGTCGAGACCTGGCTTCCCGCCAGAGTTGCCTGCCTGCCTCAGCCTCAGGAGTCCCCCACTTCACCACCATGTGTGAATTCAGTGCCACTCCCTGCTCGAAGATGTGATTTCTTGGTAGTTCCATGTGGCCTGCCCTTCCTATGATTGAGAGCTCCCCCACAGGAGGAGCTCCTTCCCCTGGACCCCCAGACCCTACATCAGGACCCCTACCTTCTGGGCAGTGGGTGCCTTGTCCCACTGGCCCTGTCTGACTGCGTCTGTGGAAACACCAGTGATTTCTTTGGCCTAGATGCTCACTGAGTCGACCCAGAATGCAGAAATGGCTCCTCGCTCTCCTCCAAAGAAGGTCTCCGTGTCACACAGCCACCACAGGATATGAGGGGCTGCTCTTCAGAGAGGCCACATGGAGCCCGATGGGGTCGGTGGTGGGAAGTTCGCTATTGTCAAGCCAGGGAGAGCAGGTAGGGGAGGGGGCCTTGGCCGGTGGAGATGAGACGACATTGCGAGGTCTTCCTGCGGGGTCCAGCGGGCCTAGTGACAATGGGTCCATCTGCCTCCTTGCTGCTTCCCAATTAGGAAGCTCCAACTTGCTGTGTTATCTGGGGAGAGTCACTTGAACTCTCTGAGCCTCATCTTTCCTTCCACACCACAAGGACTTAATACCGCCTTTGGGAGAATGAATGGAAGTAAATCCATCTGGTTCTTCAGAAGGAAAGGAGAGAGGAAGACAGAAACTCTTTTCACTTGCTCGTCTCTCTGTCCCACAAAACCCAGGACAGACGGGTTTTCCCGGTGTTCCCGTCATCCTCCGCCCTGGTGTGGGGTCCAGACTTACCAGCAGGGGGCGCCGAGCTCCTGCTTTGGTGTGCGCGGCCCCGGCTGGGAGCTGGCCAAGCCTTGGCGGGTGTTGCTCCCGCAAGGTGTGTCTGGCAGCCCAGAAAAGGCGCTGGGTCCCCAGAGGTCGAAAACAGCTGATTGTGTTTATTTAAAGCCACTCACCATTTCTCACCGTCTGACTTCCTCTGGGTGTGTGTGCAGCTGGAGGTGCTGGAGTGCAAGGAGCTTGGGTGGCTGAGTGCGGAGGAAATGCCTGTGTGGGCCCCCGGGGTTTTGTCCTGGGGGGGCGCTTCTCCTGCCAGCCTCGTCCTGGGTTCCGGGCAGGGGCTGGGCAGCACGGCTCCTGTGCTTGGACAGGGAGCCCCCAAGTGCTGGACAAGAGTCCGGAACCACTGACCGCTGTGTTCAGCCCAGAAAGCAGTCACTCTGAAGGCCCTGCAATGGAAAGGACCCCCCTGGGCGGCCCCCGGAGGAAGCCCCTGGCGCCCCCCCACCTCACCCTTGCTCCTGTTCTCAGTTAGACCCAGAGTGAAGGAAGTCTCCCTTGCGTCTGTGGCCAGAGGAAAGGGGTGATTGGCTGCAAAACAGCTCTTAGGTTCCTGGACAGGAAGACAAAACAAAAAAAACAAAACAAAACACAAAATGGAAAGCTCAGCGAGATCACTGTCTTACCCTGAGGGAAGTAATTGCTCAAGTCGAATCAGCCAGCCCGAGCTGGGTCACCTGCTGAGCCCTGGGAGGGGACCCTGCCCAGGCCGGCGGTCCCACGGGGACAGGAGCAGAAGCAGGGCCTCTGCCCCGGAGCTCCTGCCGGAGGGGGACAGGCTGTCGGCCCTCAGGAAACTACGGGAAAGAGCAGCAGGGTGATACTCTCCCAAGGACAAGGCAGGCTGTTTCCAAAAAGGCGAGAGGCTCTTCGGGGGCAGAGAAGGTGAGCTCCACCTGCCAAGTAGACAAAGTGCTAAGGCCCTTCACACCGCCCAGTCAGCAGCTGGCTCTCCTCTCGCTTCCGGACTCCTCAGAAGGGCCACTGCGTGCCCCTCCTGTCCAGGCTGGGGGCAGGGATAAGGAGCTTACAGAGCAGGGCGGGTGCTGGACGATCACCATGGCGACAAGCCCTGAAGAAGCCTCCTAATGGAAAAGGTCCGGGGAGGGCCAGCTGTAGGGACACCTGGGGGAAGCAGTGGTCTAGGCAGGTGACAGGGACAAGGCCCCACTGCTGTTCCCATCCTGGAGGGATTTGGGACCAGTGATGACTCAGGGAAAACCACAAAGCACTTTAGTTTCCTGAGTTATTTTACATACCTTTATTCTGTGAGGAAGATCAGAAAACGAAGCTCGGATAAGTTAAGTAACTTACCTCAAAAAAAAAAAAAGTCAAGTAATGGAGCTCAGGATGTGCAGCAAAGACTGTGCACGCCGAGCCTTAGCTGGCCCTTGGGGTGACCCCACCCACCTGCAGTGTGACCGCGGTCAAGACAGCAGGGCCGGCCTTAGCCTGACAGGGCTAGAACTTGTTCTTGTCTTATGTCTCAGGTACCGGAGTTGGTGAGCGTCTGGAGGCCTGGCTCACATCTGCAAACACATAGTGGGGGCGGGGGGGACAACGAGATTGCCAGGGTGCCCAGCCGCAGGGGAGCGCGTGTTTTTGTCATGAAGGCTGGCGCTGGGAATTTGTAGGAGCCACTCCTTCCCTGCGGGTGCAGGACCAGAACAACGGGAGCTAGCCCAGCTCTAGTGAAGGACTTCCTGTTCTGCCAGACCCTGAGAGAGAGACATGCGACAGGCTGAGAAGAGTGGGGGACGGTGGCTCTGGAGCTGACCTGGGTTGGAATCTTGGTGCTACCTGTTCTTGACTGTGTGTCCCTGGCAGGTTTCTCAAGCCTGGGCTTCTCCATCTGCTGGATGGAGATAATCATAGAACAACCCAGAATAGCTGGGAGAAGCGAAAGAGGTGACGTGGGTATAGTAACACGTAATTAACAGTAGCTCTCGCTGTTACGGTGTCTGAGCGGCTTTCCTGTCCCTGCAGGTGTAATTACAGCCATCGGCGCCACTGCTGGACCTGCTCACACTGGAGCTCCGCACCCCCTGTCCCCCAGCCCTCCTCTTATGCGGGTCTCTCCATGCAGGTGTCTGGACAATTCGCTGGGCTGCAGCTCCATCCACTGACGTTCTGCTCCCACGGAAGCTCTTCACTCTTCATGGGGAGATCTGAAGACAGTGTACTTCACTTCTCTCAACTGGATGCCCTCCCTGGAGAGGTCATTATCCAAGGACACCGGCTTCCAAGTCTGGGACCTCAGCTGTGCCACTTGTCCCTGTGAGACCCCAGCTTCCTGGCCCCTCCATTGGGCCACACACACAGGGCTGTTGGGAAGATCAGACTCAAGCCATCAGGTGTCTGCCACCTTGTCCAGCGTGCGGACAGACTCCGTAAATGCTAACTGTTTTGTTATCAGAGTAATGTGGGTTTTATGAGTGTCAAGTTATTTATGTAACTACAGCATGGCTAGGGCGTATGATGGCAAGACCTCATAAATGGATGACTGTGATAGCCCATGGGTGGGAAAGACCAACATCACAAACAGGGTGATGCGGGAGGCTTCCTGCAGGTGTTGGACCCAGGTCTGCTTGAGCCTCTGCTCTCCCAGGTCCTCCCTCAGATCCCCACTGGTCCCCCTTTCCGAGTGTCCACTCTGGGCACTCTGGGTATGGGAGCTGGGGAACAGGAGAGGGGGACACCCTGCAGAGCGCTCTGCTCCCTAAAACTTTCCAGTGCGTTTCTTGCCTGAAGACCTGAGGACCCCAGGGGAGTCTGGAGATTTGGGGGTGGCAGGGTAAGAAAGAGGCTGTGGGTACTTGGTTAGGCAGGGGGACCCAGGCCTTCCTAAAGAGCTTATTTTCTCCTCTCGTGTCACTACCCCTACTCCACATTCTCTACACAAACCCCTGAGGGAGACAGGCAGTCCCCAGACAGGTCTTTTGGGGGAAACCAGATTCATGCACAGCCTCTAAGAGTGCACACTCAAGCTAGCTCCCCATCCCTGCTGCAGCTTGGAGCCGGCTGGGCCCACAGAAGCATGCATTAGCCTGGAGCACATGGGACAGAGCTCACAAAATTCGTCCAATGCTGTCCCAGTAATCCCTGCTCATAGCAGTCCTGCGGTGAGCAGCACAGATGTTTGGTTCTTGTTTTTTTGTATTTCAGAAACTATTATTAATAGTCCTTAAACCGCAAGAATCAGATGGGTTTTTGGTTTTTCTTGAAGAGTGTTAAATGCATGATTTATATCTTGAGCATTTAATTAAATTTCTGCCGAATTCTAAATTGTATTCCACCATCTCGGTTTGCTAAGGCTGTGTGAGTTTTACTGCCGTCTTTGTTTTCCCAGGTGCAGGGGAAGAGTAGTCCATACCGTGGCGGGGACCCTGCATGTGAACATTTGGGCAAGCTAAAGATCTGCCCCACACCAGCCTCAGCAGATGCAACCGCCTTTCAAGCCAAAGTCAGTGCAAATGAGGAACTGGAACTCAAGCCTCGAGTCCAAGTGGATGATCCTATTCAGATACTGAAGTCCCCTTTCTTGAACAGAAGCTTTCACTACACGGCAGCAGGACCTCAGGGACGCTAGAGATGCAAGGAGCCAGCAAAGAAATGTGGCGAAAGGCACAGGATCTAGAGCCAGACTGCCTGGCCCGAAGCCTGGGGAAGGTAAGGCCCTGGGCGAGTTACCTAACCTCTTCGTGACTCAGCTTCATCATCTATAAAATGGGACAGCAGAGCTTTTAAAATTAAAACATTTATTTTTTATAAAATAAATGCAATAAAATTTTAAATGTAAATAAATGTAAATAATTTAAATAAAAATTTACTGAAATTAAAAAAAATTTATTGGGGTGTAATTGACACATAACATATTAGTGTCAGCTGTACAACATAACGATTTTGGTATTTGTATATGATCTCCACAATAAGTCTAGTTAACATCTGTCACCATATATAGTTCCAAAGAAATTATTTTTCTTGTAATAAGGGCTCTTAAGACCCACGCTCCCAGCAGCTTTCCAACATGCAACCGCTGTCATTCCACAGTCTCCAGGCAGTACCGACATCTCCATAGCTTATTTATTGGGTAACTGGAAGCACCTTTTAATTTCCTTCATCCATGTCACCCACCTCCACCCCTTCCCCTCTGGCAGCCCCCAGCCTGTTCTCCGTACCTGTGAGCTTAGTGTTTTATTGTGGGTCCACATATAAATGAGATCACACAGTAGCAAATGTTTTCTTCCCATTTTCCAGATGAGAAGACTAGGACCCAAGAGGGAAGTGACTATCTCCCTTACCTTAAAGTCACGTGGAGACCAGGACTCAGCACTCTCCGGAGATGAGTGAGTCTCTCAAGGTCCCTGCGGCGCCTGATGAACCCGGAGGGCCCTCCTCTCCCCGCTCAGAGCTCAGCCCAGCTAACACGTGGCTCACTCAGCTGCCTAGTGAGTCTTGCCATGTCCTAGTGCTCGCGGGTACCTAGTGCCCTCCCTGACCGGTGCCTCGACCTCAGGACAGGCCCCAGCCTCACAAAGAGGTGTCAAAAATGTGCCCTCAGGGGCGCCTGGGTGGCTCAGTCATTAAGTGTCTGCCTTCAGCTCAGGTCATGATCCCAGGGTCCTGGAATCCAGCCCTGCATCAGGCTCCCTGCTTAGAGTGAAGCCTGCTTCTCCCTCTCTCATTCCCCCTGCTGTGTTCCCTCTCTTGCTGTGTCTCTCTTTGTCAAATAAATAAATAAAATCTTAAAAAAAAAAAAATGTGCCCACCCCACTGCCCAGCCTGGAACAGAAGGGGTTAGTAAGCCTTCGGGAAGGGAGCTTGGCTATGCAAATTCCTGAGTCTGGGTTTTCCCTGTTTTTTGTTTTTTTTCCCAGAGCTGACAAGAGAGGGAGACGCTGGTGCACATTTCTGAGCTGGGGGTGTGGAAGGGGAGCTAGGCTGGACTCCATTACATAGCAACAACAATTCTGCATCATTTTTTAAAAAGATTTTATTTATTCATTTGAGAGAGACACAAACACACAGAGCACAAGCAGGGGGAGAGGCAGAGGGAGAGGGAGAAGCAGGCTCTCAGCTGAGCTGGGAGCCTGATGAGTGGCTCGATCCCAGGACCCTGAGATCATGACCCAAGCTGAAGGCAGAAGCGTAACCATCTGAGCCACCCAGGCACCCCACTTCTGTCCTATTTTAGCAGATCTATCCTAGCTGGGGCTTTGAAGATTGCCGTGGTTAAAACCCACCTTTGGTTGCCCCATCTCTTTGTCTCTGTCTATCTGTCCCTGTCCCTGTTTCCTGTGTCTTGTCTCTCTCTCTCTCTATATATATAGACATTTGTGGGTGTGTGGGTCCCATACATGTGTATAGTTACATAGATATACTTGTGTATGCTGTACCTACAGATAAATGTATATATCCCTAGATACACACATACATATCGTCTTTGTCTCAGTTTTCTCTCTCTTTATTAATCTACCTTGAAGGTGACAGAGCTTCCCATGGGTGGGCCAAGGGCCACCAGGCCACCTCATTCACTCACCACCTCTGATCAGGATGGTCCTTGGACCACCGGAGGTGGGTTAGGTTTTCAGACAGACTTCCTCCTCCTACCCTTGTCACTGGGGAGTCCAACAGTCTCCGTATTTCCTCCTTTGGCCAAACTCACGTCCTTCATTCTGCAGTTTAGACACTGGTTTTGGTGTCCCCCAAGGGGAAGAGGGTAAGACCAGTCGGCTGCTGGACCCGCCTGTTGCATGATGAAGTTTGGTGCTTTATAGGGCTGAGCCTCACGGGGAGAGGACAGGAGGGGCCGAGGCAGCTCGGGAGTATGGCAAGACGCTGGCCAAGCACTATGTAGGAGTGTATTTATAGGCACACACAGAGACACGAACCCTCGGGAAAGTACTACTTGTTTCCTGGAAACGCGGCTCGTTCTCGTGGTCTTACCAGATATGGTGAACTGCGTCATCCTGAAACAGGGAAAGCTACGTCCTCTTCTCCCTGGTATCCCCTGCTACATGAAGAGCCATCTTTGGGAAACAGATCTCACGGACTCTCCGCCCCCTGGGGAAACCTGCAGTGATTTCTCCTTGCTCTTAGGAGCAGCTCTTTCCCTGCCCTGCCTGAGGCCCTGCTAAGCAGTGCTGCAGCTTGCCTCCCACCTCCCAGGCCTCCTACAGTCCTCCCCACACTCCTCCCAAACCAAAGCACCGAAGGTGCAGTCCTCTGACCCCTTCCACCTCCATGCCTTGGCACACACGGGGCCCTCGGTCCCAAGTGCTTTTTCATCCCCCTCTTCCCAGGTGGAGCCCGGGCCACACACCATCTCCTCTGAGTGTCTTACCTCCGGGCCAAGTTACCCATTTCACCAAGGGCTTACCACCCTGCACCCTTAGCTCTTATAACTGGTTATTTCTACTCCTGTCCGTCTCCCCCTCCAAACTACGCATACTTCAAGGTTAACAGCTGTCTCTGACTTGTTTTTGTATCCCCAGAATCTCATGCACTGCCTGAGGCAACGGAGAGTGGCACATGGGCATGGGCGAGTGTGTCAGACTGTCACGGTGTCACTGCCAAGGAAGGGCTCGGGGCTGGCGTTCGGTGGAAGACTGCGGTTAAGGACCCGCTCTCCCACTCGCTACCCAAGAAACTGTTCAGGTTACTTAGTCTCTCCATCAGTTTCCGCATCTGTAAAGTGCAGAGAACAACAGAACCTCATGGAGTACCTGGGTTACACAGCTGGTTAAGCGTCTGGCTCTTGCTTTTGGTTCTGGTCACGATCTCAGGGTCCAGGGGTGGGGCTCCCGTCCCCCATGGTGGACTCCCCGCTCTCCGGGGAGTCTGCTTCTTTCCCTCTCTCTCTGGCCCTTGCCCTGTTTGCATTCTCTAAAATAAATAAATCTTAAAACGCACACACACAATAGCACCTCACTTATATGATTGTTGTGCAATTTGAACGGTTTGCATATAAAGGATTTCATGTAGCATCTGGCATACTTACACATGTAATTTTTTTCTTACCACCCCCATTTCGCCTATCAGCAAATCCAGTAGGCTCTTCCTTTAATATATCCAACCACTTATTATCTTCCTGTTGCTCACGGTCCAGTCCAAACCACCACCATTTCTCATGGACATAGTTCAGTGGCCTCTTACCTGGTTTGGCTTCTACTCTTGTCCCACATCATCTATTTTCAACACGGCCGCCTGAGGTGATCCCTTAAAATATAAGTCAAATCAGGAACTCCTCTGCCAAAATTCTCCTTTGGCTTTCCTACCTCGCTGAGAGTAAAAGCCCAAGTCCTTGGTAGGGCCTCTAGGGCCTTTGTGATTGGTCGATGCTACCTCTAATTCCATCTCCCTCCTTTCCCTCTTTCCTCACTCCCCTCACACTGGCCCCACGCAGTAACTCAGCCCCAGCGCCTTTGCAACGACCGCTCCCTCAGCCTGGAATTCTATTCCCAAAGAAATCCTCGTGACTTCCTTCCTTCCTTAGAACAGGGTCTAACACAAAGTAAATACTCAGTCGGTACTTAGATCATTCCAGGAAGTTTTGTGAGTTTTCCATTTACCCTCTGTTAGCAGAGCTCTGTGTCCTGACCGCGCAGGTGAGAACTGACACTGCAGTAAAAAAAAAACTGGGACAGTGGCGTCTGGGCTGGGCTGGGGCCCTCCTCACTGCCCCGGGCTGTCAGAACTGACTCAGGAGGCAGAACCCCAAACTGTGCTCTGTCCTCAGACTGGATTTTCCCCTTCTTCCAGCCCAACCCAGCTGTGTCTGGTAGAGGGTTTGGCTGGGAACTCCAAACTCATCCTTTTCTCTGGAGAGGCTGGGCATTGGGCCTTGGCCCCAGGGAGGGGGAGTGGTGCATGAAGATCCCCCACAGATCAAAGCCACAGGGACTAACACTGTTGTCGAAGGCCCTGTTCAGTTTTCCTGGGGTTCGCACAGGGCTTTCCAAAGGGAAAAACCAGTGTCATCCTTCTTGAACTCACTTTCCTAAGGAAGCAATGCCCCTCAAAGTGGGTCCATGGCATCACCTGCCTGGGCCCAACCCCAGGCCTGCTAAATCAGCGACTATGAGGTGAGGCCCGGGCATCTGCATTCTATAGCACCACTAGGAGATTCTTTATTAGATTCGAACGAGAGGTGCCCATCAGATGGTGACCTCCTGGGGCAGGGACTGCGACCTTCTCACATTCTAGCCACCCTTGCTCCAATTTCACCCCCACCCCTGCTTCATTTTCCTCCTTAGCACTTCCCACAATGCGATCTGATATAGTATGTCTATATTCCACTTGCTTATCCTGTTTAGTATCTGACCTTCCCCGCCCCCTCCCACACGTGGAATGGACATTTTGCCTGTTTCGGTCACTCTGTGTATCTCCAGTGCCTACAGCAATGCAGAACACCTAGTAGTAAGTGCTTCAGCAAATAGCTGTTGAATGAACAAAGCTCTCCTTGATAAGAACTCCTGGCCAGCGAGGGGGAATGCAGGGAGGGAGATAGCGATCCTCCTGGGATCAGTGAGGTTGTCCTTACCGCAGGCACAGCGAGACCCAACAATCCCATGTGAGCTCAGTTTGAGTCACCTTCTGCCTGCAACCTGACTGTTGAACCACTTTGTAGAGCGTGGAGATACAGGGCAGTGGGGCCGGAGACAAGCTACGTGCATTTCCCCTCCCAAGACTCCCTCCCTTTTGCCTTCGCCACTCCTACGGCTCCTGTAAGGCCCTCTTCCAGCCCTGTAGACCTCCCTGGGCTGCTCTGGCCCCCTCGCCCTCCCTCTGCCCCTTAGGAGCTCCAGCGCCCAGGTGTCTGATGCGCGCCCCCAGCGGCCTTGTGAGCGCCCCTGCCAGGCCTCCTCCTGGCCTCGCTCCAGCTTGCCCACACCACAGACCCCAGACCCCTTCAGCGACAGCACCGCACGTACTCAGTAAGTCAGGAGTCTGTGGCTTCTGGGAGGAAGAGCACGTGGAATACGCTTCCATTCGGGGCTTAGTGGACACCAAGGCCCCGAGGCGGCTCAGCAGAGGTTTTCCTTGGTGGCGAGCCCTGTCTATGGTACAGGGAATAACCGTGGGGCAAGGGGGTCTGCAGCAACGCCCTTGATGCTGGAGCTCATCCCCCACCTCCTTCCCCCGACTGCTGCCTCTGGAAGGAACAGCTAACAGTTATTGAGTGTTTGCTGTGTGCTAAGTGTTGCTCTAAGCATTCCATAAGGATTCTCTCACTTAATTCTCCTAACAGTCTGAGGTAGGAGCTATTATTATATGTATTACATGCCTGTGAGGGTCCTTGTCATCTTGGGGGCCAAGGCTGTGAGGTGGTTGGGGGGAGCCCCGGCACGTGATGCCCAGGGGGCCAAGGAAGATATGGGGAGGAGGGGCTCCGTCAGCATGGAGACCCCCGCGGCACGAGAGGTCCCCGGGGCTTGGCAGAGCAGCGAGACCTAGCTCCATCTCTGTCGTGGCTGCGATCCTGACCCCACAGGGTCTCTGGAGTGTCCCTCAGGGTTCCCCAGTCTCTACAAGCTCAGCCTTCAAGAACCCAACCCAGGAGTCAAGGGTCTAGGCTTCCGAATGTTTGCCTGATAGGCCGGCCGTTCTTGATCCAGTCAACCTGTTAGCTTCTTATTTAAATTAGGAACGGCATAAATAGGAAATCTCCCTTCCCTGTCCCTATTCCTCACCGCCCTTCCACAGAGGTCTCCCGTAGTGGGCAGGGCCAGGGCAGTGCCACTCAGTGCCACTTGGGCCTTCGCCCTGCTCCCAGGCCCCGCCTCTGTCCTGGGAGCACTCTCTCCAGGCTCCCAGCTGTGAGTGATGCCTTCCATACAGGGGCACCAGGCAATCCTGAAGAGAGCCGAAGTGGAAGAGAGAGGGATTGTGACAGGGTGTGAAAATATCAGAGGACAGGAAAAATTGGAGAAGGCAGCAGGGTCATGCCCTCCCTCCCGGCATGGAGGCTGGGTCATTAGACAAGGTCTGTAAATAACATCTGAATGGTCTCTGGGGCTGTGTCTGAACCGTGACGTTCTGCTCCCCAAATAGACCCTGACTGGGTGCTCCAGGCATTCCACGGGCCCTGAGGGAGGTGTGAAAGCCTGTCTAGAGTGGGGACCCAGGGGCACAGGGACCCGCAGGGCTCTGCTGAAGCTATGGCTAGCCCTACCTCTGTCACATGCAGGTGTCTCCAGAGCACACATAGTCCGTTTGCACCAGTAAGAGTGACAACAAATACTGCTGTGTTTTCCCCCCAAATAAGCAGATATTCAGAGGCCCAGGAGCCACTACCATGGGCTCAAAGGAGGTCCATGTCTAAGCCTCCAGACGTTCATTCACTCCCGCCCCTGTGTTTCAGGGTCCCCTGGAAGTCTCTGAGAGCGTACGCAGTGGGCAGACTGCCCGTGTTCGCTGCTGGAGGTGGTGGAGAGAGAGCCCCCTCCACACACACACACGTGCCCCCACACACACAGAAACTGTTCAGTCCCCATTACAGTGTCTCCCCCACCATTCTCCAGGTCTCCAGCCTTCTCACCCTTCTCACTTCAATAACCTCTCCTCTTCCCTCTGCAGGGCAGAGGGGTGACCGGGAATCTGCCATCTGCCACCTCCCCCAATGCCCAGGTCCCTGCCGGGGTAATCTAAACCACTCGGGTAACCGAGATAAGCATCTGGCTGCAATTAAACATTGACAGGCCTGAGCCTGGTGCTGGTGGCAGAGAAACTCTGGGACTGAGAGACTGCAGCAGCTGGGCCATTAAAAATGGATGGAAACCAGCCTCTTTCAGAGGGGCTGTGTCTCTTAAAGGGGCAGTTCTCCTCTTGGCCAGAGAGGAAGAGACCAGGATGAAGCAGAAGAGGCCAGCAGGGCCCAGATCCTAAGCCAGTTTGCAAGTGTCGGCTGTCCCTGCCCTTTCCCTTCGGTTGGGTGCAAAGAGCATTGGCTCAGGGTCAGGCAGCCTCATGTGTCTCGGCTCCACCCCAAGGCATGCCTTTCAGCACCCTGCACCTTCCTTTGTTCATCTGTAAAATGGGGTTAATCCTTATCTAAAGGTTTTTATAAGGATGGAATGAAATAGCACATGTAAGTTCTACAGCACAGTGTTTGGCCAAGAGAGGTGATTGCCAAAGCTTAGCCCCCTCTCTCCTTCCTCCTGAAAGGGGGTGACTTTCTTCCCAGACTTAAGTGTCCTCAGGGAGACCCTCTCTGGCTGGGTGGGATCCTTTCTCTGCTTCCAGAGCTTCCAGAGACCCTGGCCTCATTACAGGTTCACTGGTCTGTCTTTCCCCAGTAAACAGGAGGAGGCTGGAGCAGTTATCCTGACCTCTGCTGATCTCCCACCAGCTCACTCCGGCATATGCTAGTTGCTTGCAGAATGCTGAACTGAATGAAATTGGAAAAACAAAAAAAAGAGAAAGAAAAAGAAAAGAAATCCTTTAAAAGGATTCACATGAGACCAACAAGCTGAAGGTTTGTTGACAAAATGACCGAAGATGGAAGGAACTGAGACTCTTTTGCACAGAGAAGGTCATCATCACAGGCTGCCCCAGCTCATGGATGGTCCAACACCCTCACTTTACAATGGAAGGGGTGGACAGCCAGTGAGCTGGTGACAGAACCCGACACTTCCCTGGGCTTCTGACTCCTGGCTCCTTGCTGGAGAGCTGGAGCTGGGATCGGGAGATTCTGCATCCATCCCTTGTGCCAGGGGAGGACCCTGTTCCTCACCCAGGGACCTGAGAGGTTATGTGATGGGCCTCACAGAGTCAGCTCAAGGTGAACCTGGACCCCTGCAGCTCTCTGGCTTTCCAGGCCAACCCCATGGCCCCGGGGGCACCCAGAATTCTTTGTCTTCAGGTTAAAAGCGTACTCAGCTCTTCGATCTTGGTTCTAGCAATTGCAACATGTACCCCCCGGACTCTGGGAGGTCAAGGGTTAAGTGGGAGTGTTTGAAGAGGGGAGAGGCCGAGCCCTTCCTCCTACACAGTGCCCCCAGAAACCCACTGAATCCATCTGCTACTGAGTCACCCTGTCACCATGGGACCCTGAACTCTACCCCCATGAGCCATTGGCAGCCTGCTCAGCGGGGTAGCCCAGGGGCCAGGCTGGCTGGGCCTCTCCTCTCCCCTGAGCAGCCTGCTGGAGCGGAGGTCAGGAGTGGGAGATCCCTGCCCAACCAGCCTCTCTGACACGGGCTTTAAGGCCTATTCTGTGCAATCATAGTGAAGATTGCCTAACACCATAAACATGAAAGTTCTGGGAGATAAACATTATCAATATAAAAAATATTTGGCTGGGGAGGGACTGAATGAATCAAGTCAGGAACACTTGGCCAGGCAGGTTTCTTACACTGAAAAAATTCTCCCACCTTCTACCTCCCAGTCCTCCAAAGTAGCTGTTATCATCCCACTGTGGGTAGTGGACAGTCCTGGGGTCCCCACAGTCCATGGGAGGGCACTGAGCATCCTCCCCTTGCCGAACCTGGAGTCCAGAAGCCAGAAGAAATACCTATATATAAATGCTGGCCTGATTCAATGGTGTCAGAACTGGGGAGAGAACTTCATTTCATAATAGCAGAGAAATAGACTCGCAGGCCTCTTGAGTAAGGTCCTATAATGGCAGTATTATTGAGCCCTGAGTGTTACTGAGCACTATTACCTCATTAGTCACAATCAGTCCTATGTGACACTTTTGTAATTCCCACCTTACAGATGAGGAAACTGAGGCACAGAGAATATCAAGTAATCTGTACAAGCTAAGGTTTGGACTCGGGCAGTCTGACACAGCAGCCCAAAACCCTGACTCCTCATCACACCATTCTGTTCCTATTCGACTACTCTGGGGAGCAGCTGGGTGAAGGGCAACTCTTGTCACAATGATCAACCCCAGAGAAATTTCTCTGGACACCTCTCCCACCCCCCCCAGTTCTAGGTCTGCTTCATAAGCTATGACTAAAGCTATGCTGTATCTTCTAGAAACTTCTGCTCCCTGGGGAAGTAGGGTATTTATTTGAACAGGACTTCTTCCCACCTCAAAGCAACACGGGCAGCCCACAGACACAGGCAGTGACAACTTTCAGATGGGGAGCTGCTGGGGCGCCTGCCCTCTGCCACACCTCCAAGAGGCAACACCAGCTGGGCAAGGCAGCCCACTGAAAGCTGAAAGCCCGAGACCTTTGTCCTTCTCTAAAAGGAGGGATTTCCCCAGCCGCTCTCCTAAAGGCCTGGCTCTGCTTGGTTTTCTGGGTTCCTCGGGCAGGCAGCTGCCTCTCTGAACGCCCAGTGAATCCCAAATTAGCTTACTCCATGAGGAAAAGACACAAAACCCCTTTACAGCCAGAGAGCAACTTGTCTACATAGTCCTAAGGGGTAGAAATAAAGTTTTCACCCCAAGGAACTGTCTGGCCGGGGGCCCTCTGCAGACGACACACTTCGATTCACTACGCTTGCTGTGACCCCGTGCTGTGGGGGAACGACGAGGTACCGGCCGGACATGGGTCCACAAGGAGGAAGCTTTTGTTCTCCTGATGCCAGCACTGGGCAGGAGCACTCAAGACAAGCACATAAACTATGGGAAAAACTTGAGGATTTTTTCCACACCCACAAGCAACAGGTGTACCTTCCCGGGACACGATTGGAGTATGTGAGCCCTGAGGAGACGCAGTGAGATGCCCTCGGCTGCCCAAGGAGGTGGGACTTTTTTTGGGTTTGCCATCTCCCTAGAGATGACAGCTGGCAGTGACCAGGCCTCTGGGTGGCAGGGAGTGACAGACAGACAGAAATAATACATGTGCCAGCCCATTCAAGAGACACCTTCCCAGCCACATCTCCTCTGCTCTGCGGGCCACTGAAGGCAGTAAGCAGACTTCTCCTCAGACGGAGGCCCAGAGCGCCTTCCGAGAGGCAGTGAACGCAGGGCTTCTGACTCACATCCTTTCCCCTACGTGGAGGGCCAGCCCTCCCGGAGCTTCTACAGAGGAGCTTCCGAGGCAAAGTCCCGGGACTAGGAAGTGAGTGTACAGGGGGCACACCGATGAGGGCCAGAGGGCACAGAAGCAGCCCCCAGCACTCCGGGGATGAGCCCAGAGCTGATCACCCAGGGAGGACCCCAGGGAGGACGGGTCTGGCTCAGCAGCAGACAGAGCACCCCAGGAGAAGGGTGGGGGACAGCCAGCCCGGGGGTAACCGCCCCCCTGCCCAGAGCCAGGGTCTAGCCTGAGGGAAGCTGGGCTGTGCCACGGCCTTTGGTGGCCAGAGGTAAGCGTGAGATAAAGCCAGTCTCACTTTAAACTGATCAGCGGGAGGACAGCTGTTTTCTATTTCTGGAGCCCACACCCAGGAACCCAAGGAACCTGGTGATCTGGGGCAGGGAAGGGGGGTTAGGGGTGCAAAGGGGCTTGGGGTTGTGCTGGAGCTGTGAGGAAGTGGAACCTGTTGCCCAACCACTTCCCTTTC
The DNA here is from genome assembly GCA_004023965.1 of Spilogale gracilis. Taxonomy (NCBI): domain Eukaryota; kingdom Metazoa; phylum Chordata; class Mammalia; order Carnivora; family Mephitidae; genus Spilogale; species Spilogale gracilis. Next base: position 51,671 of record PITA01000703.1, on the reverse strand, counting down.
AGCCTGACGTTCGCTCTCCTCCCCAAGAGGAGAAGAGTGCAGGGGCAAGAGGTCCTCGGAACCTAGAGTAACCAGTCAGCACTACGATGTGGCCCTAGGCTGACGGTGGTGATCCTGGGCTTTGGGAAGGGCAGGAATCCTTGAATCAGGATGGGGCCTTCCCTCCTCTGTCCTCCTCTCACCCCAAGCCCTCCCTTCCAAAGGATGGAAGCCTGCTCCCCAAATTCTGCTGGGGCCACCTCCCTTGGCCTCGTTCCCTAGGATTTGCTGATAGATGATAGAAAACTAGCTTTTCCTGAGCCCCTACCATGTGCCCTGCCCTGAGCTTGGCACTGTGTCACCAGATAAAACAAAGAAGACCTATCACCTCCCCTGCAGGGTATCCACTCATCAGGTTTAAACAACTGTGAGCTTCTGAGGTCTGAAGGGAAAGCCATCCACGGGGCCGCGCCCAAAATGGCTGAAACTGTGAGAAGAGTGGGACTTTGGTGGGGAGGAGTAAAAACCGAACCGGACCTAAGGCGGAGGAGAGAGAAGTCGTCAAGAGGAGAAGTGGCAGGAGGGGACAGTCTTCAAAGTATGTGCATACACTTTGACTCTCTTGACTCTCACAATAAGGGAAGCAGCCAGCAAGTACGCTCCCGATTTCAGGGGTAAGGAAATTGAGGCCCAGGTGGAATGTGAACACCCATGGTGTCTCCATGCCTATGGCTCTTTCTTCAAGGCCAGGCTGGGACCGGATGGAGGAAGAGGTGGCCCAGCTGATGAGGTACTAGAGGGAGAAGAAAGCTGAGGAAGGGGAACCCCTGAACTCCTGACAATTCAGGCTAACTTCGACCTAGGGAGGCCTTCTTCAGTCCTGCTACTACTACGAGTGGTAACAGCTACTATGTATTGTTTTCTCCATGCCTGATACATAAATATTGGGCAAGGGGTTAATATGTATGACATGCTTTGTAGGCAGGATCACTTTTAATCCTCAGAAGAACCAGTAAGATAGATACTCGTCTTATTTTTCAGACAATGCTTTGTCTTGAGGTTTGGGGAGGTTAACTACGTGCCCAAGACCTCACAGCGAGTGGCTGAGCTAAGACTTGAAAGCCCACCCTCAAGACCAGGGGCAGGACACCTCAGTGTGATCCAGCCCCGGGCTGCTGGTCCCCCAAGGAAGTGAGACCTCTGCTCTACTGTCTCTTCAGTTCCCAGCCTTAAAACCATTTTCAACTAACCACCCTGAGCCTAGGCCCGGGCAGTCAAGGCAAACTGGCCTAATCCTGGGCAGATCCCCCAGAGGAGGGCCACTGTCTCTGCCCCTGCCCCAGACTTCTATTTTCTCTTTGTGTTGGGAGCTTGGGGGCCCAGGAGGCTCCATCAGCCACTCTCTACCAGGGGAAGTAAAGAGAGGAAGTAGGCCTTAGGTATGGGTGGGAGAGTGGGTGGGTGAGCACTGTGGGCATGAAGGGACAGTTTGGGAGGCCCTGGGGACTTTCCCCTATGCCTGAGCCCCACCCCCAGCCAAGTTACCCAACCACAGGCTGAGCCTCTCTGCTCTAGTTTCTGGCTCTTCCCATCTGTGTCCCACTTCTCTTAACACCCTGTTGGCAAGGCTTCCCCTCCCTCCTTGGAATCCTTACTCATCACTGGCCCCCAAGGCCCCCTCCTGGTTTCAGGTGACTCAGGCAGGACTACAAGAACCACAGTCCAACAGGCTTTACCTAGACACAGCTGGACTTAGAAACGGTCCCCCCCCACCACCACCAAGGCTCCATAAAGAAGCCTGGTGGAAATGTGAGTTCCCAATCTCTCTCCTTTGGTTTCTCTTCCGTTTCCAAGCCTCCGCCTGGCACTAGACATTCCAAAAACTTCCTTTTTAAGGCTTCTCCTCCGCCAGCCATTAAGCCAGACCTCTTTTTTATTTGACTTGGCAAGGGCGGGGGGGGGGGGGGGGAGGCGGCTCAGTTAAAGGGAAGCCTGTCCCTTACAGTAGCGCCCCTAGGGAGACTTTCTGGAGGTCTCCGGGAGCACAAGGGCCATGAGTCATTTTGTTTGTTTAACAAGGAAAACGATGGAGAGGCGACAGTCTCCAAACACCCCACGGCAAAGCTCCTCATCGGTCTCGGTCTCCCCGAGCAAGAATGCGCACCTGGGCGCTCAGCGAATACACGCCCGGGACACCTGGAGACTGACTGCAGGGGCCCTTGGCCGTCCCAAGACGGGAGATCCGCGCCACCCGGGCACAGAAAGTGCCCACGCGCGCGATGCCCCGACTCACACCCACATTTACCCCGACGGCGGCCGCCGCCCCCTCCTTCCCCCACCCCGGGTCCCGCACGACGTCACTTGTTTTCGGGCCGCAGCGCCGGCCCCTCCCCGCCGCCCGCTGACGTGGTTCCCCGCGCGTCACCGCCCCGCCGACGGGAAGCGCTGCCCGTATATGGGCGCAGACTCCGGAGGGGCCGGGCGACCGCGTCCCCAGCCCAGCGCTCCACTTCCGAGTAGTTCCCGGTAAGGGGCAAAGATAAGGGTTCGAGCGCCTTCCCTCGAAGACTCCGGAGGGGCCGGGCGACCGCGTCCCCAGCCCAGCGCTCCACTTCCGAGTAGTTCCCGGTAAGGGGCAAAGATAAGGGTTCGAGCGCCTTCCCTCGAAGACGGAATCTGCCTGCATCCTCCCTCTCTGGGCTTCTCAACACTCCGTGTAGAGCGGAACTGAATGCCCATGAGGACGTGGCCTGTCACGGGGCACCCGGTTCCTTAATCCCTCCCCCCGCCCCTGTCTTTACAGTCCAAGGCTGTGATTCTGTGATTCAGAGGCCAGTGTGCAGTAGTGGGAAGGCTGCCTCCACTGGCTGACCTTAAGCTTCCTGATGCCTTCAGGCCTCAGTTTCCTTACTCATAAAGTATAGAGGATACTTGCCTTATGGATCAGATGAGGCTTCCCCCTGATGCAGAACAGCTCTGTAAACTGTGAAGGGTTGTGCAAAATCATGAGTGGTCACTTTGTGATCTGTAAGAACCTGTTCGGGTGCCCCTTGGGAAGAAGGGAGCTGCAGAGTCTCACATGCTGACTCAGCCTCTAGAACCTGCCTGGCCGGACCCCTCCCCAATGCTGCCCCCCCCACCCCCCCATCCCTGCAGCTGCTCTGGGAATGCCCTTTGACCCTGTTAACAAGTGGAAACTTTGTGAATACAGTCATCTGACCTTTGCCTGCTGGCTCCCAAGGGGCTGTTTGGGGCCTCTGGTCAGGAAGCAAGTGGTGAGCCTGCTGGAGGTGACCCTTCCACTTAAACCGGGGAAAGCAGAATTACAAGAGCAGGCAGGTCCTTGTGCGACTGCCTCATGTGGTACTAGACAGCGTATAGGCTGTCTGGCCTCCACATCCAGTTCAGGCTCAGAATTCCCAGCTGTTTCCTGCTGGACACCAACTGACTGCTGGCGCCTCCCTTCCACCCCCTTCTGTGTAATTTCAGGCTGTGTTTATGCAGTGCTCATCTGTCCACACGTCTCTGTCCGCTGGCTGCTTGACATGCAGGGTCCTCCATGTGCACACTTCCTGGTCTTCGGGATCCCGGAGTTTCCTGAGGGCAGGAACTGTTTCTCCCCAAACCAGACAGAAGAGCCCCTGCTATCCCGCCCTGAGAGCAGGCACCTTTGATCGAAAGCAAAAAGGACAAAAGGTGTTTGGATTCTGGAGTCAAGCTGTTGATTGATGACCCATATGTAAATGGCAGTGAGTCATGGTGAGAGCCAGACGAATGAGGCGAATGAGTCTTTGCACTGCTTACTCTCTCACTCTTCCTCTTCCTCGTCACCCCCTAACTTCTGTGATCCCCGCAGGACCCCCTCCCTGCCAAGGAGGACCAGGCTGGGTTGCTGAGAAGTAGATTGCACAGTGGGCAGGGAGGAACCCTCTTCTAGTGGTGGGGTTGTCCTCATTAAAGTCAAGGCACCTGGGAGCAACACCAATGGCCATGCTCCCCATGGGTGAGCTGTGTCCGCCGAGGTCAACTGGTCTTCAGAGATGCATTCCAAGATCTACCGGAGATCCGAAGTTCTTCCTCAAAATATTCCAGATTCCTCTGGGAGTGGGGCTGGAGAGGGGAAAGACTTTCCTTTTCATCGTTGCTCTGGCTTTGGGCTGTTTTTCTCTGGTCAGATCAGGTTAAGAATCATTGTGCTGCTCCATGAGTGTTGTTGCTGTTGTGAGCTGTGGATTTCAGCCCTTTTCCTTGCACATTCCTCCTATTTGCTTTCGCAGAATAGTTCAGCCGTTCCTAAGCCCTACTCCCACCGCTGAGCCTCTCTATGATTTCAGCAAAGATAGATTCAAAGCCTTATGTGGTTCAGGTTTTAAGCGGAATCCCTTCTCCTTTTTTTTTTTTTTTTAGGTTTTTTTTTTTTAAGATTTTCTTTTAGGGGCGCCTGGGTGGCTCAGTTGGTTAAGTGACTGCCTTCAGCTCAGGTCATGATCCTGGAGACCCAGGATCGAGCCCCACATCAGGCTTCCTGCTGGCGGAAGGCCTGCTTCTCCCTCTCTCAGTCCCTCTGCTTGTGTTCCCTCTTTAGCTGCACTTCTCTCTGTCAAATAAATAAAATCTTTAAAAAGATTTTCTTTTTTTAAAATTTATTTGAGAGAGAGAATGAGAGGGAGAGAGCATGAGAGGGGAGATGTCAGAGGGCTAAGCAGACCCCCTGCTGAGCAGGAACCACCCCCCCCCCCCCCCGATGTAGGACTCGATCCCCGGACTCCAGGATCATGACCTAAGCAGAAGGCAGTTGCTTAACCAACTGAGCCACCCAGGCGTCCCCGGAGTCCCTTCTCCTAAGCCAGGCCAGATTGGGCAGGGCTGGTGGCTCCTGGACTTATACGGATATTTACATAAGGTACCATAGATTCTTCTTTGAATTGAGAACCTAGAGGGCAGGGAATTGTTGCCTTGCTAGGAGCTTACCCATTCCCACTAAGGTCATCATCCTGCTCAAATCTGGGGCTCCCCCTTCTCAAAACACTCTTAGCCCTATCTCATAGCATTCCTCTCTCCACCCACCTCAGGAGCTGCTATCGGGGGACCTGCCTCGATTCCACACAACTCCAGTGCTGGGGGAGATAGCAGAAAACACCTGTGGCCATGTGACCATTTACGTGACTCAGAGGACTCAACCCCTGACCTCAAGGGAGTTTCCTGAGCCCTGAGGGAGGGCGGGAGGGAAGGAATCCATGAGCTGAGCAGAGAAGGAAACATGGAAAGGATGTTGATTGTTATTTTCCCAGCCATTTATCCTGACTTTGATTACTCCCACTGTCATCATGGGCTCTTATTAAAGCCCAACTGAGAATGAGATAAATGCCAGCTGAGAATAACTTCAGATCCCTTGGCTCCAATACTCTAATGTGGGGATTCATACCATAAATTCCTTCTTGAGTTCAGTGTGTGTGTGTGTGTGTGTGTGTGTGTATGTGTGTTGGGGGGTTATTTTAACAGGCTAACTAGAATGCTTTCTTAGATTTCACAATGAAAACTGTATAATGTGTGTATTCCTTTCTTGGCTTCCTGGAATTTCACAAATAATTAAGGGGTCAATAAAAGAACTAATTCTGACACATTAGCAAATACCTAAGTTTATCTCTCTCTCGCATGCTACTAATTGGTTTCTGATCTTTAATATATTATAAATATATACATATAATTATCCTCTTTTATATGTGCGGTTCAATATTTTAAGGTGTCTCAAATTCTTCTTGGAAGGAAGCAAAATAAAGAAACTGAAGAAAAAAACGAAAAGAAACTGAGCACAGAGAAGTTTAATAACTTGCTTAAGATTGCACAGCTAGGTTCTGGGCAGTGGGGCTCCAGGGCATGGGCTCTAATCATCACATTAGAATAAATAAATTACAAGCTACTTCAGGAGTTTAATTATGAACCATCAGGGTGGATCACCATCAGAATAGAGCAGGGGGCACCTGGGTGGCTCAGTCAGTTGGGTGTCTGCTTTCTGCTCTAGTTGTGGTCCTGGCACCCTAGGCTGGAGTCCCTTGTTAGGCTCCCTGCTCAGAAAAGGGCCTGCTTCTCCCTCTCCCTCTGTCCCCTCCCACTCCCCTACCCTGGCTTGTGCTTTCTCAGGTGCGGGCACACTCTCTGTCTCTCTCTTTCTCTCAAATAAATACAATCTTAAAAAAAGAAAGAAAGAAAGAAAGAAAGAAAGAAAGAAAGAAAGAAAGAAAAGAAAAGAAAAGAAAAGAAAAGAAAAGAAAAGAAAAGAAAAGAAAAGAAAAGAAAAGAAAAGAAAAGAACAGGGCTGATATCCTAAGCAGCTGAGACCACCCATTCTTAATCTGCAGAGCGATTCCTCCCCACCAACCGTATTCTTGGTGCTGTGGGGGGAGGCAGTAAGGTTTAGAACGCCTTCTCACGCCCACCCCCAAACCCCTATTGGTGTCCTTTCTGACATGTCCATCATCCTATCTATGCATACCTTTTCCTTCACTACTTTGGGAAGAATAATGTTCTCTTATATATATCTATATCACTTTCATGGAGATATGAATTCAAGCAGATTCACCGAGTCCCCACTGTGTGTCAGGGGCCAAGCTGTGTGCCAGGCACTGACGTACAAGAGTATAAGCCAGACCCCACTCTCAAGGGACCTCAGTCTGACGGAGCTACACAATGAACTGTAACACCAGCCTATGGGCTCTGGAGTTACGAAGAAGGGAGGAAGTGACTAATTGCAATGGGGAGTTCGAGGTTGTGGTGAATCCAGGAAGACTTCACATAGGAGGTGACATAGAAGCCAGGTCTTGAAGGAATGAATAGCCTTTTTGATGGGCAAAGACTGTGAACAAAGAGAGTTTTAGGCTGAGCAGGTAATATGAGCAAAGGCACAGTGGGATCAAAGTACAAGTGTGTGTTTAAGAAACACTGAGAAGGAGGTTAACTGAGCTTAGAGGCTGGCCTGGATTATAAAGGCCCTTGAAGGCCCACGTACGAGTTTGAACTTCCTGTGAGGAGCCTTTAAAGAATTCTAAAGAGACAAAATAAATTTGTGGTTAGAAGGTGTTCTGATGGCAGAGGACAGACTGAGAAGAGGCTGTCAAGGGGAACACTCTGGGCAGACGGACTGTGTAGGAAGCTGTTGGTAACTGTCAGGGCGAGCTCTGGTGGCAGAAGCTTTAGGGATGCAGAATAGAAGCTGTTTCAAAAGGATGCTCCCCAGGGCTGGGTCCCTACCTGGATATGGGCTATCAGCTCAGGAAGTAGGCCCCCTGGGTCTCTGTCAGCGCACCAGGAGATGTGGTGATCACATTTGACTGCGCCCCAAGGAGTCAGCGGTGCGGAGCTCAGATCACATGGCCACGCTCTCTTGCCACAGAGAAGCGAGCTGAGACTCAGGACAGTGGCTCCCAATCTGGCCCCCAGCTCCCTTCCCCCAAAACCAACAGACCAAATGCTATGCCATCCCCACTGCGGACCCACAGGACAGTCGACAAATACTGTGGGCCCAGAGCCAGGAGGCCAGAGGCGTGACGCCGTAGGCTCTCTTCTGCAGTTTCTTCCTTGGGTCCCTCTTTTCTTGAGCCTGTCTCTCTCGCTACACTTCTGGTCCTACCCCAGGGGTGGGGGGGCTGGTCTCTGGCTGTCAGGGCTGTGACGCCAGCTTCCTGCCCCAGACACCCAGCCCCCCGGGGGTGGGGGTGGGGGGGCGGCCCCATTATGCTTCTGCCAAAACAACATCTGGGAAAGCTCCAACCATCTCAGGGCCCCTTGTTTTCTGTCTGGGAGATGAAGGGGGTTTATCCTGGGCCCCCAGGAGTGAGGATGAGGAGGGTTTACAACGTGTCTGTCCTCTAAGTTTGGGAAAGAGGCAATAAATTCAGCTTCAGATCTGCCTCTGCCCCCAAGTCCATGTGTTCCCCTGGCTAGTTTCCGGCACTTTCAGTCACACCTTCTAGTACCATTGGAGAAGGCCCAGAGGAGGAAGGTGTGGGAGGTCACATTCTTGGGGGGCCTCCGGGATAATAGACTTTTAACAGATAGTTTCCATCCTTTTGCTCCAGTGATGCACCTAGGGAGTCACAGAAGCAAAAACATCACTGGGGACCTTGCCAGCCACATCCTGGTCTGGCCATCTGTCCACGTCTCCTCCACCCCAACCCCCCACCAACTCCTACCTCATCTCTTCTGCACTCTCTCTCTCATACGCTCTCCGCCATCCTGTCTTGCTTGCCTTTCCCCTAGCACAGGCTAGACTGGTGAAGGAGGGAAGGCGAGTAGAGCGTCCTTCTCCTGCCATGCTAGTGGGTCAGTAGGGCACAGCAGCTGAGGTGCAACCTGCAGGGGAAAGGTCGTCTTTTGGGGAGCAGATTCCCTCCCTCTGTGGGGCCTGGAAAACAGGCTTCAGCATGGATTGGAGTGAGGAGGGACGGGAAAGTAAACTCTGAGCACCAGGCTTATGGCAATGGTCTGGAGGGGACAGAGGACTGAGGGAGGGAGGGCAATGCCTATGGCCAGGGGCAAAAACAGGAAAAACTTTGCTGATAGAGATTTTCTAAACCTTGGCAACTGATTATCCAGGGTCGGGATAAAGATGTCTGCCAGATTGTGAGCCTGGTGACTAGAAAAAGAATTATAATGCCACTCAGAGAGAGAAAGAAGCCAAAAGTGGGGAAGGGAGAAAAAGATCTTGATTTGTTGCATGTTGAGATCACAATATCAGAAAAATATTTCGGAGATGTCCAGAGAGGTCAATCAGAAAAAAACCCCATAGCTGGGAGCTCAGTTGTAAAGTTGGGGTTAGAGCTGATGGTTTAGGATTTATTCTATATCGGGAGACAGTATAATTTTTAAAAAACCCAGCATATCTCCTTAAGAAACGGTAAGCAATGTGTGGCCTTGGAAAGAACGAGACAGTAAGGGCTAGGGGCCACAGGGAGCTGGTCTTAGGGGCCAGGGTCACTGCTGAGCAGGAGTGTGGAACTGATGTTAACAGGTGCAGGTTTTTAAAGAGAAATCAGAATTCTAGGGTTTAAAAAGATAGGATGCTTCCGAATAGCTTAATGTTGACAACAAATTTCTAAAATACTTCAAACACACTACAGGTCAGATGGCATATGTCTGCAGTCAGCTGGGCCTCAAGGTTACCATGCAGGTGGCATTTCGAGAGAGAGAGGAGGAAACTGGGAAGAAATCAGAAAATGTGTTGTGGGGAACATGAGCTCCCGGGCCCCCAAGCTCACCTGTGGGTGTGCCCGGGGCTTAGAGAGGCCCTGAATTTTTTAGCTACTGGGCGTCTGGTGGGCTCCTTGGTTGGTGTAGCAAATGGCAGCTGACATCTGTCACGGATGTCCCTGTTCAGTGTCTGGAAGTCGGGTGGCAGCTGCAGAGAGTCTGATACTTTGCAGTTTAGATGCTGCTTTGGAGAGGAGCCTGCAGCCGCCACCTGGGCACGCCCTGCGGCCATCTCATCTGCCTCCAGAAGGATACCCTGTACCCTAGAGCGTCTGGGTCTTGGCCGGACAGGCATCTTGCACAGCATATTCTATATGAGGCTTACCTTCCTGATAGGAAGTGACTCTGTTGCCTAAGTTAGCTGCTTTGGGTACCATTAAACCTTCTTTTCCTTCTATCTTCAGAGCAAGTGGAGGAAGGGTCACTTTTTAGCGTTCGGACTCTTCTCCACTTTTCCATAGGTTCTCAGAAACAGTCCTGAGGGCTTTGGAATTGACCCGGGATTAGGAAGTTCTTCCCATATTTATATTTTGCCAGGCCTTCCTTCGGTCCAGATGGGTATTTTCCATTTAACCCTCAACTCTAATCATCTTTGCATTAGCTATTTCTGTTCCTGTTCTCGGTTCACTTTGGGGCAGATGAAGGGGTTTAAAGCCAGAAAATTTTAAAAGCACTAACATCCTCAGTTTCATACAGTCTTCATGAATGGGTTCAACGGTCAATGTCATTTTCTTGTCTTTGATTCTTGTTTCTGAGTGTGAAGAATAACTCCAAGACAGGCTGGCTTAGGGCTGCTCTTGAGAGGTACGACTTTGTGAGATGACAGGGAACCCAGAAGATGTCCTGGACATGCTCACGAAGAATGATGAATATTTCTGGCAATATTTCCAGCCTGATTAGGAAGTGAGGAAGAGAGGCGTCTGGTCCTCCCAGGGTGGTGTTTCTTATCAGCCCCAGACAAAAGAGTGAGGTCGTCAACAGTGAGGTTTGAAAAGAGGGAAAATCCAATTAGCATCTATGCCAGTCGCACGCAGACATTCCCCCCACCAAATCTACTCTCCCCCCCCAAAACACGCACTCCACCAAGACATCCAGACTTCCGGGGCACCTGGGTGGCTCAGTTGGTTAAGCGACTGCCTTCGGCTCAGGTCATGATCCCAGAGACCTGGGATCGAGCCCCACATCGGGCTCCCTACTTGGCAGGAAGCCTGCTTCTCCTTCTCTCGCTCCTCCTGCTTGTGTTCCCTCTCTAGCTGTATTTCTCTCTGTCAAATAAATAAATAAAATCTTAAAAAAAAAAAAAAAGACCTCCAGACTTCATGAAATGACATTCCTCAGTATATACTAGTGTAAGGACATTTTAACGTCTACAAACACAGAGCTATAATCCCTCCTACCCTCAAACAGTGGAGTACCCAACACACTGAAGTGTGTACTCATTCCAGATCCATATGCTGCCCTCCCTCCCCACGCTGATACACACACACAAGCACACATGAGACCCACAAGAATTACACGCTGCCCAGTGTGGGAGTGAACCCGCATAATCTTTCTAGAATACCTCAGCCCAGCCTCTGCCAGCAGATCAGTTTCTCTCAACTTCAGCGTTCTGCATGTGGTCAGGAAACTGAGAGGTAACCTTGGCAACCAAGCCAAGGCCTTGGAGACCTAACAGGACCCTGGGAAAGAAGAGAGTCACACCCAACGTGCCAGCTGCTCCTGACTGGGGGGAGTGGAGAGCAAGGTCTGTGTGATGACCCCACAGACAAGGCAGAGCTGAGGCCTGAGGAGAGGGACCTTGTCCTGGGTGGGGTTTTGATCTGAGGAGGGCAGTGTGGGATGCTGTGTGTCCCTCTACAGTGGGCCACATGGGTGGGCATCCAGGATGAGGGCAGTCAGTGGGTCAGGATCACAGGGCACAGAAATTTCTGGTCCAGCTGAGCACAAGCTGATGTCCACTCCGCTCCCACCACTGCCCGCCCAGTGGCAATGGGTGGGGTCACAGGTCAGCACCCTGTGTCAGGGCAGTGCATGTTCAAAATTCAACTCTAGGTCCTTGGGCGGGGTGGGGAGAAATGAATGAGGAGGAAAAGGGTCAGGAAGAAGAAGAGAGGGGGTGGGAGGGAAGGACCCACTGTCTTTATCCTGATGCTCCAGTTAGCCCTTGACTAGGCCAAGGAACCAGAGGCAGCAGGCAACATGCAAAGGAAAGAAGTGAAACTTGGACTTTTGAGCTTCTAAGGATCCTGGTCCTAACAACTGAAGGGCAGATCCAGGAAATTTCAAAAATAATTTGGACAACTATCATATATTTGCCCTTATAAGAAACTAATTGAGAATCCAAATCCTGAGTTGGGTACAATTACACTGCATAGTGACTTGGGAACATTGAATGTGGGATGAATGAAGCCTCCTCTCCCTAAGCTTGTGAGTAGAAAGGAAAGAGGATGAGGAAGTAGGGGGAGGGGGAATGTCTTCTGGTTCCTATGGATGACCTATACAAAATTCAGGAACTACTTACCAATGAAGAGGCAAAGACACATCTAGGTAATGGAGGAGGGTCAGGGATAAGACCTCCTGTTCCTTCCCCCCAAGTGCATCCCATTTGCCCCCAGTTTGCTGCACCATCACCTGGAATAACAGCTCTGTGGGACCATGTGGGACTGTGGGCTATGCCCTTATAGGAACAACGCAGACACTCCATGGGCCCATGAAAAGGGCGCCATATTTGAAGTCTGCAGAGGTTGTCCTAGCTCTATTGAGAACTAGCAGTGTGACCTGGTGAGTGATAAAAAAAAATCTACATAAGGACAGAGTCCTGTTTCCTAAGGCAAAAAAACAGGAATGGTCTGTCAAAAGACTTTTTTTAAAAAAAGATTTTATTTCTTTATTTGACACAGGGAGAGATCACAAGTAGGCAGAGAGGCAGGCAGAGAGAGAGAGGAGGAAGCAGGCTCCCCTCCCAGCAGAGAGCCCCATGCGGGCCCGGATCCCAGGACCCTGAGATCATGACCTGAGCCGAAGGCAGAGGCTTTAACCCACTGAGCCACCCAGGCACCCAAAAACTTTTTTTTAAATCAATTCTGGACAAAAGCAAGGCCCAGATCACCCAACCCTTGTCAAAGACACACCCAGGCAGATGTTAGGTATTTTCAGATTTAGGGATGCAGAACCGCCCTGTATACCTCTCTATACTTTGATCTGTTTTCCTAACTTTCTTGGTGGTTGTCCTTGGTCAGTTCTGCTCTGGGCCACACCTGGTCTCCCTGGATGATATGCCGGAGGTCTTTCTGTTTCCACTCCCAGCCCTGTTTTCTCGAACAAATCATTTTGGTCTCAGCAAGCAGAGGGAAGAGTCTCATCTGGCCTGATTCAGCTTTGGGGAGGAGCTGGTGAAGAGGCGGTCTAAGAGATGAGTACCAGGACAGATCGATGAGCTGGATGAAACCGTGGAGTAGAATATTTGAAATCTAAACTGTCCTGGACAAATGTAGGACAAATGAGCATAGTAACCTGTTTTCAAGCAGCCTGCAGACTGTTGTTGAGATAAGATGTCAACCTCTAAAAATATCCCTAATAATACCAAACAATAGATTATAAATGCCACATAAGTGGTATAGATAACATTAATTCTGTAGAGGGGGAATGGTCAGTTCAGGTTTTCAGGGTGGAAGACCAAACTTCAGCTGTGCCTTCAGGAGTGTGGGAGGGAGACTGGGAGAGGTGGGAAGGAGGCAGTGACGTGTCTAAGACTTAACGGCATGAGCTCCTGTGCAGCAGAGCCTGGAAAGTTCAGGCATCCCTGGAATGGGGGCCATGTTACAGAGCAGGGATAGAGTTCATGAGAAAAATGTTGAGGGCTCTGGGATGAAGAGCTGCTCTGATGTTAGAGAGCAGTGAGGAGAATGACCCTGGAGCACAAAGTGGCTGAAACCTAAAAAGGTGAATGGGGCCACATTACGAAAGATCTTAATAGTAGACAAAGGAGTCCAGACTTAATGCAGTAGACAAATGGGGGTGGAGGGTGTTTCAGAACAATCTGAGCAAAAAGAGAAAGTGAAGGTAGACTTTTTGGAATGCAGCTCTAACAGTGGGAAGGGTAATTTGGGGATGGGATTTGCAAGTCTATTGCAATCAGCTAGATAGAAAGAAGTAACAGGTCTTATGCCTGGATCTGAAGGGCCAAGTACAGGGAGAAGTCAAAAGTGAGTGTGTTTTCAGAGTGGAGTGCCTAGGGAAGCGATGGTAATCTATGACAGAAATGGACATCAGGACATCTCCAGGACTGGAGAACACAGTAGGCTTGGACTGACATTGAAGTCGTGGCTGGACACCCAAGGCCGGAACAGAGCAGGTGATGGGAGTAGCAGGATGAAAGGACACAGACTATGCCGGAACGGAAGTCAGTTGTGAAAAAGTAAACATCAGAGTGGGTAATGTGAATAGGGTTTTTCTGAGGAAGGCAAGTGGAGAGAAAAGGGAGAGGAGTGAGGGGACACAGAGGGAACAAGGGCGGGAGGGGACCCAGGGCAGACACAGGTAGGGAAGGAGGGTGAGGAGCCTGGCCTCATGTGCCCAAGAAAAGAAGGAGGGACTGCCTCCAGAGGCGGTCAGCGGGGCCCAGAGTTCAAGAAAAATAAGAATTGACAGAAGCCATTGGGTTTGATTCATTTAACAAATATATATGGAGCATCTACTATGTGGATTAGGAGTGAGCCCCATCGAGGTGTGCGTGTGATGGTGCCGCCCTGAGCACAGTACTGCGCGAGGACCCGGGAGGCTCACGCTGGGTTCTTTCTCCCGGAAGCCCCTGTTTACAAAATCTTCAATCCACAAGGAGGAAGGACAGATGAGAGAGGGCTGAGGGAAGAGAAGAGGAGGAGGTAAGGGAGTAGATGGGAAAATGTGTGCAGTTGAGAGCATATCACTTATTTTTAAAATTTGGCATTCAAAGGACAGTGAGAGCTAGGAAAACGACTTGAGGGGACAGAAAACGTCTTACAACAGTGCCCCTACCCCTACCGTAAATTAGGTAAGACTTAGATGCTACTAGTCAAAAGAAAAGGTACTGGTGTAGAGGGAGGGCAGAACTTGTTTGAGGGAGGTGAGATTATTGTCAAAATAAATAGAAGACTTAGTCCCCATTTCCGAAGAGTCTAGAGAAACCTATTTAACAAACACAGCAAGCGGTAAAATGGTGACAAAGAGTCCAGGTGAGTGGTTCTGACAGTGGGGACTGGAAAATGTGGCCACTGAAGGGACTGAGTGGGAGAGGTGGTATCAGCAGAGTAAATCTTCTTGGAGGAGGTGGCCGGTTTTGAAGGACTGGCGGAGAAGAAAGGTCCAGGCATTCCCAGCGTGGAGCGAACTGGGCACAGCTCTCCTCCGTCGAAAGGCTTCGGCCGCTCCCCGGGTCCCCTTTTTCTCCCTGCGCCACCCTCGGCCCGCAAGCCCGGCTCAGGTTCCCAGCACTGACGTCAGCAGTTGATGACCTCAGCGCCGAGTAGGCAGCGGGGGCGGGGGCGGAGGCGGGGGCGGGGGCGGGGCCGGGACCGGGGGGGGGGTGGCCGGCACGTGGGGCGGGGCGGCGGCCAATGGGTGCCGCCGCGAGCTCCCCCGCCTCTCCGAACAGTATGAAAGGCGCGTCCCGGGTAAAGTCCGGGCAGAGCCTGAGCAGCGGTCCAGCAAAGAGAGGAGCGCAATAAGGCAGCACCGGTCCCACCGGCGACCTTTCACTGCTCCCCGCCGCTTCCACCCCCGCCCGAGCCGCGCACGACATGAGCCAGGCCCACTGGACCGGGAAGAGAACAGACATGCTCCCGGAGATCGCCGCCGCCGTGGGCTTCCTTTCCAGCCTCCTGAGGACCCGGGGCTGCGTAAGCGAGCAG
The DNA here is from genome assembly GCA_004023965.1 of Spilogale gracilis. Taxonomy (NCBI): domain Eukaryota; kingdom Metazoa; phylum Chordata; class Mammalia; order Carnivora; family Mephitidae; genus Spilogale; species Spilogale gracilis. Next base: position 36,558 of record PITA01000703.1, on the reverse strand, counting down.
AGACTAAAGGTTTTCAGCGGGGCTCTCCAGGAGGCTCTAACAGGTGAGCACCAGCCGCGGAACCTGGCGTCCGTCGAACCCCACTGCTGGGGCTCGGCCCCCCTTCCTGCCTGGGCCGTCTTTCCTCTCCTCTTGGGGCAGGGCACCCCTCGCGAGCAGCACCGGCACTCGGTTTCCCTCCAGCCCCCAGGGCCGCCCGCATCCCCGCATTCCCCTGGGTCGTGTCTCTCCTGCGCGACCCTGCTCGGGTCTCGGTCCGTGATGGCTGTGGTCGGGCACGTTCCTCCACACTGTCGCGGACGCAGACGCTGTCCTGGAGTGCGAGCCCAGGCCCGGCTTCTGTTCCGGCAGAGGAGGTACCTGCGGGCCTGAATGCGAGCTCATTCTCCTTACTGAGACTCTCCAGGGGCGCTTGGGGCGAGCCAGTCTGGCCACCCAAAGGCTCCTTATGGGGGAAAAAGTCACAATTGAGCCTCTCAACAACTTGGATCCTCAGCCGTGGTTCTTCCGGCGGCGCCGGGCTGCGCTGTGCCAGGGCGGAGGGCGAGTTGTGGACTGGTTGGAAGTTGGAGTCCCGGCCCCCTTTGTATACTTTGGCTCCCCTTAGCCATCTGCCACCCATTATGGTACTGAGAAAGCCTTGGAGGCAGTAACTGCGCCCTGGGGGCCTGTGTGCTGGGGCGGCGGCGGGAAACGGGAGGTTGACTAGAGATAAGCAGACGCTGGGGGTGGGGGGGAACCTATCTCCCAGCTGTTTCCAGCTGGTTGGCCGATAGCCATCTCCAAACGTGCCCACACAGATCCTACCTTGGGAGGAGCAACATACACTTCATCAAAAACAACCCGGTTTTGACTCCTCTCACAACTGCAGAAGGTCTCTGGCTTGTGAAGGAGGCAGAGGGAGCCTCTGGGACCCACTGTGGGAGACACAAGTGACTTGCTGTGGGTCTGACAATGAGGGCGGCCTCGCTGGCCTTGCAGCTTCGGCTCATAGGTCTCCAGAAGGCCCTGCCTGGACATGTCCTCCGCAGTCTCACCCCTCCTTCTTAAACACAGTGTGCCAAAAGCAGTACACCAGCCACTTGGGATTGCCCCAGAGCTGTGGGACTCCCCATACACCCTCACATACTTGTCCTAGGAGTGAGGGAGGAATCCTGTAAGATGGGCTCTGCTGCAGTGGCAGGAGGGTCCTGGAACTCCTGAGAAACCATGTTGCCCACTTAAAATGTGTGGGTTCCTTCCTCTACTCCTGTCCCTTCAGCCCCATCCCCCTCTTGCGGTAGCCTTCACAGCCCAGCTGCTCTAACCAGGCATCTCTCTCTTGTTCCGTCCCCACAGAGCACTATAAACACCACTGGTTCCCTGAAAAGCCATCCAAGGGCTCCGGCTACCGCTGCATCCGCATCAACCACAAGATGGACCCCATCATCAGCAGGGTGGCCAGCCGGATCGGACTCAGCCAGCCCCAGCTGCACCAGCTGCTGCCCAGCGAGCTGACCCTGTGGGTGGACCCCTATGAGGTGTCCTACCGCATCGGGGAGGACGGCTCTATCTGCGTCCTGTACGAGGAGGCCCCAGTGGCTGCCTCCTACGGACTCCTCACCTGCAAGAACCAAATGATGCTGGGCCGGAGCAGCCCCTCGAAGAACTATGTGATGGCGGTTTCCAGTTAGGTCCCCCGCCACCCCCGCCACCCCCGCCAGGCACTCTACTGTACTCATTCTGCCGTGACAACAGACCACCGCATACCTCAACCTGGGGAACTATTTTAAATGAAGAGCTATTTATATATATATATATATATATATATTTTTTTTTTTTTTAAAGAAAAGGGGAGGAAAAAAACCAAAAGATTTTTTTAAAGAAAAGTCCTTAAAGGGAGCTGCTTGGAAGTGGCTTCCCCAGGTGCCTTTGGAGGGAACTGTTGTGCACTTGAGTCTGGGAGTCAGTGCCTGCCTGAGGGTGGGGGAGTTGGGAGGGGGCTGGTCTGGCAGGGGGGAGGTGGGAGAAGCTGGACTGGCCACCCAGGAAGATGTGAGAGGGAGCAAGCAAGGTTAGCAACTGTGAATGAGAGTGGTCAGGATCTGCCTTTCGGCAGGGAGAAGAGAGGCCAAGTTCAGACCTCTTGGCTCTCCGGAACAAGACACCTGCCTGCGTCCCTGGCCCGTCTCCTCAGGGGCATTCAAGCCTGGACTTTAGTTATGCTATATTGCCTAATCTCTTCTGTTTTTTTTCTGGTGAGATCTCGGGCAGAGAGCAACAAGGCCTTTCCCGATTGCTTCTGTCCTAAGCAGCTTTTCTTGAAATCATGCCTTGTTTCTGATTCTATGCTCAGGGGCCTGTAGATGTTGCTTCCCAGGCAGGAAACAAGAAGCTTTTTGTATTGTGGAGGTCAAGGGGGTAAGGCAGGAGTTAGAGGTTATTGGGGATGGGACAGAAGGGTTGTCTGCACAAAACCTTGCTTTCCTGTGTGCTGCTCTGTGTGTATGTGGTGACTAACTTGGGGATGATTTGCAATGGAATTTTGGGACCCAAAGAGTATCTACTTGGGGACATTGGTTTTTGGCCAAACCCTTCTTTTTGGAACCACATGAGCCTCCTGATGCTGCTGCCATTATCCTTTTGACAGTCGGCTCAGACGGGGAACTCCAGGATCTTTGTTATTGCCTCCTTTTTTCAAAGCACAACACTCCTCCCTGACTCTCCCACTCTTGTCCCCTTCTGGTTGGGTCATGGAGCCATCTTCTTTTCCAGAACAAGAGCTCTCACTCACTGTGCAATATGGCCACCTGGGTCCCAGGAGAATCTGAAGGAGAACTGGCTCTCAGAACCTCCTGGTGCCCTGGAGGGCTTAGGGAACTCTCCTTCCAACCTCGGGACTCCAGCTAGCTGGTCAGCCTTGCAGGTATTCCTTGGCTGAATGGGAGAATGTCCTAAGTTCTGCAGGACTGCTTGGTGTTCTTGTAGGGCTGACACTAAAGCCCACAATCCTGGGCATTGGTTTTTTTTCCCCCTCCCTGGTGCTCAGAGCACCTGTGGGGTCATTGCTGTGTCTTGGTACAATCCAGGTTTGTCTGTAGACTTGTGCAATATTTACTGTTCTGGGTTGGAGCCATGGAAGTCCATACTGGGAAGAAACCCTTCGGTTTTTCAGTGACATTGGTGAGGGGTCCCTCAGAAGGCCTTGAGTTTCCCAAGGCTAAATCACTTTAGAAGGATGTAGCTAGAGCGTTTGGTCCACCTGGCCCCCCTCCTGACCAGCCTGCCTGGCTGCTGCCCTTAGTGAGGAACCTTTCTACCTGTGCCGCTCCCCCAAGGGTCCCCACTCTACTGCCAGTCCCCTTCCTGGGATTCTTGAACTACTCAGTTCTGACACAAAGGTGCTACTTACCACCCACCCACCCCCAGCCCCCGCCACCATTCCTGCCAGTTCTGCTTCCTTTTCAACTCCAGACTCGAGCTGCCTTCCCAGACCCCACTTCTAGCCTTTCTTGCTTTGATGGTAACTTCAGGCCCGCAGACCCAAGAGCTCCTTTCCCGGCCTGTGGGTGGAAACGAAGCTGTGAATCCCCACAGACTGTGATGTTGCTTCTTGTCGGCAAACAGGCCCCTGCCTTTTTAGAAGCAGCCTCACAGTCTCGTGCTTCATCCTCTCTTGTTTTCTTGATACTCATTTTAAAAACCGCAGAGGGCCCAGAGCTGGGCTGTTGAGCAGGCCTGTCTCTCCCACCAAGTAAACATAATAGTCGTACATTTGTAAGCTATTCTGACAGAAAAGACAAAGGTTACTTGTTGTATAATAGTGTTTTTATATGGAAGAATGTACAGCTTTATGGACAAATGTACACGTTTTTTGTTACTTTAATAAAAATGTAGCAGTTGAAGCTGTGTGAATATAAAAGGTTGTATTCCCACATCACTGAGCCTTTCCCTCAGATCCAAATCCTTTCTTGATGTCCCAGTATTTCCTTCAGTGGCCCTCCGAAGACCTACAGCATGTGGCTTGTATAAAAGAAAAATCTAGTTGTGTGACTCCTTCCTTTGTCCTTTGATGCATATTCTCATTTCCCTGTGACCATGCTGGATGGGATGGGGTTCTAGACTGAGCCCTCTGGAGTCTGGCCAGGTCTCCCGCACCTGTTCTTGCTGGGCCTCAGCTGTGCTCACTTTGCTCGTTCAGCACGGGTGGACTGTCCATATGAGGCTCTGAAAATATTATTATACACGACTAAGACTCACAGCCTGAGTCTCAGACTGAGATGGTGAGCTGAGGACAGTGAACCCCTTCCCAGGCTGGAGCAGAATTGTCAGAAAGTTCCAGGTCCAGGCTCTCTGTCACATCTGGGACTGCCATTTGGTACCTCTTACTTGACAAGAGCAGCTGGGCCTTGGGATCTGGGCACTGGAGCCCAGCATGTGACCAGAGACCAAGGCTCCCAGTTCGCTAAAGAGTAGCTGCTCCTCACAGCAAAGGCTTGAGAGCCAAAGATTTGTTACCAATTTATTACTCCCTCTGGCTATATGGATCAGATATATGCAAGGAAATAAGAACAGGCTTCATCCCAGACCTTTGTGTGCTCTGTCCATGAGGTTTTGACAGGCTTCTCACGAGCTCAGCAGTTACCATGGAGGTCACAAGGACATCATGAACCTGGGCTAGTTTTCTCTCCTGGCCAGCAGTGGGCTGTATTTAAATTTTAAACACATTGATTCACGAACAGAACCCCTCCCCATCAACACTTCATTTCACACCTCCATGACCCTCATCAACAAACTTGCAGTTGGCCCAGATGTCCCAAATGGGAGAGAGACCAGAGAGGCTGTGTATAGTGCAGTGGGAGGGTAGAGGAGGCAGGAGATGAGGCTGGGGGAAGCCATCTCATCTGTCTCACAAGTAGACTTGGTTATAGGGACCCACTTATGTCCAAAGGTTATTTGAAGAAATGGTCCCATTTTCATCTGTAGCTTCTAATACAGATGTTCTAGGTGCTCATTTGTAAGGGCCCACCTTTGGGAATACAAGGGTGGGTTAGGGTTGCATTTTGTACCTCCTGGTATGTTATTCTTTTCACTTCTCTTCTTGTCTCCTAACAGATTCCGCTCATGAAGGAGATTTCACTGTGTTCCTGCTGTCTAGCAGAAAGCCTGAAAGGGAGGGTTATCTGAGGCCAGGGGGACATTATCACCCCCGTCTCCAAACCACCGTGACTGCAGAATGGCAGATTGAGCTGGAGATTGTTCTTGGCTCATGGTAACATGACAGTCCCTCAGTTGACATGGGGGTGTTCTGTTATCAAGCGGGGCGTTATTTACTGTAGATGTGACCCATCTCAGCAGCGGCAGTGAGTACTCTTGGCCAGCTGAGGGCTATCATAGGGGCTGTGGCCGGGACAGTTTGAGGAGTTGTGGCTGGTGGCCTTCCTGTGTTCAGGGACTGAGCGCTGGTCGGTCCACTCTGCTCCCCGCTTCCCTACTTGGAACATTGCGCCAGCCTGGGAGACCTGTGCCGGTCAGCTGTTTCTGGATGATAACACACTGTGCAGAGAGTGTAGACAAGGCCTGGGAGCTGCCGATTAAGAGCCCATCCCAGCTTCTGATAAGGACCTTTGGGTGAGGGAGGCCTTGATGCTTCAATAAGGAAGCCCAGGGGAAAGAAACCCTTCCTGGTGAGCCTCAGGTTACCTCTGGAACACCCTTACGCAAGCGGAGGCAATGAGGCCCCCTGGCTCCCAGGCCCACACTGGCACAGACGCCTAGCCAAGCATTCTGCCATGGAGGGAGTTCTGGGCTGGAAGGGAGAATAGATGGGTTGTAGCCCAGGTTCTTCCTACCTAGCTGTGTGAGTTTGGACAAGCCCCTCAATTTTCCTCTCAGAAATTAGGGAGTTGGATTAAATGACCTCTATTCCTTTCTTTGGCTTTTGATTCTGAATCATTTCCATTGTCCTGGTAATCTGAGAGGGCAAATTAGCAGTTATTACCATTATTTTCAATTAGATTAACTGGAAGTTCACCTGGGTTGGGATGCCGAGAAATAGACCTCCTTTGCTTGACTCTGACCCCGACCTGTGATGAGTTTGCACTCACCTCTACCGCCTACCTCCTGGCCCTGCCACCTGGAGCTCGTTACTTCAACCAGGCCTCCCTTTCCCCATTCTATCCCTATTCTAAGGATAGAACCCAACTCAAAATGTTGAGGAGGATTGAGATCTAAATCACTTAGAATAGCCCTTGGCATAATTTAAGTACCTACACAGGAGAATTATAGTTTTAAGTAGAAGTTAATCTGAATTGGGGGTACCTGGGTGGCTCAGTAGTTAAGCCTCTGCCTTCAGCTCAGGTCATGATCCTGGAGTCCTGGGATCGAGCCCCATAATGGGCTGCCTGCTCTGCAGTAACCCTGCTTCTCCCTCTCTCACTCCCACTGCTTGCGTTCCTTCTCTGGCTGTGTTTCTCTCTGTCAAATAAATAAAAAAATCTTTAAAAAAAAAGGAAATTAATCTGAATTGGTCGTGAGATGAATAAGGACACTCTGACATTCTGGTAACTGGGAGGAAACCATTATTTAAGGAGTATTTCTACTAGAGCCCCCCAGAAGGGCGGCAGTTAACAACATCCAAGCAGCCTGTGGCCTCCCCCATTGAAAGATGATTTTCAGGGGCGCCTGGGTGGCTCAGTTGGTTGAGCGACTGCCTTCAGCTCAGGTCATGATCCCGGAGACCCGGGATCGAGTCCCACATCAGGCTCCCTGCTCGGCAGGAAGCCTGCTTCTCCCTCTCTCCCCCTGCTTGTGTTCCCTCTCTGGCTGTGTTTCTCTCTGTCAAATAAATAAAAATCTTAAAAAAAAAAAAAAAAAGAAAGATGATTTTCAATCTTTTGCTGAGCAGTCTTCACAGTCCAGAGGCATCTGGCTGGCTCAGTTGGTAGAGCATGTGGCTTCATCTCCAAGTAATGAGTTCAAGTTCCACACTGGATGTGGATCCTACCTAAAATAAAAACAAAACAAACAAACAAAAAGTTTTCACAGTCCAAGAGTCCTTCCTGAAGTCATGTAGCCCCGAGGAGGTACTCCTTAAGTTCCTGCAGAATGAATGAAGGCACTCATGTCTGATCTCTGCCATCTGATGAAATGTACCATGTCCTCCCTGCCAGATATTTGTCCTCATTGGCTGGAGGGGAGCTCTGACCTTTTGGCTCCCTGAGCTGCTTGTGGATTAATATCAAACTGGGCTCGGTGCTTATTCACACACAGAGTGGGCGGGGAAATAGATTTTCCAGTAACAATGTTGCTCGTCTACATCCTGCCCACAGGTGGAATCACACCCACACATTCCTTCCAGCAAGAGAGGGAAATGGAGAAGCTGAGAAGGGCAAGCCTGGTGAGTTGTAGAAAGTTCTGATTTTCCCTCTGCACCACTTCTTTTGCAGAGCTGGCATGAAACACATTTGAACTCAGTCTAAGAGGCTATGAGGGCCCTGGATAATGATCTTACACAAACAAGCGCACTGAGATGTGTTGCCTGTCCTTTTCCTTGCTTTGAGAGAGGCCTGCTTCTCTGGGCGCCATAGCTCCAAGTCCTATTGCTCCCAGTTGAAGTAGCTCTCCCACTCTCCACCCCTGTTCCCATAAACAAGGGCCAGCCTTTATTCAACCCTTGTCCGGCAAACCTGTCAGCCTGCCCAGAGCACATCAGATAAGGTGAGGTTATAGGCTGGAGCAAGGGCTACTTTCCTTGGCAGCACCAGCAGGGAGGGGCCGTTTAAAGTTCAGTGGGCACGGGAGGCAAGAAGGTGGGGTCAGGCCAGCAGTGAAGGAGGACTGGCAGCCAGAGGCTGTGGTGAACACAGAGCGAGCTCAGGCCTTGTCTGAAAAGGACTCTTCTCTTTTGTGGTAGTCACTGTGCTCCTGGGAGACCAGTAATCCCAGATACTGTCATTTTATTTCACATCTCCCTAAGTTCTAACGATGACAACTAAATTTCTTAAATAGTAAACTGCTTTTAAGTACTTATTTACCTAGGCTTCCGGTTTGTGACTTGTGATGCACCTTGGACCACCTGGGAGTGGGGAGGTAGGGCTTTCTGACCCCATCCCCCCACACTCGGATGCGCCTACGCATTGAGGTCATTGATGGCACACTGTCATCATGGCTGTGATCTCTTGAAGGAACATCCTAGCGTGTTCCTGCGAGGACCGAGGGCACACATGGGGCCTCTGCTTCCTCTCCAAGGATTAGATTAGAAGCAGCTCAGCCCACCCTCAGTTGGTGCCCATTAACTCATGCCTGGGACTGTAGCCTCTAAATATTTGCTCAAGGAATATTGTGCCCCCTCCTACCTCTCTACTTTGATCTGGTTAACTTTTTTTTTTTTAAGATTTTATTTATTTGTTTCACAGAGAGAGACACAGAGAGAGAGGGAACACAAGCAGGGTGAGCAGGAGGGAGGAGCAGGCTTTCCGCTGAGCAGGAAGCCCGATACAGGGCTTGAACACAGGACCCTGGTTCATGACCTGAGCCGAAGGCAACTGTTTAACGACTGAGCCACCCATACGCCCCTGGTCTGGTTAACTCTTGTCTCTCAAGCTTCAGATCTTCTCTTCCAGCTTTTCAGTGACATTGTCCCTTCCCATGCTACCCAGTTTTTCCTCTGTCCTAGTCCTGGTAACCCTGAATTTACAGCTAGAAGGCAGACCAGGAAACTTATCTGAACATTGTCTGATGCTTTGTGGGTGTTGGTGAATATTGGTTGAACAGGTGAATGTTCAAGTTCCCAAGAGTATAGGCTAATAGATGAAAGGAATTTAGATGAGGGGTGGAAGAAAAAAAATTAAGTCCATTCAGGGTCTGCCAGCCAGAAGTCCCTCCTCAGAATAGCTAACCTGTGACTACACCTTCTTAAGAAAACAATCCTTTGAATCTATCCGGCTCTTAGGTCTCTAAGCACCTGCTATTCAAATGTAAATGTTATTCAGAGAGGGGTGGACACACTTTAAATCATAATGTAGGGGAACCTCAGTTATCAATTAACTCCCTAAAGTGGGTTTACCCAAAAGGTTAATCACCTGGACAGAAGCCTGGGCTATGACATGTGGGGAAGGAATTCTACCACGGTAGCAGGAGAGGGAGAACTCACTGAATTCTGAATTCTGCTCCTGTCTACAGAAATCTTTCCCAATGTCTACTTTGGAGGCCAGCTGCCAGGTGCTAGAAACACCCCTAGGCTTAAGAATTGGGAAATAGGGGCCCTAGCTTCAGAACTGACAAAAACTAGTACTAGATTAGTTTTTGACATCTTAGACTAGTCTCTTTCCTCTTCTGAGCTTCTGTTTTCTCATTTGTAAAATGAGTCACTCGTCCTAAATAACATCTCACCATCCCATTTCCATTTCCACACAGAACAGGAAAATCTCTGATTCCTCTGTGCGGTATAAGCACCAGTCCTGCCGTGCACACTTGAAATAACACAACAGTCTTCTACCTGCCTCCCTACCGCCGGCCAGTAGCCTAGGGCCACTGAAAACTTCATTTCCCTTGTGCCATTCCCTTTCTGCTGCCTTCCTTTGCTGTTCTGGGTATCCAAGATGGGGCTACAAGGCTCTCCTGATATTTCGAACCCCAGATATCCCGTGAAATGGCCTCACCACACCGAGATCCTCCACCTTCTCAATTCTCTGCAACTCACCTTTCCTTGAGCCATGACCACACCTCCAAGTCTCTCTACCTGGCCAGTTAAGGTGGTCGCACACCACTTGTCCAAGTACTCGGATGTACTTTCCTCTAGAACAGGAACTGGTACTGGGGGCTGAACACCCACTGTTTCCAGGCGCTCCGCGGGGGGCCTTACACAAAGCCTCTCTCCTGTGATCTCCACAAGCACCCTGGGAGGTATAGTCACCTCAGGCTCACAGATGAAGGAGGCAAAGCACTGGTAAGAAGAGGGGCGGGTGGTGGAAACAGAGTTCATGCTTTCTTTCCCTCCACCTGCTGCCTCTCCCAGACGCCTTCCCTGAATAATTCCACTTGTGCTCTTGAAAAACAGTCTCACCTCGAGGCTTTCCAACATTGATACTTATGGTTTAAAAGTGCTTACACTGGGATACCTGGGTGGCTCAGTTGATTAAGCAGCTGCCTTCAGTTCAGGTCATGATCCCAGGATTCTGGGAGCCTGCCTTGCCCTCTCCCTCTGCCTGCTGCTCTGCCCACCTGTGCTCTCTCTGTGTCAAATAAATAAATAAAACTAAAAAAAAAAAAAAACAACCCACCCATCTCTTTAAAAGTGCTTACACTTTCATAATAGATTCCTTATTCCAGGGCCTCTTAATGATGCACACACATGTTTATTACTGTTTACATTTGAATAACAAAGACAGTCAGCACATCTCTACCTATCGCTTGGGGTTGACATCTGGAGGCTCTGCAAGCTCACGTCCCCTCTCCGACTATCACCACACATGCCCACCTGGGAGGGACCATTGCCTTCTAGTTCTCCTTACACCCCCGTGTGCAGTCCACGGCCCGGGGTGCCATAGTCTGAGGGTGCTGGCCATTGGATGAAAAGCTATGGTTGAGAAAACTGTGTCCTCACGGCCCCCTTCCACTCTTCCTACTCCAGATGCAGGAAGGAAGGTGTGGGCTCTGGGAGTTTCCTAGGAGGGGGTGAGGGAGCCCCTTGCCACGTGGTCTGCAAGCCAGTGAACTTGGCCTTGGGCAAAGCTGATGGTAGGGCTTCCCCAACTATCCTCAGTCCAGTCTGTTCCACCCGGAACCACAACTACCCGAAGTCATGAGCAGTGAGTCGGCAGAGGTGGATGCAGACCTAAAGAAGTCTGGGAGTCAATGGAGATTTTTCTTTGGAACAGACTTGCATGTGATGCAGGTTGCTACCTTGGTTAAGGATTCTATCTTGCTGCCTGGACCGCGGTCTAAAGTGGATCAGAGGGAGGAGACCAGGGGAGCGGGGAGAGGGGCAGAGGCAAGATCTTCCCAGCCATCTCTGCTTTATGGATCTGTTTGAGAGGGAGGAGACCAGGGGAGCGGGGAGAGGGGCAGAGGCAAGATCTTCCCAGCCATCTCTGCTTTATGGGTGTTCTTGCCCTGGTTGCAGGAAATCTGGCGCTGGAGGGGACGATCCCTTTCCGGGGGGGAGGGGTGGGGGTGGGGAGGACAGGGTGGCAGTGACATGCATTTGAGCAACTCAGCGGCTCTTTCTCGGCAGCTGGTGAGGGCCAGGAGAACGGCAACTAAGCGCCCGAGCACCCCTCCACCCCCAGCTCCTCACTGGCAAACTCTTTCTTCTTTCGGGTGTTGGTTCCCCTGCCAGCTGCCCTCTCCTCCAGGTGTTTCCTTTGCGCTCTTTGTTTGCGGGGCAGGGTGGTGGAGGCCTGGGGGAGGAGTCTGTTTGGGCCTCCTGTTAGCCAATGGTAGCGCGGGTCGGGGAGGCGGGGCCTACTGTATCTGGGGAGAACCAACCACAAGCCGCAGCTGCCACCCAACACCTGCGTTGCTGAGAGCCTCTAAACAGTGACGGCCCAGGAGGCTTCTTCAGCAGAGCGGGGGGGGGGGGGGGGGGGGCTTCTGTTGGGTCAGGCCAAAGGGGGTCATTTCCCAAGTGAAACGTCCAGAAGCTCCCCACCCCAATTCTCCTTTCCCCAGAGGAGGGGCTAAGGCCTTAAGTGTGGGTCACCCCAGAAACCTCAGGGCAGAGGACTCTAATCCCTACAGGACAAGTGCAGGTGGCCCTGGGTCACCCTCTGCAGTCCACTTGCCATGAGGTGGATGGCACTGCTTCTCGAAGCAAAAGCCAAGAGCGACCTAGTAGAGGCCTCCATGTCCTTACCTCAGACCTGAAATAGCTGCACAGCCCATCTTCACGAACCCGCCCCCCGCAGCCCCAGCCAGTGGGTACAAAGCCTCATGCTGTCTTGGCTTTCTCGACAGCCACTCTTCCCAGGAAGGTAGGCCTTATTTATGGTTCAGGCTTCTCAGTTTCAGCTAAAATAATCCATTCGTCTGGGGGATTATTTCACTTACCTCTCCCCATTAGGCTGTTGCCCCCTGGGGTGCCTGGCTGTTGGGATGCTACATTTTATCTCCAGTGCGTGCACGGAGGCAAGGCACATAGTGGGCTCGCCACAGTACTGTAAATGAATGAAGGGATGTTCCCTTTTTCCTCCATTTCTGTCTTTACGTTTGTGGTGGGCCAACAGAATAGCACAACAATAAATAGCACTGGTGAACATTCACCGTGAGCATAACCTTGTTAAATCCTCAGAACCCCAGGCATGGGTATTCTTACTGTTTGACTAAAGAGGAGGCCGAGGCTCTGGAAGGTAAAGCAGGGGATCTGATGGTGTAGTGCTACTGAGCAGCAAAGCTGAGCTCAAATCCAGAATGGGCTGAATAAACTGAGAGAAGCAACAAGAAAAATGAAGCCACAACTGGGCCCATGGGTTCTTCTAATTCTTCCTGCCCTCCCTTAGTGTTCTGGTCTGCTGGATTCCAGGAACTTCTACACCAGGCCACAGTTCACATTACAGAAAGGCAAAAAAGATAAGAAGTCTGGAATCTCCATCTTACACATCTTTAAGGTCAAGCTTGAGGAGGGTGTTCTCTTCTCTGTGAAATCCTTGCCATTTGTTCTAAAGCAATTTTACAAAAACTTCTGAATTCTCAAAGGAAGGAGTTGCTGCTCCCTTCCTCCCTCATGCGGATGGGGTTTTGTGTATGTATGTCTTCCATGGATATTTTGTTTATGTATTGTATTTCCAACCGACTATAAGGCCCTAGAGATCACCTCAGCCTTGCATCTGGATCTCATACAGTACCTGGGTCTGAATCTGACAGCAAGAGGGCTGGGGTACCAGGTCGTCTGGTCTAGACACTTCTGTGACCAACCCCTCCTCTGCCCTTTTGTCTTTCCAGTTGGAGACATATCAATCCAGCAGGATGGACCAGCCAGATGGATTGCTTCACCCCTGCAGCTGCTGATTTCCCAGCCCTGGTGCAAAACACAGGAACTCCTTGTGTTCATTGTGACCCAATTCCTTTCTTCCCTAGGCCTGTCAGGGTGGAGGCTTAGGTCCCAGTGGCTTCTGTTGTTTTCCCAAAAAGGAAAATAACCTCCCTGTCATTATTACTGCCTGACCAAGAGACTTTTCCCATGTCACCTCCCAGGTGGGGAAAACAAAAAAAAATGGCACACTGAGGCTGTCGTGGGAGGAGATTCAAAGACAAGGGTGGAAGAGGACATACACACACTTGTTAAAATTATAGTTTTATGGGAAGGTGAGGGATTGGAGTGGATCAATGCTGGCCTTGGAGTCCAGGGTCTGTATCTGGAGTCTAGCACACGGTCAGTTGCATGCAACAACTTGGAAGACCTTTGTTCTTGGTTGAGTGTCAGCTTTCTGTCTGCCCTTTGATGCCCTGAGATGGGTCCTTGGGAGAAGCCCCAGGGTGGGGGGAGGGCAGAGATGAGGGGACGGGGTGTTTGTCCTCAGGGTGTTGCCAGTCCAAAGGAGGTGATGGGATAATTACATATGAGAGTACAGGAAAGACTGAGGCAGGGATTAAATGTAAACGAGTGGAAATGACACAGAATGAGACATGACCCAGAAGTTTGTGCCCAGATGGTTGTTAGACAAATAGAAATGGTCAGAGATGGGTGAGGTTGGCTTGAGTGAGGATTGAGAAAGAGAGATGTTTTGAGAAATGCCTTTACTATCTTCTGCCAGAGAGAAGAAACCCAACCAGGTGAGCACAGTCATCTTGCTAACACAAACAACACAAACAAGGAGGTCAGGCGTGGGTGGAAGGGCAGGGGCATGAAGCCAGGTAGGAGGAGAGTGGAGAGCTCTGTCCCCTGTGTCTCTGGGCAGCCACTCTGCTCCCCACCTCCCTGCCCAGCCCCCAACCCAGCCCCCCAGCACCACCAGGCCAGACTTTCTGCAGAAAATACAATGGGGGGTGCAGTTTAGCCTACAGGCAGGCCTGTGGCCTCAGGCTCATAATTTTGCATATGCTACACTTTTATTGTTTTAAGATCCAAGGAATGATTTCCTTTTATTCTGATTTGTTTGAGATCTCTTAGCCCCTTAAGCTAGAGTTCCCACTAAGCCTTCCTAATCCGGCTGAGTTGATGTTGGAAGACAGACAGAGAAGGGAGACAAAAATCAGAGATTCAAGACACTGACAGGTGGGTGGGGTAAGCAGAGGGTATCCATCCTTGCTGGATAAAAAAACGGATCTTTGCATCGCCCTAGACCTTTCTGCTTTCAACTCCTCGGAAAAGAATAGGTATGAAGTACTTTGAAAATGTTGAAAGTGCCGTGCCTACTCTATCTCCTGGGAGGTATGGGTGCTTGGAAATTGAGAGTAAAGCCTTATATTGGCACAGCCTCTCCTATGTATAGAACACTGGATTGCACATTGGCTTGTTTTCCACGGCACTGGGAGGGGGAGGCAGCATGTGATCTTACCCCCAACCGACAGAAAGAAAACTGGGATTCTGACTTCAAGGATGACCTGCCCGAATTACACACCAACCAGATGGTGAGCTGAGAGTGGAGCTGGGTCCTCTCATTCCTGGTCCACTCCTCTCCATGAGCTTCTGACGTTGGAGAGCATGTATGGGTTATTTTGCTTGGATCCCATTCTAGAACAACTCAACCTTGATTGTTTAATGGTAAAGGACCCAGATCCCACTGTTCTCCACCTATCCCCAGGGCCTTGGATTTTCCATTTAACCCTATTTCTGAAGAGGCGAAACAATGCCCAGTCAAGGGATTTTGTCTCATGAAAGACACAAAGCGCAAAACCCCGAACTCCTGTGGCCCAGCCCTGCTGCCCCACATTGAGGTCTCACTTCCCGGGGGCCCTGGCTCTGCACAGAGTTGGCTGGAAGCCGAGGAGGAGCCATGGGGCAGAGCCTCCCCAAAGGAGAACAGATGGGCAGGCTGGCCACAGCACTAGTGCTTTGAACAACCTTTTTGTTTTCCAGCCAAACATCGAGCGTCCGTCCCCCTGTCCTCCCACCGCCCACCCCCTGGCAGCCTCCCACCCCCAGGCCCGCCAACGTGTGTGTGCACGCATTGCACGCGTCTTTGGGCTGATTCTAAGTTGCTGATGGGCTCTGGAGGGATGGGGGCTGTTCTTTATGAGTGGGAGCCTATGAAAGAAGGCTGGCAACTGTTGCCATCTGTCTGGTGGGACGTCACCAGGGAGGTTCTCGTCATTCACTCCTTCATGCACCGCTGGGCTCAGACCTTTGTTTGGTTGGCTGGCCGTGGGGGTCCTTCTGTGGGGCAGTGAAGGGAGGCAGCGGGTGAGAGAAGCAGCTTCTTTGTGTCTGGACCAAACTTTCAGTGACTCACTGAGATAATTTGCATGAGGACGCTGCCCAAGCCCCAAAGCTCTCAAGTGACTGACAGCCTCCATCCTTCTCCCCATTTCACACCCCTCCACCTCTCCCTTCTGCCTATAGCTCCCTAGGGTTGGAGGGAGTGGCTCCCAGCTGCTCTGGGGGATGGGGAGCTAGAAAAGCCACTCTGGTTCTCTCTCTCCACCCTCTGCCTCCATCCCTTTCCCAATTCCATGTTGGTCTGGTGTCTTCCCCACCCCCATCAATCCCTTAGAGTTCCTTGCTTTTTGTTTGGTTTCTGCTGCCCCGCAGGCAGAGGGGCCAGGAGGAGAAAAGGCCTATTTGCTGCCCAGCAGCTGAGTAGGAAAAGAAAGGAGCTGAATAGAGCCAGTGGTTGGCAGCCCTCCAACCTAGCTCCTGGTCTTTGAAAAACACCCCAGGCCAGGGGCTGGGATCAGAGTGGGGGAGGCTTTGCGGCATTTAATTATTTAAAGGTCTCAATAAAAGGAGTTAAGTCCCTGGGGAAAGGGGAGGCTAGGCAGATGGTGTGCCCAAGGAGCTGGGAAGCGGGTGCTGGTGAGCCAAGATAGGGGAGGCAGGGAGTGCTGAGCCAGAGGTCAGAGCTCAGGCAGTAAGAGGAGGGCCTACGGACTTGAATCAGGTGAATCAGAGATGGCTCTTTAGACGCCAGCAGTGGCACAAGCTGTTTTTCCCTACACCAGGTGGGAGCAGGGGCTCAACCTCTCCTTCTTGAACTCCTGCCCTGCAGAGTTCACATCTGCCCTAAGTCCATTTTGGAAGCATACCACAAAGCTGGAAAGTGTAGGGATCACCTCTTCACCCCTCTTCTGGCACTTAGAGATAGATTCAACAGCCATGATCAGGGCAGAGCAGATGGGTGGCAGGATTTTCCCTTCATCCATCCCTCCCGCCTTCCCTCCCTTTCCCCTTCCCTTCCCTTCCCTTTTCTTTCTTTCTTTCTTTCTTTCTTTCTTTCTTTCTTTCTTTCTTTCTTTCCTCCCTTCCTTCCTTCTTTCTTTCCTTTACTTTCTTTTTTCTTTTGTTTTTTTTTTCTCTTCTTTCTTTTTCTTTCTTTCTTTCTTCTTTGTGGTAAAATTCATATATCATAAAATTCACTATTTTATCTGGTTTCATTCTATACAATGAGACCCTACAGTGAGTCTGTAGGGGTACTGACAAGGCAGATAATTGGAGTTCCTGATCTTGGGGGCGCATGCTGCTTCAAAAGGCAACCCATCCCAGACTTCTCTGACAACACTGCAGTAAGGGCTACATGATGAAGAGCAAGGTCAGATGAGGCCCCTAGGTGGAAACATACTACCTAAATTTCAGTCTGGCTCTGCCATTTACCAGCTCTGGGACCACAGGTAAGGTATTTCTCAATGCCTTTGTTTTCTCATCTTTAAAATGAGCATAAAATATAGAGCCCATTCTGTGTTATCGAGGGGATTACTACATGAGCAGAGCTTAGAAGAGTGCTTGGCTCTTAATAAGCACAAAGTTTTACTAAATATTATTATTACACTTGCCAGCTCAGGAGGCCTTCATATAGGCTACACAATGGAAACTGAGAGAAACAGGGCATTTGGGAAGTGGGTATGAGGTCAAAGGAGAATTTGGTGAGGACAACAATTTACTTTCACCCTCCCTGCCATTTGTAACCAGCTATGGTTGGAAATGTCTTTACTGTACCTAAAATCATAGTGCTACTCCGTAACCTCCTTTCCCACCTGCACCCCTCTTTCACCTTCACCAGGATGAGTCAACAGCTCCTCAGGCTCTGAGACCCTCTGGTCCAGACCATTGCTGTGTGGCAGTTTGGGCATTATGGTTAGCTCCATTTTACCGGTGGAATAACTAATCCAAAAGGTTAGAGCGCTTGAGATTTGATTCTTCTGCTTCCCGGGACTTTTGTCATTCTCCTTAGCCCCTCCCAGACTGCAAGGTCACCCGGCAAGAGGTGGTCACTGGTCACTGCGGGGCACACCCTGAAAGACAGCCTCTCCGTTAGCGTGTCTTCCGTAGTCTGGCCCTCACCGTGCCAGGTGAGGTGTGTTTTCTGCCAGCGGAAGCAGTTCTCTCGTCCTCAACCTGTCTGCGGGGCAGTGGCGATGCCTTTCAGCCTGGGACAGCGGGAGGATGCCCCTGGGACCGCCTGGAATCCGACCTGCCCGGCGAGGGAGGAGCCGCGGGGAGGAGGGATAGAGGGCCGACTGCGGGGGTGAGGGCAAGCAGGTGTCTGGCTCCCTCCCTCCCGGATATGGGCGGAGGGAGGAGCCCTGGGCCACCCACCCACGTCCCTCCATCCGCCGAGCAGCTGGCCGGGACCTTGAAACTTGACCGAACGTGCTCGATCTGTTCTCCTCGCTCGGTTACGGCGCGCGCGCCGGAGCGTCTTCTTGCTCTGGGAAGCCCCACCTTGGCAACAAGCTGCTGATTGGCTGGCGGGGCAGCAGAGCGGACCAATCAAAGTCTTCCCGGACGGTCGAGGGTCGGCCGAGAAGGTTTTAAAAAGGGGAGCAGGGGCGGAGACCCTCGGTGGGTGCGGGTTAGCTGCGGAGAATGAGGCCTTTCGGAACCAAGCGGAAAGGCGGAGGGCGGCCTCTGGGCGGCGAGGTGCCTGTGGTGCCGGGAGCCCCTCCCGCCCGCCACCTGCTGCCCAACTGCCTCGGTCCCTAACGCTACCGTCGTGTCTCCATTTCTCAGACACGCTCGCAGCGGTTCTTGAGCAATATAGAGATTCTGGGTTTCTGAACCTGTAATCCTTCCCGGTCCTCTCTCCAAAGTCCCTGTAGATACGGGCGCCCCCCCCCCCCCCCGCCACGTTCGTTCTCTGGGCCCTCTTCCTTCACCTGCCCTCTAAAACCGAATTGGCCACCGCGTCTTTACACTGTACGTATTGCCACCAGCCTCATGTGCTCTGATACAGTATATATTTTCTGAGGACACGTTGTAAGCGTTGTAAGAGAAAATATCTTGAATAACTTTGTTCCCCCATCCCAACCTACACAAACACTCCAAAGACCTAGCATGGTAGCAACGAGATTAAGGCTAGAGACAGGTGACCAGGGGTTGACTGCAGCCTCTTCCACTTATTGACTGCGTGATCTTGAGCAGTTAATCAATCGCTTGGGATCCCCCCCCGCTTTTTTTTTTCATGAAAAATGTATATGAAAACAGCACCTGCCTCCTACCAGTACTGTGACAAAAGACCTGGCACGTGAATGCTTACTAATGATGCTATTATTTTGGATATTGATAACAAAGGAATGAGTATTCTTTGACATTTAATCTCAGTCCTTCATTCTTGGCTTGGCTGCTATGGAGAACTCTTGATTTTAGGGATATTTAAGATTCCTCTCTATAATGCTACCATCCAGAATCTATAAAGAATTTATCCAACTCAACATCAAAAAACAAATAGTCCCGGTAAGAAATGGGCAGAAGACATGAATAGACACTTTTCCCAAGAGGACTTCCAGATGGCTAACAGACACACAAAATGATGCTCGGCATCATTCATCATCAGGGAAATACAAATCAAAACCATAACCAGATACCACCTTACACCTGTCAGAATGGCTAAAATTAACAACACAAGAAACAACAGGTGTTGGCAAGGATATGGAGAAAAGGGAACTGTTGGTGGGAAGGCAAACTGGTGCACCCACTCTGGAGAACAGTTTGGAGGGTCCTCAAACAGTTAAAAATAGAACTACCCGATGACCCAGGAATTGCACTACTAGGTCTTTACCCAAACAATAAAAAAATGCAAATTTGAAGAGACACAGGAAACCCAATGTTTGTAACAGCATTATCAACAATAGCCAAACGATGGAGAGAGTCCAAATGTCCCTTGACTGATGAATGGCTACAGAAGATGTGGTATATATACAATGAAGTATTACTCAGCCATCAAAAAATGGATTTTGCCATTTGCCACAACATGGATGGAGCTAGAGTGTATTCTGCTAAGCAAAATAAATCAGTAAGAGAAAGACTAATGCCATATGATCTCACTCAGATACGGAAATTAAGAAAGAAAATAGGAGAACATTAGGGAAAGAGGGAAAAAATAGAGAAAGGGTGAAACAAACTTAATAGATTCTTAACCATACAGCATGAACTATCATTGCTGGAGGAAGGTGGGGAGGCCGGGGTGGGGTTGGGGATGGGGGAGGGGATCCACCAGATGGGGGATGGGCATTAAAGCGACCACTTGTATTGAGCACTAGGTGCTGTGTATAAGTGATGAATCACTGAATTCTACTCCTGAAACCAATATTGCTCTATATATTAACTGCCTAAAATTAAAAAAAAAAGATTCTTATCCATAAAGCAATATAAGACACAGACTAAAGCTTAGCATAAGGTCCTGCTTTTAACTCATGGATTTTTACCAAGGGAAAGATGTGTTGGCAGGAGAGAATTCCTCTTTTCCTCCAGAACTTTTTTTCAAATTCGTCTCTCAAAAATTTTACAAAAGCATTATCTGAGGATTTATACTCCATGCCATTTGAATAAGACTTGACATTGTCCTTTTTTTTTTTTTTTATGGAACTGTGGCATGCCCTATCTCATTTCCCCATATACCTACACTAACACCAAGATGATTATTTTTCTCAAACCCCTTTCCTGAAGCCACCCAGAGACCCATCTCTTCTGTAGACTTTACCTCCCTCACAAGTACTGCACCCTGGTACACAGATTTTCTTCAGGGAACAGAGACTGGAAATTCAGTGCTCACAGACCCCTCTTGGTCATCTAGTTCTAATCCCTGCTGGGCCCTGTTGATATCTGAAGGGGCTTTGTGTGTGTTGTGTATTGTTAAAAACAAAGGCAATGATGTTGGGGGGGGGGAGTCCTGGAGGTAGGGAGGAGGGCAAGGAGCACACAGCACTGGGGTCTAGTTCCATGGAAAGTGGTAGATCTGGGTTTCAGTGTCAAGTCTATGCCCCCAGGACCAAAACAACCAAAAGTGGTAGGTCTCGATTACCCTATCTGTAAAATGGAAAGAATCATACTTGCCTCCTTACTGGGTAGATATTTTTAGAAAAGTAATGAAGCCACACAGTTGAAAGCACTTTATATTTTTAGAAAAGATAAAAATGGTGTGTGGGTAATAGGCTTACTAGACTCATTTCATATCACTATTTTCACTGGGCCCCAGAAAATATGATCCAACAGGTGTTATTAAAAAATTTGGGGGCACCTGCTTGGCTCAGTCATTAGGCACCTGCCTTGGGCTCGGGTCATGGTCCTAGAGTCCTGGGTTCGAGCCCCGCCATTGGGCTCCCTGCTCGGCGGGAAGCCTGCTTCTCCCTCTCTCACTCCCCCTGCTTGTGTTCCCTCTCTCGCTGTGTTTCTCTCTGTCAAATAAGTAAATAAAATCGTATTAACTAAATGCCCACATGTTCACGGTGGTCTCCTAGCCTGCTCACCTTTGATGCTGCCTTTCACCTGCAGTCATGGAGGTTCCGGTTCATGACACTTCCTGACCTGTACCGGTAGCCGCCCCTAGTTACACCATCACAACTACTGTAAGGGCAGCAGCTGCTCCAGGGTGGTCCCGGGGTGGGTCACTGGGGTGCTCTTGTCCCCACCCCTTCTGTGCTGGCCAAGACAGGCCACCTCCCTTCCCCCTTCCACAGGAGGAAGAAGGGTGCTAGTGTACCCCTTCTATTCTCTTCATTTGCCCCAGGTAGACTAGAAGAGGTGCAAGGTACTCGCCTTCTCCCCCAGCACGGAGACCTGTGCCCCTTCGGAGGCTGCACCCAGCCTTCTTGGTTGGGAATGCTGGTCAGCAACGGGGTGAAGGACCAGTTCTGCTGCTCATGCTTGGCAGGAAGATTCCAGCTCCAGCAGATTTTGGGATTGCCCCCCAAAAGGCTCAGCATGACTTCCAAGGAGGAATAGGTCATTGTAATTGCTATCATCTTTGAAAATAAAAGCTGGGATATCCTAATTAAAATAAAAATCAGTACCAAGTCTCACCCATCAGACTGTCAAAAGGTCTCCAGTCTGAAGCAGTATTGGGCAGTGTGGGATGTGGGGAAATGGGGGCTGTCGGGGACCATTGGTGAGGATGTACATTTGTATGCGCACTTTGGCGAGCACGCTGATGACGTGTAGTAGAGGTAAACTGCTCAGACTTCACACCTGGCAGCTCCCTTCTGGGCATTTATACCAGTGGTTCTTAATGGGTAGTGCTTTTGGCCCCCAGGGACTATTTGACAACCCTGGAGACATTTTAGATTGCTTTGCTTTCTATTTATACCAGCCCAGAAATATGTCCCCCTTCTTTTGCTCTGTTGTTCAGTTTGGTGCATATGTGATGCCTACCTTGGACAGTCTTTGCTGTCATCCGGATGTCATCCCCAGGACCTGGCCTGTGCTGGCTGGGTCTTAGTGCTTGTCTGGTAGTCCATCCCCAAGCCCCTGGAAACATCTGTCTGACATCCTATATGAAGCTCTTTTAGTCTGCCTTAGGGAAGTCCCCTTTAGATGAAATACTGGATTGAATAATGTACCCCCAAATTATTCATGTCTGTCTAGAAACATAGAAAATGGTCTTATTTGGAAACATCTAATTACTTAAGGATCAGGATGAGATCATTATGAATTAAATGCAATGAGTAACGTCCTTATAAGCAGAGAGGAAGGGACAGATACGGAGAAGGACATGTGACAATGGAGGTAAGCAGAGATGGGAGTGGTGCTGCTGTAAGCGAAGGGACAGGGGAGCAACCAGAAGCCAGAAGCCTGAGGAAGGATTCTTCCCTAAAGCCATGGACCTCCTGGCACCTTGATCCTGGCCTCCTGGCCTCCTGACATGCAAAAGAATGAATACATTAAAAAAAATTATTCCACGCCAGGATGCTTGGGTTAAACATCTGCCTTTGATGCAGGTCATGATCCCAGGGTTCTGGGATTGAGCCCCAGGTCGGGTTCCCTGCTTAGTGGGGATACTGCTTCTTGCTTTTCCTCTGCCCCCATCCCAACTCGTGTTCTCACTCACTCTGCTCTCCGAGAAAGAAAGAAAGAAAGAAAGAAAGAAAGAAAGAAAGAAAGAAAGAAAAAGAAAGAAAAGAAAATGTGATCATTGAGGTAAATGAGAAATGCCCAAAGAGAAATACTTGTCAAGGTGCTGGGAGGGTGCCAGCCTCCACGTGTGAGGACGGGCTGGGAACCCCCACCGGACACTCGCTCTGGGCTAAAGTCACCAGGGCTTGCCCATTGCCATAACGCCATCCCCTGTCTTCCTGGGTCACCTTTACTCCTGGGCTCCCAGCTTGTGCCCCTGCCACCCTAACCACATAAATCTGGTTCTATTTTGGGACTTGGAGTTTTGTGCCTCCTCCTCAGAATAGCTTTCCCTACACCTTCCTATACAAACTGCCCTTGGTGGCCCTTGTGTTGACTCAGATCAGCTTCCTGAGCTGCCCACTAAGCCCGGCATGCACCTGTTACCACCCCAGCCTATCTTCAGAGTCTTATTTTGCCAAGGGTCACGGCTCTGTATGACAAGTGGTGGAGACATGGGGTACTATTGGAGTACAATGTTTACTGCTGCTGGTAGCAAGAGGGTTCAGCACTAACCCCACCTGGTTTTGGATGCTTTTGCTTAGGTAGATAGGTCTTCTCACCTCCTCTGGGGACTCTGACCTATTTCCTGTTTTGATCTCTAGAACTGGGTCAAGTGTAATTCTGTTCTTTCTCCTCTAAGTATAGCTGGCAACCCGGACACCCAGGAGGGGCTGCTCATTTAAGTTTAGCATCCGCAGTTCCTGTTGGAGTCCAGCATGACCGGGCAGCATCCGCTTGGTCCTTTGGTCCATTTCAGCCTTTCTGAGCCCCTGTAGCAACCAGGGATCTGGTTCAGTTTCTTTTGCCAGTCCTTCTCAAACCACCTGTGGGCTGTCTCCAGGGTGCTGTCTAGTTTCCAGGAAGGACTGCTGCTCTGGAAACTCAGGCTGCCATGGGATTGATCAATGTGTTTGCTCTTTTTGGGCACAACATGGTGGCCCAGGGCGCCCGAGGGGCTCAGCCAGTGTTGCGAGCCGTGTCTGCCAGCTTGCATCTGTCTTTTTGAGGCAGAGGACTTTTTGGGAGAGTCTGAGGTCTCCCCAGGATGCTGAATCTCCTGATGGCACGCTTTCAGTGGTAGACCCACCACGGGGCTGGCGTAGGACTTCTTGTGGAACACATGGCTGAGCTAGTGAAGCAAGGACAGCGTCCACTCCCGCTCCAGGGGGAGAGAGTGCTTGGAGTTGCTTGTACAGCTTTCCTGGCCACTCAGCTGTCATTGTTTCTTCCTCTTAAAACAAATGAAGAGACATTTTGTCCATATACGTCATTTGGCACTTAAGTCTCAAATAAGTAAATAAAATCTTTTTAAAAAACTGCTTCAAGTGTTCTCAAATTAATTGTCTTTTAAATGGCTAAGCAAAATACATGTTAGTTACTATCAGCTTCACCAAACTCCACAGCAAGTACCCGGAGAGTTTGTATACTAAATGCACTAACTATTGACCTTTGCTGGCTAGAAGTTTTGCACACAATAAACATTTACTGAGTGATTGAGCTGTGCTCATGGAGAGAAAAGACCGTATGTACGTTCTTTTTTTGCCTTTCTTCTATGGTCTATCTTTTTGCCTATCTTTCCAGGGCTAACTTAGAGGGAGTCTGAGAACTTGGATGAGAAAATACTATATTTTGATTTTTCACACAGCTAACTGAAACGTAGCATTCCCTCCAATTACAAATGTAACAAGCCACTGCAGTATTAATGGTCCCTGAGGTTTCATCACCAACTGAAATCACAGTATTTTTATGTCATATTACAATTATTGGAAATAGTTCAAAATGCCATTTATGCTCATCAGTACTTCTAAATGACTGTAGTTAGACTTATTGCTAGATCTTTCCATTTGTTGCATTAATAAGCAAACATATATACTATATAAAAACCTATATGTTTTCTATTTTGATAACTGTATTCAATGCAACTTGCTTCCTGCGGAATGCTATGTATTTTATGCCTTTAGAAACATTTTGAGAAGAGGTCCATAGTTTCACTAGCGTGCTAAAGGGGTCCGCAGCACACAAAGGTCAAGACTCCTTAGTTACACAGTGCCTTCTGGTGCCTGGATTTTTTGTTGATGCCCAGTGGGGCCGAGGACCGGCTGATCAGAGCAGCTGGGAGAAAGTGGAGTGGACTAAAGCCTTAAAAAGTTTCAGAAAAGACTGATGGTGCAAAGTGAGATGCTGCCCACTAGTGGCTGTAAGTCAGAACTGCGAGATTGACTGTAAAACATGCCTTTAGGGGTTTGGGGGTGCTGAATCTAGATACTTGGGTCTGAAATGAGAGAAACAGAGGCAGTGGGTGGTTTTTACCCTGTCCGCATATCCCTATCATTTGAAACCCTCTCCCTCGTTCTCTGCTCCAGCCATCTTTGCGGTTATTCAGTGACTCGGGAGCTTCGTCCACTTAAGTAGTTTATCCAGGCCGTTACCTGCCCGCACTGCCCTTCCCACCTCTTCATCTAGATAACGGTGCTCTCCTCCTTATCTATTATCTGCCCCTGAACTGCCAGTCTAGGTCAGCCTCCTTGATAATCCTCTTGCAGACCTGTAGCTCCTGTCCTTCACAGCCCTCTCTGCCTATAATGACATGGTCCCCCTATAAATTTTTTGTGCCTTGGTTGTCACTGAACTAGCCAGTAAAGCCTGCGAGGCAGGGGTGCCTGCTTTCCCTCTCTGCAGGAGCCTCAGTGTCTGCCTAAGGATACTCGTGCATTGATGAAGAGTACGGCTCAGTTGGAAAATTCATAAAGGGACTGTGAATGCTAGCAGAATGGATTTCGGTGCATTGGCAGTAGAGTCAGATGGCTTCCTCCACCTACGGCACCCGACTAACACCAAGGCCCCTTCATGTTCTTGGAAGACCTGCTTACACCAGGCCCAGCACAGGAGACACACCAGAGTAAAACTGATGGGCTAGAGGCCATATACTAGCCTCGATGTTTCCTTCTGGGGTGATCTCAGCTTCTCTGGGCCTCAGTTTCCCCTTCTATAAAAGAGTGAAAACACCAGTACCTAGGGCATAGAAGGGCTAGGAATGCTAATGAGGGAAGGTAGGTACAGTACTGAGCACATATTAAGAACCGGTGAAGTGATGACCCAAAGGAAAGCCAGCTGAGCCCCATGGATCTCCCACTCTTGCTACACTCTTGAGAAGCACCAGGTTTAGAAACCAGATGAGATTTGCCACAGGGTGGGGCCTGGCTCTGGATTCTTCCCTCTGCTCTGTCCTGGTTGAGATATGCCCGGGGACTGCTAGGAAGCAAAATGGAGAGGCCGAGAAGTCTTCCTTGCAGCTTGGCTGGATCCCCAGCTATGTGTCTGTTTCTCGGCCTACTTCACGCGGCACCAAGACTGAACTTGTTAAGTTGTGATTTCCTTCCCATCTTTTTACCCCTCTCATTCCCACCTAACTCTTGCTCCAGGGAAGAAGGATCAAGTTCATTTATTCTGGCTGAAGATAGAGTTGTAGCATTTGAAGCCATCGAGGCACAGAATTTTACAGAATATATTAGTGAATATATTCAGCAAGTAATATATCCAGCTCAATAAATACCACTTGTGGTGATTTCCCTATTTGAAAATAGCGGACTGTCCCCAGCGCCAGTCTAGTCCACTCCCCCTAAATTCTAGAACATCTGCCAAGCACCTGGCACTTGAGGGCTTTCTGGAGAGATTGGAGAGCAGAGGCAGCTGAAGGTTGTGCTTTTCCTCTTGCAGGCCTAACTAGGCGGCATTGCCCTTGACTACCCTCAGGTCTACACAGTGACCAGTAGAGGGCAGGAGCAGTTAAGACAACAATACTCAGGACCTGCCAGCCCCGGAATTCCTGGCTTGAGAAGAGCGGAGGGAATAAGGAGGAGGAAGGAGGGGGAGGGAGGAGAAAAATGCTAACAATGACTAAAAAAACCCTAGTTGTTCTTTATCTCCTGGGGGCCAAATAGAAGGAAATATGTAGCTAGGGAGATGGAAGTTAGACTTCAGGAAGAATTTCCAGAACACAAAGTTTGGGCGCCTGGGTGGTTCAGTGGGTTAAAGCCTCTGCCTTCAGCTCAGGTCATGATCTCAGGGTCCTGGGATCCAGGCCTCTCTGCTCAGCAGGGAACCTGCTTCCTTCTCTCTCTCTGCCTGCCTCTCTGCCTACTTGTGATCTCTCTCTGTCAAATAAATAAATAAAATCTTTTTTAAAAAGATTTAAAAAAAACCAAAAAACAGAACACAAAGTTTGCTAACTAGAACTTTTATACAGGTGACTTAAAAAAAAAAAAAACAAAACAAAACCCTAGCTACCACTGCACAAGCAGAAAAGATGAGAAAAGGGGTTCTTCCAGTCCAAGGCCTACATGACCCTCTAGGTCCCCCTAAAGTAACCGTTCTGTGTGTGCCTTAAATGACTCCATTCTTGCAGATGCAATCATAAAATAACTTTATTGATCAGGTTAGCCACCACTCATGCTTTTCCTGTACTAAGGATCCTTTATAGAGGCATGATGGTGTTCACGTGCAGATGGTTTCCGAAGAGCCTGGGGCAGGGACAGCCTTGTCCCCCCCTCCCCCACATCAGAGCTCCTTTGTTGAAATGAGCTGGTTTGGCTTTTGTGGATTTTTGAGTCTGGAGCCAAGAACATAGTCCAGGGATCCTCCCCTCCACTTCTCAGGGAAGCTGCTTCAAAGCGTACACAGATTGGGAATGTGATGGCGTCTGGGCAGGGGCCAGGCAAGGGCTAGCTGTCCTCAGGCAGTCCTCGCTGCCCAGTTGGCTCCATCCCATGGTGCCCAAAGGAGCGGGGTGCTTAGGCCCCAGGCAACATTACCTTTCAGACCCGGGAAGAAGGAATCGCTTTCCAGCCAAGCAATAAAGCAAAGCCATCTTTAGTAATGAGGATGTAGCTCAGAGATGTGAAAGCAGAGGGTTTCATCCTCGGCACAGGCTGGATCTGGCTGCCTGGCCCAGGCTTCACAGACCCAATAAGCATCTCTTGCCAGAGCTTTCACTAGGAACTGCGGCCTCAGCATAAATCAATTAACACAGCTGGACCACAGAGACCTCCTTTGGGCTAGCCGGGCACCTCCAGGGCTGGCTGGAGTCTGTTTCTCCCATCAGGATGTAGACCATTCTGCTTGGATAAGGGAAGAGGACACACTATCTTTCTCATGCTTTGAGAATCACTTGCCTTGAAGGATAAAGACCTGAGTGAGGAGCAGCTGGGAATGCAAGGGTAGAACTCAGGGGTGGGGGGAGGGCTGCTTCCTCAATTCAGCCAATCAGGACTTTTCCCCTATTAAGATGCTGATGTAAGCAAGGTCTGGCTTTCCTTGGGCAAAAGCACTGCCCAGCTGCTAAAATATAGCCCCTCCATGTATCAGAGCCTCAGGCTAGATGTTTCCTCTGTCGCGCTGGTGCCCTCCAATCTGGTGGCTTTCAAGGAGTGAGCTTAGGGAGGTGTAGAGGTGACTCTTGGTTTCCTTCCCCTCCCCCCACCCCAGACACTAGTGTGACTTCTCTGCACAGGCCATGGGGCCGAGACCCACACACTTTGGCCTCTCATGCTTCTGCCTAAGGCACAGAAGAGGTGTGTGGGGGGCAACAGGTGTGTGGATGAGGAGGGTGAAGGAGGAGGCAAGAGGTATATTCCGAGGAGCACTGAGAGGCAGCCCAGAGTAATCGCACCACCCGCCTGGCACGCAGGAAAGCGGTCAAGCACTGCTCACAGAGAGAGCCAGAGATCGTGCGGAAAGCACGCTCTGTGCGGTTGCCCAAGCGACTTGTAAAGTTCACGACGCCAGATCATTGGGAAGAACCTAGGGGATAGTGAGGTGTCTGGGGCTGGGACTTCCAGGAATGACTTCTTTGCTACCACATCTGTCCTGGAAAGAGAGCTGCAGCCATGGCCCTCAGTAAAAGGCTGCCTGTCCCCTGATCCTACCTGACCCCGCCTACAGGGAAGAAGTCTACAGAGGGAGCCCTTGGAGTTCTGTCGCATGGTCTGTCCCAGACCTTCCAGCAAAAGCCAAACCAAAAAACCATCAAGCCAAATGCACTGGGGCGGGGGGGCCCCCCGGCCCCGTGCCCGGTGCAAGGGCCACTCAGATCTCGATGAGGCTGGCAAGGCGCAGGCAGAGGGGCGCGTCCACCGGCATCGCGCTGCGCTTAATCTCGTTCCCGTCCAGGCGAAGCACCTGCAGCTTGGAGAAGTTCATGACGTCCACCACGGTGCAGAAGCTGCTGATGGAGAACTCTGTGGGGACAAGAGGGGCGGGGTGGGTGGGAGAAGCCTCGATCAGGGACCCGGATCCACAAGGAGGCCGATCAGCCACTGTGAAGCGGCTTCAATCCTTCTACCGGGAGGAGTAGGACTTGGCTGGGTGGGGCGGCATCTTCCCGATCAGAGTCGACCGACTGGCATCGCTAGGGGGCAGCACCCGGGCGGGAGTGAGATCTCCGCGGCGTCCTCGGCTCAGCTGCCTCAGCTCCACTAATTCGCACAGTACTCTGCAGACCCTGGAATGTCCTTGAGTGTCCTTCCCGCCAGGACCTGATCTTCCCCCATTTGTGGGCAGCAGAGGGAAGCAGAAGGTAGTCAAAGACCAACCTTAGCAGCTGAAGGACTTTGCTGAAGTGCTCTGGGAAGGAAAACTGGGGAGATGGATGGACTTAAATCTGGAGTACTTCCTGATGCTGTGCAGATAGAGAGAGGGGGCAGGAAATTAAAGAGGGAAAGATGGGCAGGGAGACAAATGTCCTTGCGTGCGGGAGCTTTGAGGGGGTGCATGTCTCCACTCCCAGTACCCCCAAAGGCACAAGCAAGGCCCTGAGGTACAGGAAGATGGAAATTCATAGATGAATAGGGCTATCTGGACCTCAAAAGTCAAATCATAATTCCCTTGCCTCCTGCATTTAATATAAAATGGCTTTTTTAGGGGCGCCTGGGTGGCTCAGTTGGTTAAGCCACTGCCTTCGGCTCAGGTCATGATCCCGGAGATCCGGGATCGTGTCCCACATCGGGCTCCCTGCTCGGCGGGAAGCCTGCTTCTCCCTCTCTCACTCCCCCTGCTTGTGTTCCCTCTCTGGCTGTGTTTCTCTCTGTCAAATAAATAAAAAATCTTAAAAAAAAAAGAATTAAAAAATATAAAATGGCTTTTTTAATCTCAAAAGAGGTCTCCTTTTTTCAAGATATCCCTCCCCTAAAAAAAAAAAAACCACACAATTTTAATAGATACAATAGTTCTGTTTGGGTCTAACATAAATCCTTCCATTTTTCCTCTAGTTGTCCTCTTGGACATATCTGCCACATCTGTCTCAAGTCTCCTGGGCTAGGAACTTGAAAGGAAAACACCAAGAACTCACGTAAAACTCCAGCAGGGATGGCACAGAGCACCATGTAAAGATGCCTTCCCCGCGGAGCCTCAGGGCCTTGGGAAGCCGGCTCCTGTCAGAGGGGCTCTGGGTGAAGTTACCTGTCTCAGTGGGATATGTCTCAAGGGCTGTCACTGCCATGGGGCAGCTGCAGAGCTTGCCTTTGCTTCCATTAGGGGCATTTCTCCACTTGCCAGGGTGGTCAGGAGGCACGGGAGGAGTGGGAGGAGGATGGCCTCATGGAGGGTGCGGTCCTGGGTGTGAAAGGGCAGGTTAAGAGGAAGACAGTGTGGGCAGCTTAAATAGGCTTTCAGTGAGCACTAACAATTGTTTTCAGTCTCTCTTAAGAACTGACCCAGCAGAGATGGGACGAGCCTGCAGCCCATTAACTTGCATTACCAACAAGAGACAGAAAATCCAGCCCCGAAGAATAATGGGACACTGGATTGGGAAGAGGGGAGAAGACCGGAAATGCTGTCTGTGGGCAGCGTTCAGTGGTGCTGCTGGGGAGGGGAGAGGATAAGGAGGGGAATGGGTGGCGATGGGACGGGTGTGGGGAAGATGGAGAGCTTTTGGATACTTCCAGTTGTCTCCTTTCTGGACTCAGGAAGTAGATTAACTGGCCTTTGAATGGGCAGGTTGGGGCATAGCTTAGGCCAGGGGCTGCCCCTGCGGTAGCCAGAGGAAGAGTAGAGCTGGGGTGGGCTGAGGACAAGTCAGCTAGGTCGGCTAATAGATCACTTCCTACTGGCGATGGCACTAGATGGATTCTCTGCCCCAGCTTCGAGACCTGAGGCTGTCTGCTAAAATCCTGGATCCTTGTGCATATATACAAATATGGTGGAGAGTTAGGGGCTGCTAGACACATCCCGTGTGTCGGTTCCATCCATATAGCAGATGCACTGTGCCCTCTGTTTGTCTTCCCCACGCTCATGAAGAGGACAGGCCTTCAGCTTGGAGACTCCAGAGGACATTTTTCAGTCCGGATCAAATACTGACATAAGTCTTTCCAAGTTCCTCCTGGGGTACCCACCCTGCTCCCTTGGATCCCGTAGCTACTGAATAACATTCCGAGCTGAGCTGTGTTCCCTCGCTGTTGCCAGGCTGGAAAATCTGAGGGAGATGCTAATGGAAGGGGCAAGGGGGAGGGAGGGGACTGGCGTGAGTCCCCTGCACACCCTTTAGTTCCCACCTTCCATTTAGGGCCTCCCCTGGAGGATTGCTTTAGTCCCACCTCCACCACCCCTCCCCACTGGCTGTGCGAGGATGTCCTAGAAGAGGGGGCTGTGCTTGGGACACTGTCCTTCCTGCTGGTGGTCTGAATCAGGTAGATATTCCTCATGTTCTCAACCAGAGACGCTGGGTGCCAGGCCCTTGGATGTTGAAGGCCGGCGGCCTTCAGGGTTTTACCTACGTTGTCCGGGGGGCCTGGAGAGATGGCTTCTCTTTCTCAGTGTCCCCATCTTTACAATGCAAGAAGTCAAACAAAACAGAACTATGGCTGTCAAATCACAAGTGGCAAGGAGAGAAGTCATAGTCATCCTGTAGTGCCAGGCCCTGACCAAGCACCTTCTGTGTCTTGATTCGCTAATTTAAGACAAATTAAATGCAGGAATCGGTGTTATTTTGTTTCAAAAGAAGACTGGCAGAGAGACTAAATGATAACTAGATCAGGGGATGTGGCTCCAATGACACAAGAAGGGATTTGGGGGAGACACTGAATATTTTTAGGTTGTTTGACTTAATGAAGAACTTTCTGGCAAGACCTTGGTGCACTTAACTGAAGTGGTTTTATCTTCCGCAGAGCTTTGCAAAGGGGTGCCCCCTGCATTTGAGTGGCAGATGTGCTCTGCAGGAGGCAGGCGGTGACAGGGTGCCCCGAGCGGAGCCCTCCCCACCCCACCTTTCTCTGACCATGTATCATCAGCAAGTAACTAATGGGTTCTCTCTCATGACAGCTGCTCTTTGCTGGCACATCTTCAGGGTCAAACACAGCATATAATGTGACATTTCTGATGTGACAGTCCTCCTGGATTCGGAGTAGGGTGGCAGGTGACTGCTGGGTGGGATGATAGACAGCCACGAGTAAATGTCAAACCCTTTCCAGCATGTGACATCTCAGAGACATCTCAGAGCACTGGTCTGCTTGGGAATAAGACCCCCATGCCCCCCAGAAAAGAGACTTTACCTATAAAACAGTTTGGGTGCCCATGATGGTGTCTTGCACTTCGAACCAGAGGACCAGACACCTCCTTGCCTTGCCTGCCCTGCTGTTGACCTCTGGGACCGGGTGCCTCCCCCACTCAGAGGGCTGTCCATCCCACTTCTGTCTTGCTAAATGACTGATCTGTTCCTGAGCACTGGGGGAGAAGGATGGAGTGGGAGGGGATGAGGGCTCAGTTCCTATCTGGGCTTTGATGGGCCCTTTGCTCACAGCAGGCTCCACTTCAAGCCCTTTGCCAGGGGTGGGTGGTGAGTCCTTTCCCAGGGAAAGGGGCACTTTGCTGACTGAGGAAGGCTCAGTACCTTCCAGCTGGAATTCCAACACCAGAGGCCCTGGGGTAATATAAGCACATTCTAAACACAAGAGCCTGACACAGAACTGAAAAGCAACTAGATCATTCTACCCAAAATGAGTATTTTAGTTCTAAGAGGCAGAGAATCTAAGAGGCCCTTTTGATTCTTTTAGGCATTTTGGAAGACAAGAGGCCCGTGCCCTTTCCCACTGCCCCAGAGCTTTGTGGCCATAGGGCCCCTGCCACTCTAGGGGGACCTCTGCCCTACCACCAGGGGCTCCTTGTACCCCAGGGAGACAGACCAGAACAAGTACCTCATTCAGTTCAGAGGGGCTGCATATTCTTATCCAACAGCTGTTATGTTTAAAAAACAAATAAACAGCCAAATACATGGCAGCCAGCTGGAGCGGTAGGAGTAGAGCACATGGAGGCAGAGAGCTCATCCTCTTCTGGGTCAGTGCATGAAAACAAACTCCATGGTTTCTTAACAGCCCACCTATCCTGAGATAGATCCTGGAAGTTCAGCCTAAATCCCCCTCTCTAGGAGCTGCTCTCATCCAGCCCTCCACAAACTCATCTCTCCTTGTGCCTCAACATGAGCCCCTCCTCTCAGACACACAGATTTCCTGGCTGTCCCCTACAGGTGACCCATTCAATGACTGGTTCTTTGGCACCACTCCCTCTTCCCAGGTGGCTTTGTCCCTTGCCTCCAGCCCTTGCTCACTTAGCTCTCAAGACTTAGAATGAAGCTTACCTCTTCTGGAAAGTCTTCTTCCAGGCCAGCCCCCTCCCCCACCCAGAATGTTCCCAGCACTGCTGTTTGGTCTAGGGGTGTGCATGTTGGACCTCCTGGACATGGGTGGAGCGTGGATTGCAGGTGGCTTCCTTTGTGTTCTCTGACTCCCCTACTTCTGTGTCTTTTGCATTGCTGCTAGCACTCACAATGGGTTTTTTTCCAATGAAACAGCCAGCCACTCCCCACTCCCCTTTGTCAGTGTCTCACCATTGATTCTATTGCCTTGGAGGTAGAGATTCTCCAGGTTGGTGTTGACTGGGGGGATCTTCTGCAGCTGGTTGTAGGAGAGGTCAAGCTCAAGGAGGCTGCTGGAGTTGAAGGTGTTGGAGGCCAGGCCGTTGTTGGTGAGGCTGTTGTGGGACAGCCGCACATACAGCAGCTTGGGTGACCCCCGGAAGTAGCTGTCGGGGACGGAGTAGACATTGTTGTGCTCCAGGTACAGCTGCTCGAGGGCTATGGGCAGTCCATCAGGCACCTTCCTCAGGTGATTGTAACTCAGGTCCAGCAAGATGAGGGACCGGAGACCCCTCATGGCGCTGCCCACTTCCTGGATTTCATTGTGCTGGAGGTACAAGGCTGTGAGGTTCTCCAGCCCCTCCAGAGCATTGTTGGGGACCCTTGAGATCTGGTTGTGGTTGAGGTGGAGCTCCCGCAGGGACCGAGGCAGCGGGCCGGGCATCCGGGTCAGGTTGTTGTGGTCCAGGTAGAGCCTCTCCAGGTGCCTCAGCTTGGAGAAGATCTTCCTGCCCACCTTATCACTGGTGATCTGGTTGCCATGAAGAGCAATCCAGAGCAGCCCAGTGGCGTTGTCGAAGACACCTTCCTGAATGGACGAGATCTGGTTGTTCTGGAAGTAGACATACTTCATGCGGGAAGGGACGAAGGGCAGATACTTGAGGTTGCGGTTGTCACAGTACATGGCCGTGGGGAAGTTGGGTGGGCAGTCGCACTCCTGGGGGCAGTCACGGGGCTCTGGAGGGGGTGGAGAGCCGTAGGCATAGGCTGGGCCTTCCTCCAGCCCGTAGGGGTAGGGCTCATAGGGCTCGTAGGGATAGGGCTCATAGGGGTCGTAGTAGGTGGACTGCTGGCTGCGGAGGTAGTGGAACCACCAGTGAGGGTCTTCATCATACTGGGCCCGGGAGAGGGAGCAGAGCCCTGCCAGCAGCAGGAGG
Source organism: Spilogale gracilis (assembly GCA_004023965.1). NCBI lineage: Eukaryota > Metazoa > Chordata > Mammalia > Carnivora > Mephitidae > Spilogale > Spilogale gracilis. The sequence continues at coordinate 2,255 of PITA01000703.1, read as the reverse complement.
GAGGCCCACTGCATTTTGTCTCTCTGCAAGAGCCGGGAGAGAACAGAGTAGGCAGGCATGAGTGAGACAGCGGGGAGGCAAGGAGGCGAACCTTGGGCTTCAAGCAATCCGACCTAATTCCTGCAGCAGGCACCTGGGACTGGGAGCCCTGCGCTCACTTCTCGCACGCCTCCCCCCAGTGCCGGCTCTGTACACCTGCTCCAGCTGGCCTGTGGCTCCCTGGGGGAGCTCGGTACATTTTACGCTGCTCACAGAGTCACAGAAGCAGAGCCTTCGAGATTAGAAGGAACTTGGATGGGGGGCACTGCATTTTTTTGGGGGGGTGCAGGTCCTTAGAAGTCTCTAGCAACATGAAGGTTCTGCTGAGGAAGCTGGAAAGCCCCAGCACTCATCCCACCCCACCCCTCCCCCACCCCCCCCGCCGCCAGACTGGGGACACTGGCACCAGATGTTGTGGGTGGGGGGTGAGTGTGGTGGTGGGTGCTCTTCAGGCCTGAATTCCCATTCAGTTTGGATTCCCTGGGGATACGATATTTTCTAAAAGCCCAAGGAAAATGCCCTCTACTTCTTTCCCTATCTCTGGGAAACTTCTGGAAACATCTTGAGACCTCAAAGGGGAAGGTCTGAACAACTCCTGGAAGATCTTTTGGTCTCTTGGGCAGACTAGGGCTTTCTGGTTTCTAGTCTTTGGGGAGGGGTGTGGTCGGTCAGCAGTCACTGCAAGTCCTGGGCTACCTCCCAGGGAGTGAGTGCCAGCAGCATCTGCAGGGTGAGCCTCCCAGGGAGTGAGTGCCGGCAGCAGTCCGCAGGGTGAGAACACTCTGGTTGGCACTTACTCACACCACCTGGCTGGCCCAGGGTCTTCATGTAATAGTGACAGTCCCCCACCCCCAGACTGGGGACACAGGCACCCGATGTGGTGTTGTCTTTGAGGGTGGGTACTGAGGGTGTGGAGCCTGAGTCAGTGCACTTGGCACTTGGCTTCTGGGGTATCTAGTAAGTTGTTAGCCCCCCTCCCCGTGGTTCCCCCATGGACATTAGCCCAGAGCCACATGGGCCCCAGAGAATGAATGAGGAACACTGAAAAATGGAATAGGAATTGAAGACACTTGGGCATACCCAAGAGAACATGGCTTTGGAATGGGATTCTGCATCCTCCTCCCCTACCCTGGGCCACCTGTGATGACATCTGGATTATCAGCCTCCATGTCTGCTCCCCCTGCTCCCGGTGCCAGGCAACCTGTCACCTTGAGCCTGTATGCTAGTGTGATGAGAACAGGGCAGGCTTGGAGAGAAATGTGGCTTCGGTACATTCTGGGAGCAAAGCTGAAGGTATGGAAGATGAGGAACCCTACTGGTCAGCCTGTTCTGGAACCTCTAGCCAATACACTGGATAGCTCTTGTGAGCAATGGGAACCTTCCAGAGGTGTGAGCGCCGCCCTTGGACAGAGGAACCTTAGATCCTTTCCTGGTCCTGGAAGGGTCCCATGTATCCCTCATATGGCTGTGGGGCCTCCTGGGGTTGGCCACTGGAGACAGAGGAAGGAAAGGAATCTAGAAGTCAGCATCAAATTCAAAGATGAGAAAGACCTCGACTGTGGTTAGTCACTTCTGCCGCCCTTCCTCCCAGGCCACAGACTTCTTTGTTTCCTGAAAGTGAGTCCCGTCAGCCCCCTTCATTCCATTAGCCACTGGGCTGCAGAGGAGAGGCACCTGGCTCATCCTCAAGCAGCCTCGGGCCTCAGACAAAGAGCCCACAGTGTTTCTGAAGAGCCAACCCAACTGCCCACTGCCTGGGCACGCTGGCTGCCAACAGTACATTTTTCCACGCACAGCCCTGGGCTGCTGCAGGCCCAAGGTGGCTGGCTGAAGGCTGGCACAGGGAGCCTCTGTCTCCATTTCTCCTCCCAGACTGGGCATCTTGGCAGCAGGAGCCACCTTCCTCTTGGAAACCCAGCTTTCCAGGGGCAGCACATCCTGCCGGCTTTGGCCTCTCCACGGGAGCCATGACTGCTCAGAGGGCTGGGTGGGGAGCTTATGCCTGTCTTCTGCTCTGTCTGTAAGCAGTGTTGTTTCAGGGTCATATACTTTTAAATCCCCCTGCCCACCCTAAGGGAAGAGACCTTCCTGTACTCAGTTTCGTGAAGTGACAAGTTTCTGGGATGGGTCCTCCCTAAATTGTGGGAAGCTGACTCACGAGTTAATGCTGTTCTCTCATTTCTCCACTCTAGAGAACGCTCTTTCCCTCTTATCAG
>PITA01000702.1:12884-245613 GCA_004023965.1 Spilogale gracilis | reverse complement strand
GTAAATGGGAACTAGGGTAATCTAGGGAGGGAAACGAAACAACAGAGACTTTGGACACAGAAACAAACTGAGGGACTTGGAGGGAGGGGGGTGGAGGGATGGGAGAGCCTGGTGGTGGGTACTGGGGACACCTAAAGCGTGGAGCACTGGGTGTGGGGAATGGGGAATGAATCTTGGAACACTGGAAAAAAAAATTTTTAGTAACAATAAAAAAAATAATAATTTATTTTATTTTATTCTTTCAGTGTTCCAAGATTCATTATTTATTCACCACACCCAGTGCTCCATGCAATACATGCCCTCCTTAATACTCTGAGAAATAAACTTTGTTTCTTGACTGGAAAAAAAAAAGGGACCTTGAAATAGGAGGACTATCTTCAATTATGGGTGAGTATGATATAATCATAAATGTCCTTAAGAGAGAGGTGGAAGGAGATTCAACAGGGGAGAGGAGAAGGCATCATGACCATGGAGGCAGAGATTGGAGTGGTACAGCCACAAGGCAAGGAATGCCAGCATCCACCAGAAGCTGAAAGGGACAAGGAACAGAGTGTCCTATGGAATCTTCAGAAAGAATCAGCCTTGACAATACCTTGATTTTTGTCCCATAATATTCATTTTGGACTTCTGTCCTCCAGAACTGTAAGAGAATAAATTTCTGCTGTTTTCTGCCACTAAAACAGTTTGCTACAGCCACCATGGGAAATGGATATACCATCCCAGCTCAAATCAGCTTCTAAGTTCTTTCCAGTTTCCCTCCACCTATCTCCCAAATTCATTCTTCCCATGCCACCTCCACCACCACTGCTTTTGTTCCCATTCCCATTACCCTTACCCCATGTCCCTGGAAAAGCTTTCTAGTGAGCCTCCATTTCTTCAGTCTTACGTCTTCCAGTTTATCTACCAGAACGACTGTTCTGAAAACACACTGTGGATCCTCACTGGTATTTAAGACCTTCCACAGTATGTGGGGTGCCAGTTTAGGTGTCTGCCTTTGGCTCGGGTCATGATCCTGGAGTCCCAGGATTGAGTCCCAGAATCAAGTTGTGCATCCGGTTCCCTGCTCCGCAGGAACCCTGCTTCTCCCTCTCTCACTCCCTTTGCTTGTGTTCTGTTTCTAGCTGTGTTTCTGTCAAGTAAATAAATAAAATCTTTTAATCTTAGAATTACAATTATTAGATAACTCAGGTTGTTTGAAAATTATTCCTATAACTTCTTTTTTTTTAAGGATTTTATTTATTTGACAGAGAGAAACACAACCAGAGAGGGAACACAAGCATGGGGAGCGAGAGAGGGAGAAGTAGGCTTCCAGCTGAGCAGGCAGCCCTATGTGGGACTTGATCCCGGGACTCCGGGATCATGACCTGAGCTGAAGGCAGAGGCTTAACCACTGAGCCACCCAGGTGCCCCTATTCCTATAACTTCTATTAGGCTTTTGTCTACTCATCACACTGTTCTGGTTCCTAGCCTCTCCCTCTGTCCTCTCTGAGCAGTTAACTTGGCTAGGCTGAACTATATGCCTCAGATTTTCTTTTCCTATTTCCCATTAAGGGGAGCCACAGGAGAGATTCTTCTGTGAGATTTGAAAGGTGGAAATGAAGCAGAAGCCATTTTGTAACTCATACATGTTGCTGATCTGTTGACTCACTTCATTCCTATGAGGCAATGGCTGATCCTGAAATGACTCCATCTGCTCCTGGATCTCTCTTCAGCTTCTCTAAGTCCCAGGACTGGTATGTGTGGTTAGCAGGACACCTGCATTACCAAATTCAGAGGCAACAAAAAGTGATGAGTTTTGGTCTTACCCTTGTGGGCTCCAGCTCATCTTCCCTTGCCAGTAGCATGCCCTGTGGACTTCAAGCTATAATATCAAACACAAAGACAACAGCCTTATGAAGACCCAAGACTACTTTACCAGAACCCACAAGGGTTTTTTTTTTTACATAGGCTCCATGGTCAGAATGGAGCCCAACACAGGACCTGAACTCATGTCACCCTGAGATCAAGATGTGAACTGAGACCAAGAGTTAGACTCCTAACTGACTGAGCCATTCAGGTGCCACCCCTCCTGCTCCCACTATTCTACACAGGCCCAACTCAGAGATATTCCAGGTTAAGATCCAGACCACTGCAAAAAAACAATTATCACAGTAAAGAGAGTCAAATAGATTTTTTGATTTTCCAATGTGTATAAAAGTTATGTTTATACTATACTGTAATCTGTTAAGTGCAAAATAGCATTGTCTTAGAAAACAATGTACATACCTTAATTTAAAAATATTTGATTGCTAAAAAATGCTAACCATCATCTGAGCTTTTTGTAAGTTACCACAATAAATAAAATGATAATGAAAAACTTTGAAATATTACAAGAATTACCAAAATGTGACACAGAGACATGAAGTGAGCAAATGCAGTGGGAAAAATGGCACCAATAGATTGCTCCATGCAGGTTTACCACAAAATTTTAATTTATAAAAGAAAAGTAATAGCTACAAAGCACAATAAACTGAAGCACAATAAAATGACGTATGAGTATAATGTCAAATCTCTGTAACAAATCCATATAACATATATATAGAAGTTCCTAGAAGCTAATGCCACTCTGAGAGGCTCTGTTTCTTGAATTAACCCTGACTCATACACTCCCCCAGTTGGGACCATTTATTAGGGGATCATGCAATTCCTTAGCTACAACTTCAGCTCTGTCTCAGGCTCTAAGGATCTACCCTGACCACAGGCCAGAGAGAAGTCAATGGTTATAGCCAGCACTGTGAGACTCTTCCTCAGGTCACTCTTGCTGGTGGATCAGCCCTGAGATAAGGTTCTTGGGTCACCCACCCACCCTTGTGTTTAAGGATATGGGGGCTAGTGATTGGCTGTATAAGAGGATCATAAGAAGTGCAGGGGAAGCAGATGCTAGGTGGACCAAGTTGAGATGCTCACCACATGCCTGCCAGCTTAGCTGGTCCCTGGTATCTTCCACTCAATCCAGAAGTTCACATTTCCTCAATTATTTCTATCCCATCACAGGAGGCCTAGCAAATTCCCTATATAGCCCTTCACAGTGCTGTTTTGTGGACAGTGCTTGCCACATTCTCAAGGTATGAATTATTCTACCTTTTGGAATCACATAGAACAAGGCAATTTCTCGAGAGGAAAAGGCAGAGAGCCTGCGAAGCAAGAAGCAGAGAGAAACAGAGACAGAGACAGAAACAGAGAAGCAAAGAAGCAAAGAGAAACAGAAACAAAGAGAGACAGGAACAGAGAAGCAGAGAGAGAAAGAGAGACAGAAGCAAAGAGAGCAACAGAAATAGAAGCAGACAGAGAGCAAGAGAGACAGAAGCAGAGACAGAAGCAGAGCAAGAGGGCCAGAGCCAGAGCTAGAAAGCCAGAGCTAGAGAGCCAGAGTATGAGCCTGAGCCTGCTTCATAGGTCTCTCCTGACTGACCTCAGGTCTGTCAGCTTGCATCAGATTTCCGTGTCTGTGTCATTATTTCACCCGCCAGACATCTTGTGGTTTGGGACCCACATCTCTGCTGAGGCTGGTCCCCAGCGACAAAGTGGCGCCCAACGTGGGGCTTGAACTGCTTAGGGTAAGTACTTTTGCATCAGTCTGGTGAGGACCCTACCTGGGGAACTCATGGTCCCTTTAGTCAAAGAGTAAGGCTGAGAAAGGGGTAGGTAGGAATTAGTCAATATGGGACAAGTTGAGTCAATGGGAGATAGCATGTATAAGAAATTTTTTTTATAAGAAAATTTTATGCAAAATTTTGCTGCATTGGTTTGTGCTCAAACAGGCAATGATTCATGCAGAAAATACAGACTTACTGTCTTCCTCTGCAAGCTCTGTAGTGGATAAGGAGATATCCAATGGGGAACTTACTCCTCTATTGCAAAAAACTAAAGTGCCTGTGCTGCCCACTAAGAAACCTGTCAAACCATCGGCCCCTAAGGCCTATGTAGTAGATCTGGCTGAGTCCTTTTCCTCAGACTCTTCTTCAGAAAGTGAAACAGAGGAAGAGGAGCCTTTTGATCCTGGGGATGAGGTTGACCTGGAGGAAGAGGCTGCTAAATATCTTAATCCAGATTGGCCTCCATTACGTCGGTCTCCTAAAAATGATAAGAAAGGGCCTAAACCCACCTCTCGCTTACTGTTGGCCGCTCGTGAATCCAGGGCCAAAGGTGAGAGTCTTTTGGCTTTTCCTCTTATTATAGCAGACGAGGGAGAGCCTTCTTGAGAGGCTATACCCTGTAAGCTGGTCAAAGAACTAAAGGAGGGATGCTCCAAGTATGGGCCATATTGATTCTAAAGAAAGAGGGCTCTTTATAGAAATAAGTTAGTCAAAAACTCCTAAAGCTACCGTGCCTCTTAAAAAGGATGTTAAGTTACTGTGCCCCCTGAAAAGGATGTTAAAGTTACTGTGCCTCCTAGAAAGGATGTTTAAGATTACCATACCTCCTGAAAAGGATGTTAAAACTATTGCACCTCCCGAGAAAAATATAGTTGTTACACCTTCTCGGAAAGATATTAGTCCCTTTATTCCAACTCTTAAAATTGATTCATATTACAATTAGTAAGAAAAATAAAAAATGGGAATGCATTTTTGTTGAGGGTAAAAGAAGGTAATTTTGTCCAAGACCAGATGTGGTATTAACCTGAGGGCGAGGAGTGCTTGTGTCTTTCCATAGGACGCTAATTATCCCTATGGATTCCAGATCATCAAGCCTTCTTGATCAACAGCAATCTGAAAAAACTGGACACCGCCCCTGGCAGCACCTAACTCAGTAAAATCGCTGATCTGTTTGCTGAGTACAAAGGACTCTTAATATTACTCTAAAAATGATTGATGGTTATTCTATCACTTGTTCTGCCTGCATATTAACCAATTGTGTCTCACCAAATGTTAATGTCAAATTCATAATTGTCAATCAACCCCCCTTAAGTAATACTATTAGGCATTACTGCACAAATTGTATTCTATGAATTGGAACACAGTCTTCTATAATGCAGCTATAGCAGGAGGCCTATTCTTTTTTTTTTTTAATTCTTTTTTTAAAAAATATTTTATTTATTTATTTGACAGAGAGAAACACAGCGAGAGAGGGAACACAGCAGAAGGAGTGAGAGAGGGAGAAGCAGGCTTCCCGCCGAGCAGGGAGCCTGATGTGGGACTTGATCCCAGGTCTCCGGGATCATGACCTGAGCTGAAGGCAGTCGCTTAACCAACTGAGCCACCCAGGCGCCCCAGGAGGCCTATTCTTAATTGTCCTTTTTCTTCCAATGATTGCCTCTCTTTTTCGATCTGCTCTGTCCTCACTAACTGTGGATGTCTGCACAAAAAGAGGGGCTGGTTAGCCAATGATGGGTAAGATTCTCTCTCCACTCTCTCAACCTAAGACAGGCCATATCTTCCAAGAAGATATGAACCAATGACAGGTAAGAGAGAAATGGATGAGGGGACGCCTAAGACAGGCATGGTCATAGCCTCTTCAATCCTGGGAAAAGATTAATATCTTTATTTAAAAATAAAAAAGGGAGGATGTCGGGGACGATGCGTGATCCACCCCTCCCGCCATGCCCAAGCCACTGGAAATTTTGGTGGAGGTACCCGTAAATGAAAGTCCCTCTGGGCTCTCCCCCACCCCCGCCTAGAATCCAGAAAGCCATGTACCCTGTGGGCCGGGGAAATATGTCCTTTGTGTGCTTATCCAAGACATATTCCATTTAATCCTCCTCCTCCTGGTAATCATATCTCTGTATCTCTTATCTGTATTCCCTGATCCCTCTGCCTCAATGGTCTCAGCTTCTGTGAGTTTAAGCAATCACTCTGTACCCTGCAGTAACAATACTAATCCTGTCTCTAGGGTGGGTGCAAAAGCAGTTAAAGATTTAACTGCACCATCCAACTTCCTCACTTTTGAATAATAAAAGACTGGGGCCCTTGATAGTTAAGAGAGACAAAGGCAGAGCCAGAGGCAAAGGAAAAGGCAGAAGAAAAGGCAGAGAGCCTGCAAAGCAAGAAGCAGAGAGAAACAGAGACAGAGGCAGAAACAGAGAAGCAAGAAGCAAAGAGAGACAGAAACAGAGAAGTAGAAAGAGAGAGACAGAAGCAAAGAGAGCAACAGAAACAGAAGCAGACAGAGCAAGAGAGATAGAAGCAGAGCAAGAGGGCCAGAGCTAGAGAGCCAGAGCTAGAGAGCCAGAACTAGAGAGCCAGAGCGTGAGCCTGAGCCTGCTTCATAGGTCTCTCCTGACTGACCTTGGGTCTGTCAGCTTGCATCAGAAAAAAAAAAAAAAAAAAAAGGGCGCCTGTGTGGCTCAGTTGGTTGGGCAACTGCCTTCGGCTCAGGTCATGATCCCAGAGACCCGGGATCGAGTCCGACATCGGGCTCCCTGCTCCGCAGAAAGCCTGCTTCTCCCTCTCTCACTCCCCCTGCTTGTGTTCCCTCTCTGGCTGTGTTTCTCTCTGTCAAATAAATAAAATCTTAAAAAAAAAGAACAAGACAACTTCTCTTCCATACGACATTCCTTTCAAGATTTTTAAACAAGCTTTAGACTCTACTCAACCACAAAGTCTAAAAGCTTGCTTAACTGGGTCTTCTTTTTTTTTAAAGATTTTATTTATTTATTTGAGAGAGTGATCAAGCAAGATACAGGGCTTGGGGAGGAGCAGAAGGAGAGGGAGAAACAGACTCCTCACTGACCAGGAAGCCCAACAATCCTGGGACTCCATCCTGGGACTCTATCCTGGTACTCCAGGATTATGACCTGAGCCAAAGGCAGACACTTAAATGACTGAGCCCTCCAGTGCCCCTAACTGGGTCTTCTTGAAGCTGCTCTGGGGGGGGGGTGCATTGGCAGCAAACCAGTTGAGCCTATGGACAAAAAATTCCAAGCCTGCATTGGCATATCTGCACTAATAGGCTACCCAGGAATGTTAATTATAGAGAAATAAGGAAAAATGAGCAAAAAAGAGAGAATAAAGACCCATGATACCACTATCCAGAGGCAACCACTTTGGTACTTAACATTTTGGGTACAAAATAGTTTATATCCTTTGAAGTTTCAATTATGACTCTGCTGAGTTTTCAACTTGAGTTTTAGACTTGGGCCAACTTTTGGACTTTGGCCGAGTTTTCAACTTTTCCTGGCCTCAATTTCCTCATCTGAAAAGCAGGTAATAATGGTAATCTAGCAAAGCTGTTGTGAATATCTAATAAGGTAATTTATGTAAAGCACCTAACCCATAGTTACTCTTAAAATCATAACTATTAATTAATTTACTAGGTTATTCCAATTCCAAATAATTGTCTTTTTAAAAAATTTTCTTTTACAGATTTTATTTACTTATTTGACAGAGAGAAAGAGAGAACAAAGGCAGGGGTAGCAGAAGATGGAGTGGGAGAAGCACGCTCCCCAGTAAGCAAGAAGCCTGATGAAGAACTCGATCCCAGGACCCTGGGATCATGACCTGAACCAAAGACAAATGCTTAACCAACTGAGCCACCCAGGGACCCTCCAAATAACTGTCTTAACTGTCTTCTCATCTTCCTTGTGATGCTTTTCTTCCTTAGGAGAAAAAAAAAGAATGGGAATATAGTTGGAACAAAATTGGCTATGAGCTGACAATTATTGAGTATGTGGGTTCTTTGCCCTATTTTCTCTACCTCTGTATGTGTGTGTGAATTTTCAATAATGAAGGGTTTTTAAAAGACAAAAAAGTAAGAAGCCATGAATTTAGCCATTGTTGCAAACTAAGTACAAACACATTTCGTGTAGTTTAGGGACCAGCAGGAAGAAACCTTGCAAGTTGGAGCTTGTGGGTATGAACTAGAGCCCACAGCTAAGGGTATCTTCAGAAGTAGCAGTGTAGTCATGGACATTAATTTTGGATTACATAATTTGTGAATATTGAGGTGAATGAGTGACTTTTTCCCTAAAAGTCCTAAAACCTATGACAAGCGGTTGAAACAATATAGAGAATTGTGTTGGGAGGGTAATGTGGTGGCAACCCGACAATATCTTAGGTGCAATACCTCAGTTCTTGCCATAGAGACTGGTACTGCCTGGTCACTGACCTGCTTCCTTTCCATCCTGTGAACTGCCCCCTAATAGCTCTGAGGGCCATTGTTAAATTTTCAGGAATTTTGTGATCCAGATGATGTCATACTTGTAGCTTACAATAGGCTATGGTTGGGAGTATTTATTGGATGGGAATAAGTAAACACTACAAATCAGATTTTTTGTTGTTGCTGTTCTGAAGGGCCAGTCGTTAAACATTTACCAGTGCACCACTGACCATACCATTCCAGTAAATTCTTTTTTTTTACTCAGATTAGCCAGAGTTGGATTCTGCTACCTCTCTCCCTAGCTTCTCCACATAAAACAGTTAAAAAGCATACCTTGAAGAGTGAGAACAGCTTATGACTGCTGCTGCTTCTAAGTGCTAAAAATGCCATGGGACTCTTTTAAAGACAAGGACTCCACAGATACGATAAAGTACTTAATTTCTTATGATTGTCAACTTTCTGGAGAATTCTAAGTGACAGGTAGCAGCACTAGAGGCCTCATAGAAGGCAACCACCACAGCCTCTTTCTGAGCATCTCCAACTCAGTACATTCCATGCTCTGTACAAAGCCTCTAGTCTTTTTTTCCATATTCACTGAGATGGAGAGTACCATGAGCTGCAACTGACCTCAAGCACATTTCTCACATTTGGTAGTTCATTTATTCTCATTGTCATTTCAGGTTTTCTCTCTGGTTTGGGAATCCAGTTTTCTTCTTGCATTAAGGAGACCTAGGTTGTATGAGTAACTGTCACTAACTCACAATGTCAAAGTGGGCAACTCTTATCTCTTGAGATTTCAGTCTGTAAGTTCATTTGTGGCTCTGGCATTCTCTAACTATGCTTGTTGTTGCTAGAGAAATGGGACTAGTACCGATTCCCCTTCCCAATCTGCTTTCATTACTCATCTTAAGCAAGGTTTCAATTTAGATAATTCACTCCTGTGAATGATGAGTTCACTCCTGTTCTAAAGATTCAAATAACGTAGAATTACATATAGTAAAATGTGACACTTTGGGGCGCCTAGGTGGCTCAGTTGGTTAAGTGTCTGCCTTTGGCTCAGTTCATGATCCTGGAGTTCTGGGATCCATCCCTGCATCAGGCTCCCTGCTCGGTGGGAGGCCTGTGTGTCACTCTCTTACTCCCCCTGCTTGCGTTTCTCTCTGTCAAATAAATAAATAAAATCTTTTTTTTTAAGATTTTATTTACTTATTTGATAGAGAGAAACAGAGCCAGAAAGGGAACACAAGCAGGGGGAGTGAGAGAGGGAGAAGCAGGCTTTCCGCCGAGCAGGGAGCCCAATGTGGGACTCGATCCCGGGACTCCGGGATCATGACCTGAGCTGAAGGCAGTCGTCCAACCAACTGAGCCACCCAGGCGCCCCAATAAAATCTTTTTTTAATAAATAATTTTTTTAAAAAAATGTGAGACTTCTTTATTCCTTCCCCATTTGTCCTTTCTCTTCCTAGAGGTAACTATGGTTATTAGCTTGTAGGTTTACATCTGGTTCTTTTAAAATACACTCACATACATATATACATACAAATATATATACACGTATGCAATTCACACACACACATTCACACTTTTGTAACTGGAGTCATACTATGCGTCTTGGTTTGTCATTTGCTTTCATGGACTGAATCTGAGGGGATCAAACCGGAATACTGGAGAAAAGGGATTTGCCTCTAGCTCCTCACTTCCCTTTCCAGAGCTGCCTGCAATTTTGCTGTCTAACTTTGTTCTCTCCTCCAAGTCCCAAACTCTTTCCCCTGCTCCCCCCACAAGTTAAGAACATTGGTCCTTCCCATTCAATACTTGAGCAGGAGAAGAAGCCAATTGTCAATGATGTTAGGATGAAATTCCTGTTATTACAGGGTATTGCAGGGTTTTTTGTACCATAATTTACTTAACCACTCCCCTATTGGGCACCTCTGATTGTCTTCAGATTTTTTTAAAGATTTTATTTATTCATTTGACACAGAGAGAGAGATCACAAGTAGGCAGAGAGGCAGGCAGAGAGAGAGGAGGAAGAAGCCGATGCGGGCTTCGATCCCAGGACCCTGAGATCATGACCTGAGCCAAAGGCAGAGGCTTTAACCCACTGAGCCACCCAGGTGCCCTGTCTTCAGATTTTTACTTGCATTGCACAAAAACCATCTCTGTAAATATGTTTATACATGTGTGTGGGTCCATAAGTTAGACTCCTTGGAGTAGAATTACTGAGTTGAAAGGAATGCACGTTGAAAAATTTGAGAGACATTACCAATTGCATGCTAAAAGTTATACCACCAATAGCATATGAGTACTTATATTCTTACAAATTGTTATCAATACTAAATATCATCAATCTTTTTGTTTTTTTGGCAACTGATGGACCAGGAAAAAAAATCTCATTTTAATTGTGCTTCACTAATAACTAGTGACGTGACAGTCATCTATTTTTCATCTTTTTAAAAAGATTTTATTTTAGAGAGAGAGAAAAAGATTTTATTTTAGAGAGAGAGAAAATGCAAGTGAGCACACAAATTGGAGAGGAGAGGAACAAGCCGACTTTGCACTGATCACAGAGTCCAACGCAGGGCTTGATCTCTGTAAAGACTTATTTAGATGTCCAAGGCGCCATCTTGTTTACTCAGGAAAACAGCTCCAGTAAATATGGGCAGCCAGCTCCTGGAAAACAAGTGAGCCAGATTGGGGGAGATGCCCAATCAGTTAACCCCCTTAACCTCCCGGTTCCAGGAGCAATGGAGATGCAAGTTAAAAATGTGTGGCCAGTTCCCAGTACTTAGGACCAGGTGGGAGTGCCCAAATGCCCTTAATATCCCAGATCTTGAACAATGGAAATGTAAATTAACTCTAGGTAACTACTGACTCTAGTCAACTTGTGGCTTGGGGATTTCCCTATAAAAGCTAGCTTGAGAAATTAGGCAGGGTTCATTCTCTCCTTAGAGATGACCCTGACCTGGGTCAGTATAATTCTCGATGCTTGGTGCGATATAAAGCTTTGCTTGACCTTTGCTTTTGTATCAGCCTCATTCCTTTGACCACGGACCCTGGACCCTAACAATCTCACGACGAGACCACGACCTGAGCCAAAATCAAGAGTCAGTTGCTCAACCAACTGAACCGCCCAGAGACCCCACATCTATTTTTCATCTTAAGAATTGCCGGGGAGCCCATGGCTTGCTCAGTTGGTGGATTGTGTGACTCTTGATCTCAAGGTTGTAAGTTCAAGCTCCACGTTGGGTATAGAGATTACTTAATGAAGTACAATAAAATTTTAAAATATCAGTGAAATGGCAGAACAGGGAACTCCAAAAGTCCATCCCTCCACAAAAAGCAATGAATAAACTGGCAAAAACTGTCAGGACAAACTTTTTCAGAATTCTGGAAATTAATCAAATCCTTACAAAACCAGGGAAATGCTTAATCAAGAAACTCTATCTATGAAACCAATATTACACTATTTATTAACTAACTAGAATTTAAATAAAATTTTGAAAAAGAAAAGAAACTATCAGAATCTCAGTAAGAGAGCTTTTTAGTATTTAAACATAGCCTATACCCTTCCCCATTCTCAAGCTTGGCAGGGGCCTTGATGACAACAGGCTTCATTCTTGGTATAATCACCTAATACTAAAGGGAGTAGAATAGACTTTATTCCCAAAGAATTGTGGTTAATTTTTTTAAAGAGTGCCCAAATTGTGGTTAAATTTTTCAAAAGTCTGATATCCCCTTGGAGGATTAGATCACAGGGCTTACCTTTAGTTTACCTAGTTTGGAACTCCCTTAGAGATGAGGTGGGGCTGTTTGCTAAAAATATTGAAGGGCAAGGGTTTTAGCTGCCGCTGCCTGGAGCAAGAGATAACAGTAGCTGCAAACAATGGAATACTGAAGGAGGAGAGGCTGGAGGAGAGGCTGGAAAATGAGTTGCTTTGGGGAAAAAGGCTTTGAAAAGCTCCTATATATTCCTGGGAATCTAGAAGGCCACGTGTCTAAGACAGGGCGCACGCTCAGGGAAGTCCTGAGAAGGCCATAAGCAATCATTTATGGCTCACCACCAGTCTCTGTGCAAGCAGGTAATGAAGGCTCAGGCAGATGTTAACTATCTAAGTGTTGATGGCATACCACAGTATACATAGAGCCCTTCAGCAAGGACTCAGAGGTTGAGGGATTTGTTGTTGTTATTCAGGCATTTAAGACATTCTCTGTTAAATCACTAGCTGACCATTGGGGCACCTGGGTGACTCAGTCTGTTGAATGCCTGCCTTCAGCTCAGGTCATTATCCCGGGGTCCTGGGATCAAGTCCTGAGTGGGGATCCCTGCTCAGTGGGGAGTTTGCTTTTCCCTCTCCCTCTGTGCTTGCTCTCTTGCTCTTTCACAAGTAAATAAATAAAATGTTTTTTTTTTAAATCACTAGCTAAAAAAAAAAATCACTAGCTAACCGCTAAGTGTATGGAATGAGGAATTCAGTGGCTACCAGGAATATAAACCTCACAAAATTAGTTCAGAAAGGTCACTAAAGAAAGAAACAACCCTTATCAAACTCTTAAAAATATAAAACAGTAGGGAACACTTCCTAACTCCTTCAATGAAGCTAGTATTTTTCTGATACCAAAGCCAGACAAAGACACTCCAGAAAAGAACACAGACCAGTATCTTGTAGGAATATAGATTCAAAAATAATCAACAAAATATTAGCAAACTGAATCTTGTAACATATTAAAAGGATTATACACCATGACCATGTGGGATTTATGCAAGAGTTGCAAGGGTTGTTTTAACATATAAAAATTATATACTGTAATACACCATATTGGAGAATATTCTTTAATCAATATCCTCATATTAATAGAATGAAGGATAAACCCCCCACACACTCATCTCAATTGATGCAGTAAAAGCATTTGACAAAATCCAACATCCTTTCATGAGAAAAATACCCAGAAAACTGTAAGGACCTATTTCGAAATCCAGGCCGCCATCTTGTATACTCAAAAATTTAACAGCTCCGGGAGAAATGGGCAAAAGGCCCCTGGAAAACAAAGGCAAGCCAGGTTGGGGGAGATGGCCAATCAGTTAACCTCCTTAGCCTCCCATCCTAGGAGGTATAGAGAGGCAAATTAAGAATGCGCAGCCAGTTCCCGGTACTTAGGACCAGGTGGGAATGCCCAATCAGTTAATCCCCTTAACCTCCGAGACCCTGAACAATGGAGATCCCCTGGTAAACCACTCTGTGGGGATTAAATGTATTCATCATCACAGCAGAGTGAAAGAATTAACTCAGGCAAGCTATGTGAATCAGGTCAGCTCGGGGTGCCCTTTTTTCCCCTATAAAAGGTAGCCTGTAAGGATAGGCATGGCTGCTCTCTCTCTTGGGAAGCAACCCTGGCCTGGGCCAGTATAATTCTCAATGCTTGGTGCAAAATAAAGCTTTGCTTAACCTTCACTTTTGTATCAGCCTCCTTCCTTTAAACAGGGACCCTATTAAAAACAAGGAATAAAAAGGAATGTTTTCAATATGATAAGAAGCATCAATAGGGGCACCTGGGTGGCCCAGTGGGTTGAGCATCTGCCTTTCATTGAGGTCATGATCCCAGTGTCCTAGTATTGAGCCCTGAATCGGGCTTCCTCCTGGGCAGAAAGCCTGCTTCTCGCACTCCCTTTTTCTGCTCCCCTCTGCTTGTGCTCTCTCCTTTTCTCTGTGTCAAATAAATAAGTAAAATCTTTTTTAAAAAGCATCAGTGAGGGGTGCCTGGGTGGCTCAGTTGGTTAAGCGACTGCCTTCAGCTCAGGTCATGATCCCGGAGACCTGTAATCAAGCCCCACATCAGGCTCCCTGCTAGGCGGGAAGCCTGCTTCTCCCTCTCTCACTCCCCCTGCTTGTGTTCCCTCTCTGGCTGTGTTTCTCTCTTTCAAATAAATAAAATCTTTTAAAAAAAAAGCATCAGTGAAAAACCTATAGCTAACATCATACTCAATAGTGAAAGACTGAAAACTTGCCCCCTAAGATCAGGCAGAAGACAAAGATGTTTGTTTTCTCCACCGCTATTCAACATTGTACTGGAAGATCTAGCCAGAGTAATTAAGCAAGAAAAAAGTCATTCAAATTGGACAGGAGTAAGTAAAGTTATTTTTATTTGTAGATGACATGACCTTTTATGTGGTAACCTTGAAGGATCCATAAAATAATTGTTAGAACTAATAAATTTCAGCAAATTTGCAGAGTATAAGATCAACATACCAAAATGAGCTTTACAGGGGTACCTGGGTGACTCAGTTGGTTAAGTGTTCCACTTTTGATTTTAGCACAGGTCATAATCTCAGGTTTGTGAGATAGAACCCTGAGTCAGACTCCATGTTGGGCATGGAGTCTGCTGAAGATTCTCTTTCCCTCTTCCTCTGGCCCTCCCCCCACTCTCTCTTGCTCTCTCTCTCTTTCAAAAAAAGTCAACTTTCCTGGGATGCCTGGGTAGCTCAATCAGTTAAGTGTCCAAATCTTAATCTCAGCTCAGGTCTTGATCTTAGGGTTGTGAGTTCACCCCTGCACTGAGCATGAAACCTACTTAAAAAAAAAATCAACTTTGCTCCCATGTACTAGCAATGAACAATCTGAAAATGAAATCAAGGCAACAATTCCATTATAATAGCTTCAAAAAAGTACTTAGGAATAAATTTAACCAAGGAGGTTCAGGACATACTGGAGACTAAAAAAGGTTGCTGAAAGAAATTAAAGAAGACCTAATGGAAAGACAGCCTATGTTTATGGATTGAAAGATTTAATACTGTTAGGATAGCAGTGCTACCCAGAGTGATCTACAGATTCAATGCAATCTCAATCTGAATCCCAATGGCATTTTTGGGGGGGCAGAAATAGAGAAATCAATCTTAAAATTTAAATGGAATTACAAGGGACCCGAAGTAGCAGGAACAACCTTGAAAAAGAAGAATAATTTTGAGGACTTATATTTTCTGATTCCAAAACTTAATACAAAGCTATAATAACCATGGCAATGTGGTACTGGCTTAAGTATACACATAGAGACCAAAAGAATAGAATTGAGAATCCAGAAATAAACCCATACATTATGGTCAATTGATTTTTGGCAAGGGCACCAAGACCATTCAATGGGAAATAGTCTTTAATAAATAGTGCTGGGGCAACTGGACATCCATACACAAAAGAATGAAGTTGGACCCCTACCTAATATCATATACAAAAATTAGCTTAAAATGTATCAAAGAACTGAAGGTAAGAGCTATAAAATTCTTAGAAACAGAGGTGTAAATCTTTGTGACTTTGAATTAGGCAATGACTATTTAAATATTATCATATTTAAAGTACAAGCAACAAAAGAAAAAATAGAGAAACTGGAGTTTATAAAAATTAAAAAATGTGCTTCAATGGATACAATTAAGAAAGTGAAAAGAAAACTCATAGGATGAGAGAAAATATTTGGAAAATATATGTCTGATAAGAGCCTAGTATCCAGAATATATAAAAACTCTTGCAACTCAACGAAAAGAAAAACAACCCAATTAAAATGGGCAAAGGAATAGACATTTTCCAAAGAATATATACAAACGGCCGATAAGCATGTGAACAGATGCTAAACATTGTTAGTTACTGGGAAAATGGAAATCAAAACCATGATGAGATACTATTTTATATCCAGTGGGATGATTATAATAAACTACAATAAAAAATAACAAGATGTAGCAAGGATGTGGAGAAATAGGAACCTTCAAACATTGCTGGTGGGAATGTAAAATGGTGCAGCTGCCCTTGAAAACATTTTGTCAGCTCCACAGTAAATTAAACATAGAATTGCCATATGACCCAGAAATTCTATTCTGAGATAAATATATACTTAAAAGAATTAGAAACATATGTTCACATAAAAACCTGTACACAAATAACAGCATTATTCATGGTACCTCTAAAGTGGAAACAACTCAGATGTCCATCAAGTTATGAGTGGATAAAAAATGTGGTATATCCACACCATGAACCATTATTCAGCCATAAAAAGGAAGGATGTACTGATACATGACACAATGTGAATGAACCTTAAAAGTATTATACTAATGAAAGTAGCTAGATACAAGAAGTCACATATTACATGATTCCATTTACATGAAATGTCTGGAACAGGTAAATTCATTGATTTATATAGATTGCAGGTTTCTGTAGAATGTAGATTAATGGTTACCAGGGACTTAAGAAAGGAAGGAATGACTGCTTAATATGTATGGGTTACTTTTGGGGATAATGAAATGTTCTAAAATTTATGTAGTGATGGTTGCACAACATTGTGAATGTGTTAAAAAACCTTTAACAAAAAGAATCGCCTATTTATATTCTTTGGTTATATTTCTATTGTATAATTGGTGTTATATTAATTTGTGGAAATTCTTTATATTTGGTGGCTATTTGTTTTTATGCTGCAAATATTTTCTCCCAGTCTATTGCTGTCCACTAAATTTGTTTGTGGGTTTTTGCTTGTTTTTTTGTTTTGTTTTGTTTTGTTTTGCTGTGCAGAACTTAAAAAATTTTACATAGTATTGTTTCAGGATTTCTTTTCCTTTAGTGCCTGTTGTTCTTGGTCATGCTGCATTGAAGAATGAAGAGGTAAACCAGATGAAGAGTGGTGGGCAGCAAAGCAAAGTTTTTTGGGTGATAGTACAAAGCTCCCAAAGAAGGAGGGCACCTGAGAGGGTTGCAGTTGGAGTTTCTGACTCTAGGTTGTTTTTTTTTTAAATGAGATTGTTGGCAGGCTGTTTTAATCTGATTAACCCTCCATGTGCCTGTCACCCAGTCAGGTTTTTGTCAACACACTCAACAACCTATCAGGTAGTTGTTCATGAGAGAAGGTGTGGATGGCTCCTTCCAGGGTGGTATAGAATAACAGGGTGGGGTCTTCTTATTTGACAGAGAGAAACACAGCCAGAGAGGGAACACAAGCAGGGGGAGTGAGAGAGGGAGAAGCAGGCCTCCCGCCAAGCAGGGAGCCCGATGTGGGACTTGAACCCGGGTCTCCGGGATCATGATCCGAGCCGAAGGCAGTTGCCCAACCAACCGAGCCACCCAGGCACCCTCCTTTTAAGGGTAGTTTCTTCTTAGTATGGGAGCCCCTTGCCCCTGCCTGCTTTTCTTCCAACTATCCTCCATTAGTGTGATTGTTAATCTTTTCCATTATGGCCTCTGAATTTGAAACTTAAGTATTTTCCATCCCCAAATTATAAAAATGTTTTCAACATTTCCCTCTAATGCTGTTGAGCTATTTTTTAAGAAGATTTTATTTATTTATTTGACACACAGAGAGAGAGATCACAAGTAGGCAGAGAGGCAGGCACAGAGAGAGGGGGAAGCAGGCTCCCTGCTGAGCAGAGAACCTGATGCGGGCCCTGATCTCAGGACCCTGAGATCATGACCTGAGCCGAAGGCAAAGGCTTAACCCACTGAGCCACCCAGGTGCCCATGAGTTATTTTTTTAATGTGGGTTTTAAAAGAGTCTGGAATTTTTATATGCTGGGCATCAAGTGGGAGTTTATTTTTTTTCCAAATGGCTCCATACAATTAACTGAATAATTTGTGCTTTCCCCACTAATTTGAAATGTTCCCTGTACATATTTTGATAATAACATTGAAAATGTAGTAGTCTTTCACACTTAGGTCTTTCAGATATTTCTGTGTAACAGTTGATGGTCAGTGTAGTCCATTTGAATTATAGACACACAAAAATAATATTTATATCTATGCAGTTATTTTAACTATTTCTCCTCACAAGGCACTTTGTATCTCTTTTTAAAAAAGATTTTATTTATTTGACAGAAAGAAACACAGCCAGAGAGGGAACACAAGCAGGGGGAGTGAGAGGGAGAAGCAGGCTTCCCGCCAAGCAGGGAGCCCCATGTGGGACTTGATCCCGGGTCTCCAGGATCATGACCTGAGCCAAAGGCAGTCGCTCAACCAACTGAGCCACCCAGGCGCCCCCACTTTTGTATCTCTTAAATTATTTGACTGTCTTAACAGTTTTTTACAGGAAATGTATTTGCTTGTTTGGGCTGCCAAAACAAAATACTATAGACTTGTTGGCTTAAACTATGGAATTTTGTTTTATCACCGTTATGGAAACTAGAAATCCAAGATCAAGGTGCCAGTGGGGGTGGTGGCTGATGTGGACTCCTCCTCTGGGTTGCAGATGGCTACCTTCTCACTGTGTGCTCACATGGCCTTTCCTTGATGTGTGTGCATGGAGAGAGAAAGAGAGGGGTGGGGAAAGAGATATCCTGGTGCCTCTTCTCATAAGGACACTAATCTTATCAGATTAATGCCCCATCCTTATGACTTTATTTAACCTTGGTTACTTCCTTAGAGACCCTATCTGGATGTACAGCCACACTGAGGGTTAGGGCTCAACATAAGAATTTGGAGGGCACAAACATTCAATCTATAATATTCCACTCCTGGTTCCCCCAAATACATGTCCTTCTCACATGCAAAACTCATTCATTTCACCCCAACAGCCTCAAAGTCTTAGGTTATTCTAGCATCAACTCTAAAGTTTAAAGTTCAAAGTTTCATTTAAATTTAATCTAAATCAGACATCGGTGAGACTTGAGATATGATTCATCCTGAGGCTAAGTCCTCTCCAGTTGTGAAACTGAGAAACCAGACAGGTTATCTGCTTCCAAAATACAATGGTGGACAGGAAAAAGATAGATATTCCTATTCCAAAAGGAAGAAATCAGAAGGAAACAAAGAGTGACATGTCTAAGAAGAGAAATTAAGGAATCAATCCCATTTATAATTGTACCAAAAAAAACTAAGATACCTAGGAATAGGAATAAACCTAACCAAAGAGGCAAAGGATCTGTACTCAGAAAACTATAGAACACTCATGAAAGAAACTGAGGAAGACACAAAGAAATGAAAAAGTGTTCCTTGTGTAAGGTCCAGTTTTGGAATCCAAGCCGCCATCCTGTTTACTCATAAAAACAGCTCCAGGTGTTATGGATAAATGGCCCCTGGAAAACAAAGGTGAGCCAGGTTGCGGGAGATGCCCAACCAATTAAGCCCCTTAAACTCCCATCCAGGGAGGGTCCCCGGGGAGGTATTTAGATGCAAACTAAGAATGGGTGGTTCATTCACAATTGACTTGTGAACTGTGTGACTCATGCTTGCTGTTTGAAATGCATATAAACCCCTAGACCCTTGCATTCGGGGTCCTTGTTGAAACCCGCTGTGCCGTGCAGATACTTGGACCCCAGCTAGCTGGAAATAAACCTCGCTGTGTGATTTGCATTATCCTGAGCGTCCTCGGTTCTTTTTGGGGAAGTGGTCAGCACCGGACTTTATCACATGCTCATGGATTGGAAGAACAAATGTGGTTAAAATGTCTATGTTACCTAGAGCAATGTATATATTTAATGCAATCCCTATCAAAATGCCATCAACATTTTTCAAAAAGCTGGAACAAATAATCCTAAAATTTGTATAGAACCAGGAAAGACTCTGAATAGCCAAAGGAATGAAGAGAAAGAAAACCAAAGCTGGTAGCATCACAATTCCAGACTTAAGCTCTATTACAAAGCTATAATCATCAAGACAGTGTGGTACTGGCACAAAAACACTCATAGATCAATGGAACAGAATGGAGAACCCAGAAAAGGAGCCTAAACTCTATGGTCAGCCAATCTTTGACAAAGCAGGAAAGTATATCCGATGGAAAATGACAGTCTCTTCAACAAATAACACTAGAAAAATTGGACCGCCACATGTAAAAGAATGAAACAGGACCATTTTCTTACACGATACACAAAAAGAGACTCAAAATGGGGCACCTCGGTGGCTAAGTTGGTTAAGCTTAGGCTTAGGTCATGATCCCAATGTCCTGGAATCAAGTCCCACATCAGGCTTCCTGCTCAATGGGGAGTCTGCTTCTCCTTCTCCCTCTGCCCCTCCCCTCGAATTGTGCTATCTTGCTCTCTCAAGTGAATAAATAAAATATTTTAAAAAACAGACTCAAAATGGATGAAAGACCTAAATGTGAGACAGGAATCCATCAAAATCCTAGAGGAGGATTCAGGCAGCAACCTTTTTGACCTCGGCTGCAGCAAGTTTTGCTAGACACCTCTCCAAAGGCAAGGGAAACAAAGGAAAAAATGAATTCTTGGGGTGCCTGGGTGGCTCAGTTGGTTAAGCGACTGCCTTCAGCTCAGGTCATGATCCTGGAGACCCGGGATCGAGTCCCACATCGGGCTCCCTGCTCGGCAGGAAGCCTGCTTCTCCCTCTCTCACTCCCCCTGCTTGTGTTCCTTCTCTGGCTATGTTTCTCTCTGTCAAATAAATAAATTTAAAAAAAATCTCAAAAATGAATTCTTGGGAGTTCATCAAGATAAAAACCTTTTGCACAGCAAAGGCTACAGTTGACAAAACCAAAGACAGGGTTCCTGAGTGGCTCAGTTGGTTGAGCAACTGCCTTCGGCTCAGGTCATGATCCCGGAGACCTGGGATCGAGTCCCGCATCGGGCTCCCTGCTTGGCAGGAAACCTGCTTCTCCCTCTCTCACTCCCCCTGCTTGGGTTCCCTCTCTGGCTGTGTTTATCTCTGTCAAATAAATAAAATCTTAAAAAACAAACAAACAAACAAACAAAAAACAAAAGACAACCGACAGAATAGGAGAAGTTATTTGTAAATGTCTTATCAGATAAAGGGCTAGTATCCAAATCTATGGAAAACTTATCAAACTCAGCCCCCAAATAACAAACAATCCAATCAAGTAATGTACAGAAGACATTTCTCTAAAGAAGACATACAGATATACAAATGACCAAAAGACACATGAAAAAATGTTCAACATCACTCAGCATCAGGGAAATACAAATCAAAATCACAATGAACTACCACCTCACACCAGTCTGAACGACTAAAACTAAGTGAGGAAACAACAGATGTTGGCAAGGATGCAGGGAAAGGTGAACCCTCTCCCACTGTTGTTGAGAATGCAAGCTGGGACAGCCACTCCAGAAAACAGTATAGAGATTCCTTAAAAAGTTGAAGATAGAGCTACTCTATGACCCAGCAATTGCACTACTGGGTATTTACCCTAAAGATACAAATGTAGTGATCTGAAGGGGCACCTGCACCCCGAGGTTTATAGCAGCAATGTCCACAACAGGCAAACTATGGAAGGAGCCCGGATATCCATTAGCAGATGAATGGATAAAGAAGATGTGGTACATATATACACTATGGAATATTACTCAGCCATTAAAACCATGAAACCTTGCCATTTGCAACAATGTGGTTGGAACTAGAGGGTATTATACTAAGCGAAATAAGTCAATCAGAGAAAAACAATTGTCATATGATCTCACTGATATATGGAATTTAAGAAACAAAAACAGAGGAACATAGGGGAATGGAGGGAAAAATAAAAGACGAAATTAGAGAGGAAGACAAATTGTAAGAGACTGTTCATCATAGGAAACAAACTGGGCTGCTGGAATGGAGGTGGCTGGGGAGATGGGGTTACTGGGTGATGAGCATCTACACTGGGTATTATTCAAGACTGATGAATCACTGAACTCTACCTCTGAAAGTAATGATACACTACATTTAATTACCTGAATTTAAATGAAAAAAGAATGACATGTCTATTATGTTGAGGGAAATAAGTCAGTCAGAGAAAGACGCATATGTGGAACTTAAGGAACAAAGCAATTGAACATGGGGGAATAAAAGAGAGAGACAAAGCATAAAACAGACTCTTTTTTGTTTATTTATTTGACACAGAGAGAGATCACAGGTAGGCAGAGAGGCAGGCAGAGAGAGAGGAGGAAGCAGGCTCCCCGCTGAGCAGAAAGCCTGATGCGGCCTCAATCCCAGGATCCTGAGATCATGACCTGAGCCAAGGGCAGAGTCTTAACCCATGGAGCCACCCAGGTGCCATTAAAACAGACTCTTAACTACAGAGAACAGAGGGTTGCTGGAGGGGAGGTGGATGGGGGATGGCCTAGATGAGGTATTAAGAAAGGCACGTGTGATGAACACTGGGTATTACATATAAATGATGAATCACTAAATTCGACCCCTAAAACTAATATTACAATGTATGTTAACTAACTAGAATTTAAACAAAACTTGAAACTATGGAAAAGACAAAATAAAACCCTAGCAAGGCAAATTCCATTAGGCCTTAAGATTTTTTTTTTAGAGATTTTTTATTTATTTGACAGAGAGAAACACAGCCAGAGAGGGAACACAGGCAGGGGGAGCGAGAGAGGGAGAAGCGGGCCTCCCACCAAGCAGGGAGCCCGATGTGGGGCTCGATCCCGGGTCTCCGGGATCATGACCTGAGCCGAAGGCAGTTGCTTAACCAACTGAGCCACCCAGGCGCCACCTAGGCCTTAAGATTTAAGAATAACTGTTTTTGGCTTGATGCCCTGCCTTCCCGACCAGCTGGAGCCTGCAGTGTTGTCCCCACGTCCCTAGGCTGTGCTCTTGCCCCTAAAGTTCTGCGAGCTGGTGTGCCAGTTTCGTGGCTCTGCAGGTGAGGGTCTCACTTTCAAGGCTCTGCTGGGCAGCGCTATTTCCAGGGCTCTAGGTTGTGGCAGCCTGGTCTCTTGAAACTTTAAATGTGGGCCCACCCTCTAAAACCAAGGAGTAACCAATTTTGTCCGCTGGGTCAGTGGTGGGAATGGTGCCCCCCTCCCCACGATCTTTGAATCACCTTCAGAGTCCTTTTCTTAAAGGATAACACAATGTATAGCTGAATAGCTCTAGGGCACCTTTCTGTAGAATCCAAAAAGTTCAACAGCCTTTCTTCATTTTATGGCCTCCATCTCCACTTCAGTGGGAACTGGCAGTATTTGGGCGGGTTGATCCCGTAATAAGCCACACCATTTATGTTCTCTCCAGAACATGCTCTCCTTTTTTTTTTTTTTTTCACGGACAGGGTGAGAATTTTAAAAATCTGCAAGTTCTGCTTCCTTTTGCTTAACAACTCCTTCAATCTCTCTTTCTCCTTTCTCCTCTTGCATTTTTCAATAAGCAGTCAGGAAGACCCAGGCCACACCTCCAACATTTTGCTTAGAAATTTCATCAGTTACATACCCAATTTCATTGTTCATAAGTTCTATCTCTTACAATGCACCAGAGCACAATTCAAACAAATTCTTTGCTGCTTTATAAGAGGGGTCACCTTTCTTCCCATTTCCAATAGCCTGACCCTCATTTCTGTCTCAGACCTCAACACGATGGACTTTAATATTGATATTTCTACCAGCATCCTGTTCACTGTTATTTATATATTCTCTGAGAAGATGGAGGCTTTGTCTACAGCTCTCCTCTTTTCTTACTGAGCTCTCACCAGAATCACCTCTAACATTCATATTTCTACCATCAGTCCCTTTATGGCAATCTAGGCTTTTTCTAGCCTGTAACTCAAAACTCCTCCAGTCTTTGCCCATCCCCAGTTTCAACACCATTTCCACATTTTTGGTCAGTTGCTACAGCAGCATTCCTTTTCTCAGTACCAAAATTTGTATTAGTCAGGGTTCTCCAGATAAACAAATTGCCCACCCTAATGTAGGTGGGCCTTACCCACTCAGTTGAACACTCACACAACACAAAAAAGGTTGACCTTCCTATAAATAAGATGGAGTTTCTCCTGCCTGACTGCCTTTGAGCTGGGACACCTGTTTTTTTCCTGCCTTTGAACTCAAACAGAGACATTGGCTCCTTCTGGGTTTTAAGCCTAGTGATATTCAGACTAAAACTATACCTTTGACTCTCCTGAGCATCTAGCAGGCCAACTGTAGATCTCAGGACTTCTGTAGCTTCCATAATCATGTGAGCAAATTTCTTAAAGTAAAAATCTCTCGGGGTACCTGGGTGGCTCACTTGGTTAAGTGACTGCCTTCAGCTCAGGTCATGATCCTGGAGTCCTGGGATCGAGCCCCACATTGGCTCCTTGCTCAACGGGAAGCCTGTTTCTCCCTCTCTCACTCCCCTTGCTTGTGTTCCCTCTCTGGCTTTATTTCTCTCTGTCAGATAAATAAATAAAATCTTTTTTTTAAAAAAAGTAAAAATATCTCTCTCTGTCTCTACACACACACACACACACACACACACACACACACACACACACCATTGGTTCTATTCTGATTCTCTAGAGTGCCCTAATATAGTGGGTGAAGCAAGTGTTATTAACCCCATTTTCTTGATGAGTAAGTTGAAGCCTGAGAGTAGTTAGCATTGCTAAATACAGATCATGAAATAAATTACATACTGTGACTGTGTCTTTCATATTGCAGCCTCTTATTTACTCTGCATCTCTATTCAGAATGCATATGGTGAGGATCATTGTTACTTGCCCATTTTTTACATTTTATCAACTCTTCTGAACAAACGAGACTCCTCTTAGCTCTTTGCATTTAGATTCATAGTGAACAGCAAAGGCACTCTTACTTTAATACCCCCTTGAAAGTAATTTCTGTGTTCTGGAGTCTATGACTTGTGCCTTGTGGGGAGTCCCAGGAGCCCAACCTCTAAGACAATACTTTAAAATATTACTTAGTGCCTTTTCGGGGTGCCTGGGTGGCTCATTCTTTTGGGCATCCAACTCTTGATTCTGACTCAGGTCATGATCTCAGGGTTGTGAGTTGGAGCCCTGCACTGGGCTCTGTGCTCAGCAGGGAGTCTGCTTCAGATTCTCTCCCTCTGCTCCTCCCCCTGCTTGCTCTCTCACTATAAATAAATGAACCTTAAAATATAAAATAAAATATTACTTAGTGATTTTTATACTAAGTACTTTCTTCCTAACCTTATGTAGTTCTTAGAAGAAGACTCCATTCTTTTCTCCTTCCTTTGTTACCTGCATCCATTCTACCTTTATTGGCAACAGCATCCCAGTTTCATTTTGGGAAATTCTCTGTTTATATACTAGATAAAGTTTGGCAGGAATATTAATTAAGACACATTATCCTCTCCTAGCTCAAGAGGAGTGATGGGGACCCAATCTAGGTCAATTAGAAGCTTCCTCTTGAATGTGATTCACCAATGGAATAATAAAAAGACTGGATGAAGCATCAAGCAGTTCTTGCTCAGCACCTTCTGGATGCTTTGTTTCTGAAGATCTGAGGTCTCCAAGCTTTTCTTAAACCCTTTTTTCCCCCTTGTATCCTTCAAATAATTCTTCTTTTTCCCAAGTTAGCAAGAATTGAATTTTATTATTCACAACCAAGAAAAACCCAGCTCATATAAAGGTTATTCATTCATTCAGCAAATATTTATGAAATCTTTACTATTTGCCAAGCCCTGTGCTAGTCACTGGGGAGGTTTCTAAGTGCCTTATAGGCTGATCTCTTTTTGTGAATAAGAAAGAAAACTGGAGTTTAACACTATAGGCCCTGATTATGAGTGCCTGGAAAAAATGAGACTCTAGGAAGCAAGAGAATAATTACCATTAAATAAAGTTTAATAGAAACAATAAAGACATGAATGTTGGAATTGTAATAATTTTCTGTAATGGAAATAATTATTTCAGAGCTGTAATAATTTTCAACTTTGTAACAAGTTGATTTAGAGGTCATACGTAGTGTTATATTCTGAAGCAGGTTTGAGTATATCCCTGTCGCTAATCACTCAGGAACACATTACATGGTGTTGCCCATATGAGGAGCAGCCCTATCACAGAACAACGCCGATTATTTGAGGCATCTGCGCTTGTGATTTATTAATAGCCATGGAGAGTGGGTAAGATACTCAGTATTTCAGGCATTTAAAAGAGGAAGGGGCAGTATGAGGGAACAAGTAGTTTGGCAGAGTTAAATACGGATTCCTCTCTACTACACGCTGTTGAAATATAGTTTAAGCCCTGATATTATCTTAAAGATCTTGGAATTGTTGATGCTGTTCCATTAATAATGATTTAGCGACTTCAGGGGCTTGCTAATTGGTTCCAACATTACCTTTTCGTTGGAACATTTAGGCTCTCCTTTCAGATTCCAGATGGAGAACTGGTGTAGATTCTCTGGCATCCTTGATTTGGAGCTCAAATTTAAAAGCACTATTTTCTCTTGTAGAAGCATCTGAATTCATAGCTCACGTATCTCCTGACCCACAGCCAAATGTCTCTTTGAACTGGACTTTGGTTTCAACTGCCAGTGAAAGAACATCAGTCTCTTGATCTTCCACCAAACATTCTTCTCATTGCATGTTCATGTTCATTTGCCCTTGAAAGAGCTTATCCTCCCTACTGGCCCTTACATGGGTGTGCCTTGGAAAAATTCTTACTTAACGATGTTGTTGGTGATGTGAAACTAATTTTTATTTAAAACCTTTGGGATAAATTTTGTGGTATTTCTTTGTGTCCAGAGACAAGGAAAAATAAAAATCAGTAATTTTGAAAAATAATGAATTTATTCTTTTTTTAAAAAAGACTTTACTTATTTATTGGACAGAGAGAAACACAGCCAGAGAGGGAACACAAGCAGGGGGAGTGAGAGAGGGAGAAGCAGGCTTCCCGCCGAGCAGGGAGCCCGATGCAGGCTGGAACCCAGGATTCTGGGATCATGACCTGAGCCGAAGGCAGATGCTTAATGACTGAGGCACCCAGGCGCCCCAGTGAATTTATTCTTTCAAAAATCAGTGAAATTTTTGAACATCCTCTTCATCCACGACAGTTAAGCACAATTCATAAAGTGTACATTTCTTAACTCATACATGTCTTGAAAATGACGGGCCACACAACTTAACATGAAAGGAAAAAATAAATATACGAGGTGCCCAATAGAATACCCAAGATTAATTTTGTCAACATAATGTGTTCTAAGCCACATCACCTCAAATAGGTGAAATTTCACCCAAATTTGGTGAAAACATGTGCAGCTATTTCCATACGACGGAGAAACTGACAAAACTGGATGTTAATCACATACAGGTAAGACATAGGTAATCTGTCTAGTCAGTAATGACCGTGGCCTTCTTCCTTGACTCCTGCTACTCATCAGAACATCCACCAGAGGGCAGGCAGTAAAAGAGAAAGGAAAGGAGAGGAAAGGCTGGAAGGCCCTCACAACTCAATGAAGAACTCGAAAGCCACCCAAACCCGTTTTAGAACCCATTCCCTCATAATCTTGGTGAGTCTACCTTATTTGAATG
This sequence comes from Spilogale gracilis, assembly GCA_004023965.1. Classification (NCBI taxonomy): domain Eukaryota; kingdom Metazoa; phylum Chordata; class Mammalia; order Carnivora; family Mephitidae; genus Spilogale; species Spilogale gracilis. The sequence goes on along the minus strand of PITA01000702.1, from coordinate 218,368 downwards.
AAGATATTTTCTCAAATAGGGGCACTGGATCCAAATCATGGCTTGATCACTTCCAGCAGTCAAGGCTATTTGCTGAGTGTCTGCTGTATGTGAGGTGCTGTTCTAGATGCCCGGGATACAGCAGTAAACAAGACAATCAGAACATTAGATTGTGGAACTAACATCTGAATACTGTATTTTCATAATCCTCACAGGCCTCAGTTTCCTTATCTGTACCACAGGGGCAATAATACTAGAGTTTCCATGAGTATTTAAATGAGATATTTAAGCATCTAAAGACATTTCTGGATTTATTATAACTTATAGTTCATACATAGTGTATATAAAATTGCATATTCCAGTTTACATAATTTCATAAACACTTTCCTGTATTTCTACTTAGTCATTTAACAGTTATGTAACATTTCATTTTGTCAATTTATTATAAGACTTAAACATTACTCTGTTCTATTATACATACCTGGTTCATGTAGGTTCTCAGTAAATATTTGTTGAAAGAATGTATGAATAGCTCATATTGATATTATGTGCATCTTTTCAATATTCCAAATAACACTATCTTTTTTTTTAGATTTTATTTGTTTGACAGAGCGAGAAAGCACAAGAAAGGGGAGCTGCAGAGGGAGAGGGCGAAGTAGACTCCCTGCTGAGCAGGAAGCCCTGTGGTGGGGAGGGAGGGTCAATCCCAGGACCCTAGGATCATGACCTGAGCCAAAGGCAGATCCTCAACTGACTGAGCCACCCAGGTGGTGCCCCAACAGTCTTTATCTTTTGAATAATCTTTCTGGAAAACAGTCTAAAAGTAGGATAATTTTATCAAAATGCATGACGCAAGGCACAAGTATTTTCATGATCATCAATGTATGTTACCATCATGCTGCATAAAGACTGGCACTAATTTAAAATAAGCCTACCACATTGTGATCTAATTCGTATTCTTTAATGACTCAAGTTGTTTAATTTCTTTGATCCAGTGACTTACTATTTGGATATCCCTGTGGTAAAATTCACATGTTGAGGGGCAGGACGCTTTGAGGGGAAGACTCAAAATATCCCCTCTAGCCATTAGGGCATCAGGAGTAGAATGAGGTGACAAGAGGAAGAATGAGGCAGAAAGTGAATTAGAAGGATATCGAAGAGAGATGTTACAATTTTGTCAAAGACTCACAGATGACAGACTATTACCATAAAGGAATACCTCTCTGTTGCACCACATCAGGGGTGGGGTTGTTTTGTGCAATGAGCACCTCTAGTGTTGAAAGCGCAGGCCACAACTCTGCCCTCTTGGTTGGACTTGAGGGCGCTGATGCAGTACTGGGCATGGAAATGTTGGTGAGTTAGTATGAATCAGGGCCTGGCTGGCAATATGATTTGCATACCGTGGTTTGGGGTTAGGCATGCTATATCTTTACCTCTTTGCCTTGAAGAACAGACTTGGTTGAGTGGTTGAAATTAATATTTTCAAACTTATAGAAAAGCCAAGTGAGGCACAGAGAAGGTCCATATCCCTTCCACCTGGTTTCCTGGTGTTAACCATTTGCTGCACTTGTGCTCACTTACTGTCTCTTTCCAGTCCCCAGACCTCGTTAAAATTGTGCCGACTGTCCCAATGAGGTCGCTTTTCCTGTTCCTGTCCAGGATTCCAACTAGAAACATGGGTTGCTTGCATGCATTAAGGCTCCTCCAATCTGAAATAGTTTTGTAGTCTTTCTCGATCTTTCACTTCCCTGTTAGTTTTAGAAACTGCTGGTTTTACATTTTGTAGGGTGACCCACATGAGTCTCCTCAGGACTAGACTCGGTCTACATTCTCTTGGTAGGAATGTCCCAGAAATGATGCTATGTTCTTCTCGGTACCTCACATCACAGGGCACACAGGGCCAACCCATTCTTTCATGGGTAATGTCAACTTTGATCACCTGGTCATGTTGGTGTCTGCAGGTTTCTCCACCCTAAAGACACCATGTTTTTTCTTTGTAATTAATTAGTATTTTGTGGGGAGATATTCCCAGATGATGTCAACATCCTGTTCCTCATCAGTCCTCCAGCCACCACCCTTAGCCTCCTGAATCACTCACTACTGTAGTGGTGCCCCAAGTAATTTTCTATTTCCATCGGTTGGCCTACATTTATTAGGTGGCCTTCTTCCATAAGGAAGAGAAGGGACCTGTTCCAGCTATCTGTTGCTCTGTATCAAACTACTCTTTTTTTTTTTTTTAAAGATTTTTAATTTATTTGACAGAAACACAGCTAGAGAGGGAACACAAGCAGGGGGAGTGAGAGAGGGAGAAGCAGGCTTCCCGCCGAGCAGGCAGCCCGATGTGGGACTCGATCCCGGGTCTCTGGGATCATGCCCTGAGCTGAAGGCAGTCACTTAACCAACTGAGCCACCCAGGTGCCCCTCTCTGAGTATATATGTTTAAAAAGTATGGGTTCATATCAAAACCTCCAATTTCAACTCAGAATCTTGGGGTTCAGTTTGGACTTGCTCCTTTCCATGTTTTTGGTATCCTCTCCAACAGTGAGAAAACTGGCGCTTATTATAATGCTCACTTATTTGTTCAGTTAATGTAACCAATCTTTGAAGCACATTAGCTTTCTCTTCCACCTGCCACCCCTGCCCCTTATCACCAGTACTCTGCATTCGCAGACATCAACAGGCATATTGCCAATGCTCTTCCATATGGCATCATTTTTAAAAAGATTTTATTTATTTATTTGACAGAGAGGGAGATCACAAATAGGCAGAGAGGCAGGGAGAGAAAAAGGGGGAAGCAGGCTCCCTGCTAAGCAGAGAGCCCAATGTGGGACTCAATCCCGGGACCCTGAGATCATGACCTGAGCTGAAGGCAAAGGCTTAACCCTCTGAGCCACCCAAGTGCCCTCCATATGGCATCTTAACAGTGCTTCAGCACCCTGTGTCTTTGGGCACCAAGAGACACACCTCCAATGTGTCTCTATGCAGCTCTCTTCTTACCATCCTATGTCCTTGGGTGCCAGTGGGCATGCTACTGACATCCTTCCATATAGCACCTCCTGTCCCCCTCCATAGTACTCTACATCGTCTGGCACCAGCAGGAATACCACTGATGTGTCTCTGTGTTACAGCCCCCTTCACTGCCACTGACTCATCCAAGCTTGAAGGGAAGATGAACAGGGAAGATAAGCAATTGTGTTTTAACATGATCAGACCTGGCCAATACATGGTTCAGAGTTCTCTGTCTGTAAACATCCATACTAGTTCCTTTTTAAATTATCTTTCAAAAACACAAACTTGATCTTGTTTTTCCCCTACTTAAAACCCTTGGAGGACTTTCTGGTTCTATAGCTAAAATCCCCAAACACTACAGGACCCCACATTTGACCCTCTGCCTATTTCTTCAGTATCATCTCTATTTTATTTCTCTGGGTTCAGTCAGTTTCCTAGAGCAGAATCTTCCAGTCGCTTGCTTGTAGTACGTAAACCTGGTTGTCAGTATTTTAGGAACTGAGCCAAAGGAAGGGACTGGAGGTCTCAATGTTCAGAATGCAGGCTTCAACTTAATCCCTGTTTTCAGCATGGCATCTCAGTATGGGCCCTCAGCTGTGCTTGGTTCAAGTGTCCCATCCTTTGCTAGCATGGAGGAAGGGATCTGGGGACTAATTGTTCCTTCTAAAATGTTCAGTAAATCATCCTGACTTCAACTCCATACCAAAACTCCCACTTTTGGGGATACCTGTTACCTTCAGTTCTGGAGCCTTTTGGGTTTGCAGTACAAACATCTTCCTTTGGTTTCAGCGTTCTCTAGGCTACTAAGTCAGTTACTACTCGTTTATCCATTTTCTAGCTTTCATATTTTGTGGGGGGTGGGCGGGAGTGTGCTTCTTGTCTGTTGCAGCCTCTCCTCCTCCTTCCTTTGTTCTTCTGGTGTTTGGCCTTTTCATTCCCTTGCTGTCTTTTTTGTGGGTTCTCAGGAAGGAGCTAAGTGCATGTGTTCAATTTGTCAGGTGTAACTGGAAGTGGGGTTCTTTCAAATAGCAAACACTCTGGTTCCTTTAAAAGCAGATCCCATTAACAAAAGTTGGACTTCATAGAATCACGAAATATTGTAACTAGAAACAGTCATCCAGTCCAGTAGTTCTTGTCGTTTTCTTTTAAAGACTTCATTTAATAGTTTTAGAAAAACAAACAAACAAACAAAAAAATAGAGTAGTTTTAGGTTTACAACCAGACTGAGAGGAAGATACAGAGATTTCTTACATACTCCGTGTTCCTATACATGTATAACTTCTTCCATTAACAACACCCCCCCCCACCAGAGTGGTTCATTTGTTACAGCCAATGAATCTATATTGACACATCATCACCCAGAGTCCATAGTCAGGCAAATACTCATACAGAGTACTTTTGCTGCCGTAAGAATCCTCTATTCCCTGCCTATTCATCTGTCTCCCAAAACACATACACCCGTGAACCACTGATCTTTTTACTGTCTCCATAGTTTTGCCTTTTCCAGAATGTCATATAGTTGGAATCCTGTGGCACATAGCCTTTTCGGATTGGCTTCTTTCACTTAGTAATATGCATTTAAAGTTCTTCCATAGCTTTTCATGGTTTCCTAGCTCATCTTGAGGGGGCACTGAATAATATTCCATTATCTGAAGTATTACTTGTCCTTGTCTTTTTAGCACCAGGGACTCACCCCCACCCCCTAAATCCCTAAATCCCCAATATTGGAAAAGATTTAGACTTCCAACACTCAGTTTAGGAAACTGGTCTAGTCAGTGCCTCATTTTACACATGAGATTGAGGCTCAGGGAAGAGAGGTGACTTGCCAGAATCGCACAACTAATGAGGGGCCAAGTTAGGATGTGAACCTAAGCCCCCTGCCTTCTGCTCTAACACTCTTAGATCTAGGATGTGAGATGTCTGATCTCTAAAACTGATGGGTCGGTGAGGAAAATCTGTCCCGATTTTCATGCTGTGCTTTTACTCAGTAATATCATCAGTGGTATTGAAATATACTTTATTTATTTTGGTGCCAAGGAGGAAAATGCCTCCCTCTCATCTTGAGGGCCACAGAGGGCTAAACATACTGGGAATCATTGTTGCTTTCTCAGGGCCTCAGGGGAACTATTTGTTTGAAATGCAATAAAGGTTCCTCTATATCAAACATGGAGAAAAAGCAATGCTGGGAACACTTCAGAGTCAGTGCGGGAGGTCTTGTCTATCTCAGTCAACCAACCAATCAGCAAGAACAGACTAGACTCCTACTGTGAGCTTTTCTAGCCAGAAGTTACCAAGGATACATGGGCTTTGCCCTGAAGGGGTTTATGATCAAATTGCGGAGACAAACCGTGCTATCAACCAGCTTGTAACCTCTCTGAAGGCATGGCCTTTGTCTTCCCCATTTCTTGTGGGCCTCAGCCCATCTGGCCTTCTGGAGACACGGTACTTATCTACGATTTGATTAAAGCTTCTTTGTTGCATTATTTTCTCTCCCCAAAGGGGAAATAATGAGTACGCAGTTGAGGCAACCATGTAGCCCCATTCCCGGAGGTAAAGTGACAACATACATTTTGTCTGGAAACTCATTGCTTTCTGCAGAATCCTTTCACACTGGTAAAGGTTAAATTTTGCTATTCTCCTGCATCTTTTGAAAATATCTCCTACAAATGAGGAGGCTAACAATAAAACCCCTACTGTTTGTATAGGCTTTGTAGTTTATGGTGATCTCATTTAATCTCCTATCTTGTCTCCTTCCTCAGCGCTCTGTACACAAATGTTACTGATTCCCTCCAGAGGCAGCCATGTGTGGTGGAATAAACGGCATGAGGCTGGAGCTTTACCACCCACCTCTTCAGTGAACTGAGTGTGACGAAGCAACTTGCTCCCTCTCCCTGAGCCTCGGTTTACCTACATGCACAAAGAGCACAGCGTTTGCATTCCACAGAATCTGAGGCTCCTTCCACCTTCTGATAGGAGTGCAGAGCCTTTGTGTGGTTTGCGCGGTGGGCGTGGCTGTTCCAAACCAAAGGGCAGGGACAGGATGCAGTCTGATGATCAGGGACAGAGGAGGAGTGGCTGAGCAGCTCTGCACATTGTGGGTTCCTCACTCCCTGACCGTAGATTTCCCAGGCTGTTTAAGTTCATGATCCTAGGGCACCACCTGTCCGCCCCCCGTCACACACCCCATGCCATTCAGCGTTTCTTTCCCAGGGTCGGCTTTAAAGCTAGCGGAAGATTTTCAGAGGTCTCGGATCTTCTTATTTCTTGCCCTCTTGACATCTGAGGCCTGAAAAGAACTTGGGTTGGCTGCCTAGGCAGGCTTCCGGAGGCCGCAGGCTTCTGTGTCTTCCGGGGGCGGGGGGAGGACGCCGGGAGCAGGCGCAGGCGGCCATTGTTTGGGTATTGACTCAAAGGAGCAGGAGCCACAATGCACAGGAAAAAGGATGAGCTCATGACGGCTAAATGAAAAGATTCTTATCTTGGAAACAGCGGTTTCTTATGCAAAACAGGGGGCGGCAATGTGATTGTGCCCCGCGGAGTACATTCAACAACAGGGATTTCAAATGAAGAAGCTATTTTGCATACTTACGGGAGAAGCAATGGGCCAGATTGTTCATTAATTAAAAAGGGGGGGGGCGGGCGCCGGAAAAACCCACGCTCGCACTTGCTGCTGTACCGAAATAATTCATTTGCCTTCCTCTCGGTCCCAGTTGATCAGCTGGGAGACAAATGTTTTTTCAACCCCAGCCCCCTCCAGAGAAGGGAAGGGAGGGCAGAGGAGGAGGGAGGCCGAGAGTAGGGATGAGGGAGTGAGGCCGAGGAGGGAAGGGAGGGGTGTCCCAGATAACTGGAACACAGATAACGGTGATCTCTCAACCATTTCCGACTGGCGTTCAAATGTACTGTGCAGAGGTGGTGGGTTTTTGTTGCCCTTTTTTCCCCACCCAGGAGATTTACCTTCTAGTTCTGTTTGATTTCATATGAAAGAAGTCTGAGCAAATCCCCGCTGATGGGGAGGAGAGGAGAGAAGAGAAATGAAGACGGGAGTGTGGGAGAGGCTTGGAATGTGTTCTCTTAACTACAGTCCCCCCCCCCCCCCCATTTCCCCAACACTGATATGTGATCACCTGAAGAGATGGGCTAGAACTGTGGCTGTCCTGGAAATTCCAAAATGTGGGTCACCACTGAATGGGTAATGCCACAAGTGGAGAGTTGAATGTGGTTCAGGTGGGAGGCACCAACGCCTCCCACGCATCTTTCCTACCATCCAGGCTGCTCTCCTACTACCCCACACGATCTTTTGATTGGGAATAAGAATGGTTATCATTTATCAAGCACTTTCAGGCACATTACTTTCTATGTTATGTCATTGCAGTGTTACACATGTGTGCCAGACACTTTCACTTGTGTTTGTGTGTGAGAGCTTTGCAGGTAGGCTGATTACTGAGTATTTGTGCTGGGATCTCAGAAGTGGGGACTGAGGCTCAGAGACATTAAGTGGGTTATCCAAGGTTGTGCAACTTGGATATTGCAAGGCTAGGATTTGAACTCAGGATGGTCTAATGTCAAAACCTGTGCTTTAAAACTAAAGTAGTTAACTATACTGGAATAAATATTAAAAACTAAATCACTCACACACACACACACACACACACACACACACACACACAAACCCTGAACCTGTGCCATAAACTACTGTGCAATGCTAACTCTCCTCCCTTCCCCCATTCTTCCCTCAACTGTATCTGCCCAGCTGCTACCAAATTGCCAAGGTTGGCATTCTGGCAAGCAGGGCAATGAGGGAGATCCTTCCTGAATGTGTGACACTCCCCTCTGGGCACGCATACCCTTCTGTGTGGAAAGCAAGCTGAGGTCGGCATCAATCTTAGCAGCTCAGATGGAAAAATGAACACATCACCTTCAGGCACAGCTGGACTGCCCAAGAATACAGAGGCCTAGGCTCAAGAGATAGGAATGCTTATCATTCAAAGGAACTGTAGGACAAGTAGTTAATCAGTACTACTCTAGAGATAAAATCACCAGATGTACCTAATGGAATCTCTAACATAAAAATTAAAGATATCTTTCAGATTCTAAGTCTTATGAAGTGGTACCCGAGAACCTGCTAGCAGGACCTCTTGGGCCTCCAATCAACTGTGTCCATCTTCTCAGAAGACCCCTGCTCCAAATTGCCCTTAAAAACCCTCACTTGCAAGCCTCTGGGGGGAGCTCAGGACATTTAAGCATTAACTCTCTGTTCTCCTGGGTGATGCCACACCAACAAATCAGCTATCTTCATCATAAAAGCTTCGTGTTTGTTTTTATTAGTTTGCTGTACGCTGAGTGGACAAACTCTCTTTTGATTCAGTTAGAAAGCTAAGGAAGCAAGTCTGATAGATCCCTTCTCTACCACAGGCTCACCAGTATGATTCCTGTTTTTTAAAGTTAGGTTTAGGGGCGCCTGGGTGGCTCAGTTGGTTAAGCGACTGCCTTCAGCTCAGGTCATGATCCTGGAGACCCGGGATCGAGTCCCACATCGGGATCCCTGCTCGGCGGGAAACCTGCTTCTCCCTCTCTCACTCCCTCTGCTTGTGTTCCCTCTCTGACTGTGTTTCCCTCTGTCAAATAAATAAATAAAATCTTAAAAAAAATAAAGTTAGGTTTATTGAGGTATAATTTTCATACTGTAAAATTCTCCTTTTTCAAGTGAAGAGATCAGTGAATTTCAACAAATGTGTATTGTCACCACAGACACAATCAAGATATGGCATATTTTCATTACCCCGAAAAGTTCTTGTGTGCCCCTCTGCAGTCAGTCCTTTCCCCCTATATCCAACTTCTGGCAACCACTGATGTATCTTGTACTCCCACAGTTTTGACTTTTCCTGAAAGTTATATAAATGGAATCATACAATATATAGACTTTCTGGTTTGACTTCTTTTATTCAGTACAATGCTTTTGAGATTCATCTATGTTTTAGTTCAACCTTTCTTAATTGCCACATAGTAGTCCGTCATATAGATGTACTATGGGTGGCGCCTGGGTGGCTCAGTTGGTTAAGCGACTGCCTTCGGCTCAGGTCATGATCCCGGAGACCAGGGATCAAGCCCTACATCGGGCTCCCTGCTCCGCAGGAAGCCTGCTTCTCCCTCTCTTACTCCCCCTGCTTGTGTTCCCTCTCTAGCTGTGTTTCTCTCTGTCAAATAAATAAAATCTTTAAAAAAAAAAGATGTACTATAATTTGTTTGTACATTCATCAGTTGATACAAACTTGGGTATCATCAGCTTTGAGTGATAATTAATAAAGCTGCTAGGAATATTTTTGTAGTTTTTTCATGAACATATATTTTCATTTCTCTTGGGTAAAGACCTATGAGTTGGGTTGCTGGCTCATAGGGTAAGTGTATACCTAGCTTCATAAAAAAAAAAAGAATCTGCCAAACTGTTTCCAAAATGGCTGTACTATTTTGAATTTTCATCACCAATGCTTAAAATTTCTAGTTGCTCTTCATCCTTGCTAATGCTTGCATAAGGTCAAATTTTTTAAAATTTTAGGATTCTAATACTTGTGCATTTATGGTTTGACTACATTTTCCTAATGACTAATAATGTTGAGTGTCCTTTCATGTTGTTGAGGAGGAGAAATTTTCTTTCTACCTTTTTAAGTTCTTTGGCTGGTCAAATAATTAAATTGACATAAGACAGTTTAACAGGAGAAAAACAAATTTACTTTCATATATACAGGAACCTGACAAAGAGACAAGAGGCTCAAAGACAGGCAATTGAGGCTAATGTGCTATCTTGAAGTAAGAGATGCAATAGGCACCTGCTGCTTCAAAGGGGAAGAGGGCAATTCACAGGAAAATAAGAAGAGCAGATGTTTGGTTATTAAATGCTTCTCCTGCCATACAGATAGATCATTCAGATAAAAATTATCTCTGGGGGAGCCTGGGTGGCTCAGTTGGTTGGACGACTGCCTTCAGCTCAGGTCATGATCCCGGAGACCCGGGATCGAGCCCCACATCGGGCTCCCTGCTCGGCGGGAAGCCTGCTTCTCCCTCTCTCACTCCCCCTGCTTGTGTTCCCTCTCTCGCTGTGTTTCTCTCTGCCAAATAAATAAATAAAATCTTAAAAAAAATTATCTCTGGTAATAGCTCTCTTTCTTGCTGAGTCAGGCCCATATATATATTTTTTTAGATAGTAAAGAGAGAAGAAAATAAAAGTTTTTCTTGAATCTGCTAGGTCTTTGAGTGCCTTCAGATTAAAATAATCCATATAATAAAGCAACCTATTTTAGGGTTATGTAATTTGCTCTCCTCCAGTGTGCTCATTTGTCATCTAGATCTCTTCTTTGGTTAGTTGTCTATGCCAATATTTTGCCCAGTTTTTAGTTGAGTTTTTTGTTTTCTTATGATTGAATTTTGACTTATATAGTTATGTAGTCTGAATACATGTCCTTTATCAGATATTGTTTTGCAAAGATTTGCTCCCCGTCTGTGGCTTACCTTTTCATTTTCTAACCCTTTCTTTAAAAAAAAAGATTTATTTATTTATTTGAGAGAGAGAGAGTGGATGTATGGGCAGAGGGAGGGGCAGAGAGAGAAGAGAGAGAGACACACACACACACACACACACAGAGAGAGAGAGAGAGAGAGAGAGAGAGAGAGAGAGAGAGAGAATTCCAAGCAGACTCCCCACAGAGTGCAAGAGTCTGATGCAGGACTTGGTCCCACCATCCTGAGATCATGACCTGAGCTAAAACCAAGAGTCAGATGCTCAACTGACTGAGCTACCCAGGTGCCTGTCTTTCAAAGAGCAGAAGTTTATAATTTTAATGAAGCTCAATGTGTTGATTTTTTCATCTATTGTTTTTTCTTTGGTCATTTTTTCTTCAAAATTTATTTAAATTCTAGTTAGTTAGGGGCACCTGGGTGGCTCAGTTGGTTAAGTGTCTGCTTTCAGTTCAGGTCATGATCCCAGGATCCTGGGGTAGAGTTCTGCATCGGGCTCCCTGCTCAGCAGAGAGCCTGCTTCTCCCTCTGCCTGCCACTCCCCCTGCCTGTGCTCTCTTTATCTTTCTGACAAATAAAATCTTTTTTAAAAAATAAATTCTGGTTAGTTAATGTAGAGTACAATATTAATTTCAGGAGAATTCGGTGATCCATCATTTACATACAGCACCAATGCTCAACATGACAAGTGCCTTCTTTAATACCAATCACCTGTCTAGCCCATCACCCAGCCACCTCATTCCATCAACCCTCAGTATGTTCTCTATCTTTAGGAGTCTATTATGGTTTATTTTCCCCTCTCTTTTAACCCCTCCCATATGTTTATCTGTTTTGTTTCTTAAATTCCACATATGAGTGAAAGCATATGGTATTTGTCATTCTCTGACTGACTTATTTTGCTTAGCATAATACACTGTAGCTCTATCCATAGCATTGTGAATGGCAAGATTTTATTCTTTTTGATGGCTGAGTAATATTCAATTATGTGTATATATATATATATATATATATATATATATATATATATATATATATCTTTGATCATATCTAAGAAATCTTTGCCTGACCAGAGTTCACAAAGAGTTTTCTCTTATGTTTTATTCTAGGAGTTTTATATTTCAGCTTTCACATTTATGTCTATGATTCATTTTGAGTTAATATTTATATATGATACAAAGTAAGGATCAAAGTTCTTCCCCCCCATACAGATGTCAAATTGTCCCATTACCATCTGTTGAGAAGGCCATCCTGGGGTGCCTGGGTGGTTCAGTTGGTTAAGTGTCCACCTTTGGCTCAGGTCATGGTCCCAGGGTCCTAGGATCAAGCCCTGCTTTGGGGTCTCCACTCAGTGGAGAGCCTGCTTCTCTTTCCCTTCGCTGCTCCCCCTGCTTGTGCTCTCTCTGTCAAATAAATAAAGAAAATCTTTTATAGATGATCCTATTTCTATTGTCTTTGCCTTTTTATCAAAAATCAACTGACCATACACGTGTGGGATTAATTGTAGATTTTCTATTCTGTTCTATTGCTCTATATAGGTAGCCTTATGCTACCTATATAGTATAGGTAGCCTTATGCCAATACTATACTGCTTTGTTTACTATAGATTTATAGTCTTGAAATCAGATAGTGTAGGTCCTCCAAATTTGTTCTTTTAAAATATAAAGAACAATTTTGGCTCTTTTATATCCTTTGCTTTTCTATAAAAATTTTAGAATCAGCTTGCCAATTCCTACAAAGAACTCTGCTAGGATATTGACTGAGATTTTGTTGGATCTATAGACTAATCTGGGGAGAAAGTACTTCTAACTCTACTGAGTCTTCTGATCCACGAATGCAGTATGCTTCTTCATTTATTTAGTTCTCTTTTAATTTATTTCATCAGTGTTTTGTAGTTTTCAGTATGCAAATCTTGCACATATTTTGTTAGATTTATCCCTAAATATTTCTCTTTTTAAAATATTTTATTTATCTATTTGACAGAGAGAAACACAGCTATAGAGGGAACACAAGCAAGGGGCATGAGAGAGGGAGAAGCAGGCTTCCCGCCAAGCAGGGAGCCTGATGCGGGGCTCAATCCTGGGATTCCAGGATCATGACCTGAGCCAAAGGCAGACACTTAATGACTGAGCCACTCAGGCGCCCCATCCCTAAATATTTCATTTTTATTATGTTGTTGTAAATTGTTCTGTTTGTTAAATTTTAATTTTTAGGGTGCCTGGGTGGTTCAGTTGGTTAAGTGTCCAACTCTTGATTTTGACTCAGGTCATGAGCTTGGGGTCCTGAGATCAAGCCCAGTATTGGGCTCTGCACTCAGGAGGAAGTTTGCTAGAGATTCTCTCTCCCTTTCCCTCTGCCCCCCACCACAGGCTCTCTCTTTCTCTCTCTCAAATAAATAAATCTTTTCAACTGATATACAATTGATTTTTATATATTGACCCCGTATCCTTATAATATTGCTTTACTCTTATTTGTTCTAGTAAGTTTTTGGTACACTCTGGGATTCTCTAGGTAGATGATCACGATGTCTGTAAATAAATGTGGTCTTATTTTTTTCCTTTTCACTCTTTGTGCCTTTTATTTTTTTATTCTTGTTTAACTGCCCTAACTAAAACCTCCAATGCAATGTTGAATAGAAGTGGCAAGAGCAGATATCTTTGTCCTGTTTTTGATATTAGGAAGAAAACGTTCAGCCTTTTACCATTAAGTGTGTTGTTAGGTGTAGGGTTTTTGTAGGTACCATTTATCAAGTTGAGGATTTTCCCTTCTCTTTCTGGTTTCCTGAAAGTTTCTATCATGAGTGGATCTGCATTTTGTCAGATGCCTTTTCTGCATAAATTGATATAGTTATATGGTTTTTATTTTTCATCCTCTTGATATGAAAAATTATACCTATTGGTTTTCAAATGTTTAACTACTCTTGAATTCCTGGGATAAACCTTACTTAGTCATGAGGTATTATCCTTTTTACATGCTGCTGAATTCGATTTGCTGTTATTTTGTTGAGGATTTTGTTTTGGTCTATGTTTATGAGGGATACTGGGTTGTAGTTTTCTTATAATGTCTTTGTCTTGTTTGGTATTTATTGAACATTGAATTGGAGTTATTTTTCAAGTAGAGAGGCTGAATTTAGAGTTGGTCTGAGGCAACAATGTCATAAGAAGGGCAAATATGTCTGAGGCATTCACTTTGCCTTCCTCTGCTCTGCGAAGCCACACTACTGACAACTGCAGATGGCGCTGAACTCTCAGATAGTCCCTCTGCTGCTCTGAGCCCCGAAATTTTCTGTCTGCCTTCTATGCTTCACTTCCAAACCAACAACATGATGCACAAAACAACAGGGACCCGCTCCCTGTATGTGATAGTTACCTAATCAGACACACTAAACGTCAGGGATCCAAGAGACCTTTAGTCCTATCTCTCTGTCTATGCTTCAGGTGATTTGAATGAGCTCAAGGGGCACCTGCACACATGGTCACCAGGGTGCAAGGGATGCTGAGGGGAGATTGCATCCAGTCTGTGAGTGGGAGCGCTTTCAAATCGACCCCTGTACTTAGCAAAGGTTTGAGAGTTCTCTGTAGTACCCTGGGTATTTAACAAGCATTCTGACACTGAGTGATGATTACAGCTCTACATAAAATAGAAAGATTAGAGTCTCAGTTGCCTGCTTAATATGTAAATGTATCCAGTTATGTGTGAGTGCTTCTAATGAAGTAATTTATACTTCTGTTTCCTACATTGAGAGTGACTGATGAAAAAAACACTCTATAACCCCATCAGAAATTAGCAGCCAGCAGGCCCTTTGATGGGACTCTGTGGTGCTGCCTGGCCTGAGGCTAGTAGGCAGTACGACAGGGTTTTAGCCCAGGCTTTACAACTGATGTCCATTTCTCTGGGCAATAGGAAGGCGATAGGAAGTAGACTTCCTTATCTCCAGCTGATCTCAGAGAGTTACTGATGATGGATTGTGAAATAACTTCCGTCACCTATTTACTTTGGATTGGTTCTCATTCAACATACAGGTATGGATAAAAATAGCAGCTACCCTGAGGCACTGTGCTAGTCAGATCTAGCAGATCTGTGTTTTGGCTAATCTAGTGCTTTGTTTATATTATTTTCTTCAATCATCACACCAATCTTGGAAGATAGGAATTAATGTACTTCCATTTTATAGGTGGAGAAACTGAGGCTCACAGAACGTAAGTTCTTGACCTAATCTCACCCTGCAAATAATGGCTAGGCTGAGATTCAAATTCGGGTCTCCATGGTTACACCTCCCTGTCTCTCCCACTGCTGAGGATGTTACATCTGCCAGAATTCTCATATATCTGTGGCTGGATGTGCTTGGACCAACAAGGAGTACTCTGTGGGTCTGTGATGAGAACTAGATTCAGACAGTGACTAGGGTTGAGCACTGTCTCTTGCACCTGACCACATACACACTGTGCTCGGCACTTCACGAGGAGGGCAAGGATTTGAATCGCCGCTCTTGTAAATTCTGGTTTAGGAAGAGTGTGAGACTTCCACCTGCTATCTCTGTGGCAGTAAAGGGTCTCTCTACAGCTACTCTTACAGTGGCTGAGAGACTGTGCTCTATGGAGTGTCTCCAACTGGAAAAAAATGTATAGCCCTTATTATACACTAGACACTGTCTAATCACTTTCCACACATTCGCTCATATAATCCTCTCAACAATTCTGTGAGTGCCCTTAATATTCCCATTTCACAGATAAATAAACTGAGCCACAGAGAGGTTAAGTAATTTTCCAGTCTCCCAGCCAACAAGAACCAGAGCTAGGATTTGAACCCAGAAAGTGTGGTAACTCTAAGATCTGGGCTGAAATTTCCTGACTGAACTCCCACATGCGGCTATTTAAATTTGAATGAATTAAAACTAAAGTAAATTAAAAATTAATTTTCTCAGTCATTATCAACCACATTTCAAGGATTTGATAGCCATGTGTGGCTAGTGGGTACCATATGGGACCAGGAACATTTCCATTCTCACAGAGAGTTATACCGTAAAGCACTGGGTTAGAGTTATAACAGAGAGTTATACTGTAAAGCACTGGGTTAGATTCTGTGTATTTTAATAGGCTAAAAGGCATTGACATGGTATGGCCATCTCAGAGGACAATCTCAGTACATCTTCCTATGTTCCTGGGTTAGTCTCCAGTTATCTTTGTCTCCAGTTTTCTGTCTATTCCCCTTTTTAGCCTGACTGGTAAACAGGATAGCATTTTCAGCCATTTCTAAACCTAGCTTTAAACTGGGACCTAAGCCTCTTCTGCTAGCCACCATCCCCCCCGCCCCTCCCGCCTCCCCCAGTCCCACCTGACCTTGGGCTCCTAATGATGCTTTCATTTTGAAAGAGCCTTAGACTCTGCTCAGGGCTTAGTGTTAGGTGGCAGACTGCTTTTGGAAGCCCCAAGTCATGGCGGGGAAAGAAAAGATGCCAAGGGGATATTTGGCTTGTAGCCCTTTGCTACTTGTGTCTCCAGACCTTGACCCTTACCGTATCAGTCTGATATGTTGTTTATAGGAGGAGAAAAAAAAAATAAAGGAGCTTCCAAACAAGAGCCATAGAATGGAACTATGCAGCAGTTCTCCTCTGCTACACTGATTTATAGGCATTCCCACAAAATTCCCCAGGGCTGGGGCCAGCTGCCAAGTGATTGACAGTGATTACCAAAGGAGACTTTTGTGGGTTTTCAGAGGCTTAACAAAGTAGGGTCCTCCTTACTAGCAGATGGCTGTCTACAGGGAAATTGACAAGGCTCTATGCCCTGCCACCCCTAAAATAAATTTCCCTCTGGAACTTGCAGGGAGTCTGTGATGCCTCCTCCCCTTCAGAGTAAGTGCACTGTTTACTTCTTGGCCCATATGTCACATCAGCAGGGCAGTGTTGCCCATTCTCCCTCCAGGAGCTCCCCAGATGAGTATGGGCAGGGACATTTTGATGGGTGGGGAGTAGTTTGTTGAAAAGTTGCAGACATGCCAGACACACTTCTCTTAGTCCTCTCCTTAGTCTGTGGCCCTTTCTGTAGGTTCAGATTCAGGAAGGAAGGGAGGTTTGCAAAGACTATTGGCACATTGCCTCCCATAAATGGATATTTCTCAGGGCATGCCAGGACCAGGATTTCAAGAATAATACTGATAAGCTTTTTAAAAGAAAGGGGAGGCCACTGAGTGATTATGTGTGGTTAGGTCTTGGCATCTGTGATCAATACAGCAGGTGCTTGCTGCCATGTTGCTAGGGGGTGGAGGAAGGTGGTGGCAGAGGCTTTTATTCCACCAAGCATCCAGGCCCTGGGTGAGAGGTGATTTGGAGAGCCCATGTCTGAGTCAGTGTTGTCCTCTCTCCTGGTTCCTATTCCTGGAAACAACCTGTTGCCCTCATCTGTATTGCTATAAAACCTTTTCAACATGCCCTGCAGGGCCTATCAGATAGTAATAACAAGCCCTCATACCAGAATGGCTGCCTACATTTTACACAGCATTGTCAAGTCTTTGGTTTCTCCTGTTGTCTCTGAGGAGAGAGGGATGGCAGTATCATCTCCATTTTAATGGTGAGAAGATGGAAGCTGAGAGAAGCCTCAAAGTTTCTTTGCAAGGAAGTGTTTCGGTGGCACCTGACTGAAATCCCACATACCTGGCTACTCTTCTGCTTCTTGAAGCTTCTAGTAGCTCATCCTGCTGTCTCTTTTATTGGGCTTTTGGGAGATGGCAGAGAAGTTTGGTTTCTGGAAAGGGCAGGCATCATGGGCTCTCTTCGGCCTCACATCTGTTCTTCAGCTCCCCCCTTCTGAGCTCAGTACTTCTCATTTTTTCTGGAGTCAGAAAGCCCCTCCAGCATTATTATTTGTTGCCACTGGCCAAGGTCTAGTCATGACAGTGTGGACACAGGAATCAAGGGAATGTCTTATGACTTTACAAGGTAATGTCCCGCATGCACTGCTGACTGACAGTGCTCACGGGATAAAGCTATCCTCTGAGGACCACAGAGTGCTTGAAATGGCAGGTTAACAAGTTTGGGCTTTATCTTGTTGGCAGAGGTTAGCCATGAAAGGGTCAGCGTGCTGGGGGTTAGAAGACAACTCTTGGAAAAAAGATTTGCTCTGGGATGTTGCTGGACAAGCAGGAGGCAAGAGCAGCTCTACTGAGGTAAACGAGGTGAAGGGATCACTTCAGAAATGTGATCCAAGGAAGACTTTGTGCCAATTAATTGCAATTGCTCACTCCTCACCTTCCAGGAAATGGTTACAATAAGCTGTTCACAGCCTTCAGGTATGTTGTAATTGTCTGTTTACCTGTCTGCTGTCTCTGCTTTTGCATGAGCTTTGAGAGCAAAGGGGCCTTATTCCCCAGTTCCTAGCATAGGGCAAGACCTAGAGTAAATGCTCAGTAAATTCTTGTTTGAATGATGGGAACTTTACACCTTTGTTCACAGGCACTGCCAACAAATTCCCATCAAGAACTGCCCATCCTTAGCAGAGTCTCTCCTGTTTCTATATTAGGCATCTGCTTGGAGCCACTGGGGTCCTGTTTAATGGACTGAAGCAGGAGACTCTTGACTAACTAAAGAGTAGTTGGCTAAATGGAGCCCTGGTGTCCAGTGGAGGCAGTTTTTTTTTCCCTTAAGGGCCTGTTAAAGAAAAATTATTCTGACACTTGTTAAAATTGTAAAGACTTTCTTCAAGGCTATTGCAATGAGGGAGAGAGACAGAGACTGAACTCAACTCCTAACATAACAAAGACAAGTGGGATTATTAACCAATGAGCAGAGTGAGGGGGTCAGTGGAAGCAAAATTACTTAGGGGAATTTGATTAGATGTTGTTTTGCAGTAAATGTTTCTATCTGTTCCCCCTTTCCTATGCTGGTATTTGGAGATGGGACTTTTGGGAGGTGATTATTTAGATGAGGTCATGAGGGTGAGCCCCCATGATGTGATTAGTGTTCCTATAAAAAGAGGAAGAGAGTCCAGCATTCTCTCCCTCCCCCTCTCCCCTATATGATGACTCAGTGGGAAGGTGGCTAGCAGCCAGCTGGGATGAGGAGTCTCAACCAAGGACTGAACCTGCCGACTTCTTGATCTTGGATGTGCCAGCCTCCAGAACTGTAGGAAATGAATGTCGTTGAAGCCATCCCATCTATTGTAGTTTCTTAGAGCCGCCCAAGCTAAGGCAGAAATCAAGGGTGAGGGAATTCTCGCTAATTGGCATACCAGAATTTTCGCTGAAGGTAAGCCAAGGATTTAGGAATCAGGGTTGCAGGATGCCTGGGTGGTTTGGTGGTTAAGGGGCTGCCTGGGATGAGCCCCACTTGGAGCCCGGTCTTCCCACTCAGCAGGAAGTCTGCTTCTCCCTCTGCCCCTTACCCAACTTATTCTCTCTCTCTCAAAAAAAAAATCTTTAAAAAAATCAGGGCTGGGGGTATGGAGAACTTGATCAGATATCAAGTGTGATCAGATATCTCTGGTGAGGGGGATTTTTGTTAAACTGCCTTGGCAGGATTCTTTGCTAAGGACAGGCCAGGGTCAGGGCCTAGTTGAAATGAGGGCTTAGAAGAGCCTGACAAAATTTCAGCGGAAGAGGGTGTCTTTTTCAGGCTTAATCGGCTGGGGTTTGAACTCAGGACTCTGAGATCAAGAGTCACATGCTCTACTGACTGTACCAGCCAGGTGCCCCCAAAATTTAGGTAAACTCTACCCCTGATGTGGGCCTTCAACTTACAACCCCGCGATCGAAAGTAGCATGTTCCACCGAGTGAGCCAGGGCTTCCATTGCCTCTCAGACACCTGGTACCCTTTTCTCTACTTTCTTACTTCTGAAAGAGACTGGTTAGGTACTGCTTTCTAGGGTTTATATTTTTGATGAGGCAGACTGGTGTTTTTTTTTTTTTAAGATTTTATTTTTATTTATTTGACAGAGAGAAACACAGCTAGAGAAGAACACAAGCAGGGAGAGTGAGAGAGGGAGAAGCAGGCTTCCTGCTAATCAGGAAGCCCCATGTGGGGCTTGATCTTGGGTCTCCGGGATCATGACCTGAGCCGAAGGCAGTTGCTTAACCAACTGAGCCACCCAGGCGCCCCCAGACTGGTATTTTTTAAAAGATGACAAATCAGGAAGTTAAAGGACTGGATGTCCCCAAGTAGGAGATTCGAATATCAGGCGGGGCAGGGGGTGGGGTGGGGTGGGGGCAGGAGGGCGGCAAAGGGGCATGCATGTGTGTGTGTGTGTGTGTGTATGCGGAGGTTTTGGTGGGGGGTAAGGCTGTCCAGTATCCCTGCAAATTACGCACACAAAGCTGTTTTCTTTGCCTGTGCCTAAAAGCGGCTCAGATACTTTGTCTATGCCCCAGATTCCTAGGACTTTCTGGAAGATATTAGACAGAGTCCTATCTTTTTCCTAAAAGGACAGAAAAATGAAAGGTTTAAAGCTAAACCCGGACCCTCAGGTAAGATGCAACCCTTACTGAAATAGCACCGTGTCAGCAGAACACGGTCCCATTGCCTCATTATCAGGTGAGGTCAGGACATTATTTCTGGCAGCTTGTGAAAGCCACAGCCTGTTAGAAAAAAGTCTTCCTGAAGCTTTAATACAGCCTGCTCTCGCTCTTTCTCAGGAGCTCAGCACGCCTGTGCGTGCTGCTCTCTCTTTCTCTCTTTTCTTGGGCCTCCTTTTAAAATGCTAATTAAATTTGCTTGATGCACTGGCCCCCAGCTCCAGCTAATTTGGGAGATCAAGCAAGGGAGCTTGATATCTATAAAAGATGTGTCCGTCTTTCCACCTGAGCTACCTTTGTATTTCATTCTGTTTTATTACGGGAAATTGTGTCAGGGGCTCTAAACACTACCATACATACCATTGATTGTATTCTGCATAACAAATTGGATTAGGATAATTACCACACAGATGTTAGAAAACCCAGAATGCAAATCAATGCAATTAGTCATGACTTAATATACTATAATTCACACATTGGAATGTCTTATTGTGATTATACTATTTTAGAACAAAACGCTTTAACAAAAAAGAGGAAGAAAAGAATTCTTTTACTCTGGCGCTGCACGTGCTCTGAACAAGAAATTGTTTTATGCTAATGTGGAATTTGACTACTCAGAATTCTTATTAACTAATCAGATCCTTCAATTTCTCTTGCCCCCTTTTATACAGAGAAAGCTGCTTCTTTAGCAAGACAATTTCATGCACAATTCAACTTGAATGCCACCATTACGAACAAAGGAATTTGCACACGGATGCTTTTGACAAACATGGCTTTAGAAAACTGAGCCTTGGGTGGTGGGGGGTAGGGGACCCCTCACTGATGGCCAGGACCCTGAAACAAAGCAGACAAGTGTAAGCAGTTGGAAGAGGCCCACGGATTGGCAGACCTGTCATGGGGCAGTAGGCTCAGAGCTGCCACAGAGCACTGTAGAGCTTGTGCCTAGCTGAGAGGGCCAGTGGGGGCTGCATTCCAGTCCGAGATCCATGCTCCAAGTTCTGCACCCAGATCACCCACGGAAAGAGCACCTCTTTCTAATTCACCTGAGTGAATTTACGGCTACAAGGCAGGAGTTTGGTCAGAGAGAAAAGAAAGCCAACCAAGTCTCATTGCCAGAAACTACAGCAGCTAGGACCTCTGGAGCCTAAACTGTGAACTCAAATCCGATCCCTACATTCTTTTCTGGTTTATCCTACAAGCCCTTCACCCCATCCCTAGTGCTCTGCTTTTGCTTCGAATTCCCCTGAGGTCTAAGTTTTACACTCTCAAGTACACGCTCTTTTTGATTGTTCTCTAGGTCAAAGCTTTGCACACCCTAATGATCTGGGAAAAATGATCTTCCCTCTACCCTTCTAGATTCTTGACTGACACCCCCGTAATAAAAAGACAGATTAACAGGAGAAAACAAACACGTTTAATAGCACGTACACCTTTTGTATACGTGGGATAGACCCAGAAAAGCTGAATAACTCCTAGCAATGGCTCAAGCCAGCACCTTAAGTATCATATCTGGCAAAAGACAAAAGATGTTGGGGGTTGAGGGAGCCAGTTAATGCTGGGCTATTAGCAAAAGCGTAGTAACCAGAATATGGCGGTTATGGAGGTCTATGTCCTTGCCCCCTCCACTGATAAATTTCAAGAGATTTAGAGTCCTCCTTGTCTTCTACATGCTGAGAGGGAGACACCCTTACAAATGGAGATTTCTCTTATAAATGTAAATGACTCTTACAAAAGGGGGGGACTTCTCAATTTTCAGAGCTTTCCCTGCATCTGTATCTTGAGAATAATTAGCCTAAAAGAATCCTTATGCCAAAGAGGCGTACTATGGGGTGGCAAATTCTGCCCCCCTTAAGTGCTAACATAGTGCCGCCGTCATCCTCTTTGGGATCTCTTCCCCCGCCTAGAGTTGCCAGATTTAGCAAGTAAAAATAAGGGACTCCCAGTAATTTTTTTCTTTTTTGCCTAGTTAATTTGAATTCCAGATACACAACAAATGCTTTTATAAATACATAAAAAGTGTCTAATATATTGCATGCAATAATTTGGACGTACTTATATTAAAATTAGTGGTGTTTATATGAAATTCAAATTTAAGCTGGCGTTGTATGTTTTATCTGGCAACCCCACCCCAGCACAAAGCACGGAGCTTGTTGATTAACATAGATCTAGGCCAGTGGTAATCACAATTTGAGCTTGTATCAGGATCACCTGGAGGAGATTAAGACACAGACGGCTGGTCCCCACCCCCCAGAGTTTCTGATTCAGCAAGTCTGGGCAGGTGCCTGAAAATTTGCATTTCTTTTTTTTTTATTTATTTTTTATTTTTTTTAAAGATTTTATTTATTTATTTGACAGAGAGAAACACAGCCAGAGAGGGAACACAAGCAGGGGGAGTGAGAGAGGGAGCAGCAGGCTTCCCGCCAAGCAGGGAGCCCGATGTGGGACTCGATCCCGGGTCTCCAGGATCATGACCTGAGCCGAAGGCAGTCGCCCAACCAACTGAGCCACCCAGGCGCCCCAAAATTTGCATTTCTATAAGTTCCCAGGTGATGGGGCTGCTGGTCTGGGGACCACACACTGAGATCCATCGCTCCAGGTCAACCTCAAAAAAGCAGGTCCAATGGGAAAGAAGCTCTTGTTGCCAGGTTGATAATAAGCAGGCTGAAAGCTTCCCTGGCCTCTTGCTGCGGGGTCTGTGGGTTCCCTTCGGGTGCTCCTTCAAGGAGCATGTGTTCCTCTGTGAGGCTCTCAGTTTGCTAGGCTGAAATCCCCAGACGTAATGATCCCTCTTGACTGCCTTAGGTGAGTGATAAGCAAAACTGTGGTGTGGATTTGTTGCTTCTAGCCTCGTTTGTACTTGGAACCACTCTGCCTTCCTCCCTTCTAGGTACCACTGTCCTTCCATTCTCTAACTAGGGATGACACATCTGTGTTGTGGTTCTCAGTGAAGAAGCACTCCACTTATTTCTTAAGTAGGGACGCTACTATCTGGGAGTTACTGGTTTTTAGTGAAGACATTGATTTCCTTTGAGGCTTTAGTTACAAAAATATAAAGCAATATATACCCAGTGACAGGACTGATAGCTGTCAGGAGGGAATGAGGGGAATTTGCATAAGGAGTACCAGAACTTGTCATTGAGACTGAGATTCTGACCCTTTCTATTCAAGTCCCAAAGTTATTGTAACATGTTGGGTTGGAGTAGCGTGGTCCTGGCCCATTCTAGAGATTGGGAAAGGGCAACACCACTCCTGAGATAAAACAAAACAAAACAAAACAAAATACTACGATGGTAGGAGACAGGACCGAGTGGTAGGCCTGGGCTCTGGAGGTCTGTGGTGCAGGGGGATAGGAGACACTACATTGAAGCTGCTGAAACAGAATCTGCCTCAACACAGCCCCTCTTGGGGGCAATTTTAAGCCATAAGCAAAGATCCATTGTGCATGGAAGAGTTGGAAGAGACTGGGTCTGTTTTATCTTGAGATATTTGTCTGGGGCAAGTATGTTCCATCATCCTTGTGGGACATAATCCAGCCCAGTAGAGAGGGCTATATAGTGGTCTCAGGGAGTGTACCTGGTACCCTGAATTCTTTTTTTTTTTTAAAGATTTTATTATTTATTTGAGAGAGGGAGAGCAAAAGTCTGGGGAGGAGCAGAGGGAGAGGGACAAGCAGACTCCATGCTGAGCACGGAGCCCAGCTTGGGGTTCCTTGTCACGATCCCTGATTATGACAGAGCTGAAATCAAGAATCCGATGCTTAATGGACTGAGCCACCCAGGCATCCCAGATACCATATAGTCTAAGGAACCTCAAGATAGAGGTTGAATTTCCTGTCAATATAAAAACTCAGTCATGGTAATTTAAACAGTGAGAGCAATTCAAATGTTTACTTTGAGTTGGTGAAGTGGGAGGTACTTCTTATGCAGCATATGTATGGTGCTGCCTCCCCCTTTTGCTCCCATGGCCTCACTGTTATTTGATCATAGCCTTCTTTCCCATTGATCCTGAGGGTGCCCTTTGTACCCCCCAATTATTAATTAGGGCATTCTTGGTTGCAAGTGACAAAACTTTTTAATCTTTATGTAGTACTACTATATGCCAAGTAGTATTCTAAAGGCTTTATAGATTTACAGATTTTTACAGACTCTTTTTAAAAAATTTTATTTATTTGAGAAAGAAAGAGTGAGAGAGAGCATGAGTGGAAGGGAGGTGCAGAGGCAGAAGCAGACCCCCCCTCCCCAGCAGGGAGCCCGGCTCAACCCACTGAGCCACTCAGGTGCCCCTTTACAGACTATTTTAATTCAACTATAGAAGGTAGAGATATTATCCCAATTTTACAGATTAAGCAAAACGGTTTTTTTTTTTAAAAAGTATGGATTCTGGGGTGTCTCACAAAACCCAGGTTCCTGAAGGTAAGGGATTTTCAGAGATGAACTGGGACCCTGGGATAAGTCCTACCTGGCTTCTCTACCACTTGTGCCTGTATCTCTCTGTATCTCTGTTTCATTTTTCTTTCTTCTATTAGATCAGCTTTCTCTTTCTAGACCATATGGAGGAAAATATGGTGTCTAATACCACCCAAGATTCACATGTGATGAAACTGACCATCTAGAGAGTGAAACTGATCTCTCTCTTAACTAAATCCTATTGGAGGGACTTTATTTAGTTTCGGTTCAGTGTCCAGTCCTGGACTCAGTCTCCTGGGGATCAACTTTTGCTAACCAAATGTAACTAAAAAAAGAGAGATTTACAAAACGATGTACAGAGGGTAGCAAGTCACATTGCAGGAGCTTGGAGTTCTCACTGATACCAGGTAGATAGAGGAAAGAAAGGGAAAAGTCCCAGAAATGAAGCATTGGGAAGACAACAGCTGTCTGCAAAACCTTAACTCCTCATTCCACCTGGCTTCTACCAAGTGATAACAACTGGCACATGGTACTATTTGTTATCTCTGCTCTGACCTCCTCCCTCTATCAGTATGGGTAATGGATGTGGTTGCTTCACAGATACTCACTGCAAAGGTCCAAAGGGAGGATCTTCACATTTGTTCCAGGTTGTCCCCTGTTCTCTGCCCAGGTAGCTCTTTTCTGCTCCTATGCAATACTACTTGACCTCCTCCTGCAGTCAACTGCTCAGTCAACCGAACACAATTTCAGTGACCTTTCCTAGGCATGGTGACAGAGCTGTTACAGAGAAGGAAATTGCCTTTGAGAGGATGTGGCAACTGGAGGAATGAGGCAGGGTAGAGGTGTCAATAAGAAAGTCTCTCTATCTGGCAATTTAGTCAGCTACTAGTTAGGCCCAGAGACAGTTTTGTCAGAGATACTTAGACATCAGTTATCTCATGGAGATGGACTCAGGCTAACCTAATCTAAATCACGAGGGATCGAGATACAAACCCAGAGTTCCATTTTATTCATTTTCCAGGAGTACAGAGAATTGTTCAGCAGACTGGAGTTGGCATGTCAGCTGGTAAGGCCAGACTCAAAAGGGAAGGTTAATAATAGAAGAAGGTTGTTTGGGGAGCAAGGAATGAGAACTAGGGGAACTCCTTGGATTACCTTTTAAAAGAATTATTTTGAGTATAGTTAACACTATCACATTAGCTTCAGGTGTACAACATAGTGATTCAAATCTCTGTATGTTATGCTGTGCTCACCACAAGCAGAGCTCCCATCTGTCACCATACAACACTATTACAATACCACTGTCTATTCCCTATACTACACATTTTAGCTCCGTGATTTATTCATTCCATTCTGGGATCATCTTAAGGCCATCTGCCATCTGCCTAGGATAGCCCTACCCTAGAGATAGATCAGAGAGAAGGGACTAAATACTCATATTTATATGTGAGAACAAGCTTTCCTGGGCCAATTGAGCAAGATACTGAGAGTTTCTTGTTCTTTGACTCACTGCCATCTAGATCTCAACACTAGCCTCTTCTTTGGTTAACACATCTATCTTCAGCTTTCTACCTCAAACCGGTGAGAAAGGAACATTGTTCTGCAGTATAATTGATGGTTGCAGCTAAACATTTTTTCAACACTGAGTTAAACTTGAATAGGTTTCTTTTCCATAGGACTTCTCAGAGCCTTTAGTGAAATAAGCAATGTGCCCCATGAATTTCCAAAAGAAAGTTAGAGACTGTAAATTTATCTGACCGCTGACTTGTATTATTCAGAAGTCATAATGGTAGGTGTATTTGTTTCCTATTGTTGCTGTGGCAATTAGCATAAATTCAGTGGCTTAAAACAACCCAAATGTGTTATTTTATAGTTTCATAGTTCAGAAGTCCTAAACTCAAGTCATCAGCAAAGGCCGTATTCCTCCTCTAGGGGAGGATCTGTCTCCTTGGTTTTCTTTAACTTCTGGAGGCCATCCTATTCCTCCTCCATCTTCTAAGTCAGCAGCTAGCATCTTTAAGGCCCTCATCCTCCCCTCTCCCCACTACTTTCTTCACCCCTTCTGACTCTTACAAGGACTCTTGTCATTACACTGGATGCACCCAGTTGATCTGGGGTAATCTTTTCATCTGAAGATATTTAACTTAATCACATCTGCAAAGTCCTTTTGGGTATGTGATGTAACACATTCCTTAGATTTTGGGGATTAGGATGTGGACATCTTTGGGGGGATGCTGGAGGCCCACTCAGGCTGAACCAGGGGTCTCTGAAGGAAGGACGGTGCTGGCAAATGAGAGAGCCCCGAAGATTCTTTTTCATCTCCTGCCAGGTATCTCTGCCTTGCCAGCTTTCAGTGTCTTTATTTATAGGCAACAAGTTAAAGATTCTCATAAAGGAAAATTTTTTTTTACAGAGAATGATTTTTGACCAGACAGTGTCTTTGTTAGAGAAACATAGTGCTTTTGTGAAACGTAGTGCTCTAATCGGTGAAACATGTTTTTGCAGGTGCATATATCTACAATTTAGAGTTAACTCCTTTAACCAAACCAAGGACATGTTAATCAGTAAGGTTTACAATTTTTTACATTTGGTGCCTAGACGATGAAAGGTAGACTAATGATATGGTGTTTTTTAAGCAGGTCTCACAGATAAGAAAGCAATTAAAAGGCTTAGACGAGTTATGTACAGAGTTTTAGCTACATTCTTAATACAATGACCAAAAGTTAGTCTGTCTGGCATCAAGGAGAAAGATAACTTACTTTGTAAAGGTAAAAGCGCTTACTCAAGCCTTTTTTCTATGACTGGGTGCGGAACTCTTTATTTATGGATCCTTTGTGTGCATGGCAATGTTCTTGTTAGTACAGTTTTATTCCTTATATTAAGCCCTTTATTTAACCATTCAAGAGCCCTGACAATCTCCTCCACAGAGCTGTAGGAGATTTAAAGGGAAAGTACAAAAAGTACACTCTTAAGGACTGCAAGGGGATTCGATTTGGTTTAGAGCGTCCTGAGGCCCTGTCAAGAGTTACGTGCTTTGCTTTTACAATAAAGACAAATCAGTAGAAAGAGGAGATGCCAGTTTCGCACCATCAGCAGGAGCGAGGCTCAGACCGCCCTTTCCTCGCAGTGACCACGTCAGGCCTCGTGGGGTTATTTTCCCGCTACCCTCTCACTGAGACTTACGGAAGTCAGCGAGCTTTCCCGAGAGGCAGGAGCTGTGCTCAGACTGCCATCTTCCCCACTGCAACTCCGTCAGCTTGTGAGACCTGGGTGGCTCCCGGCAGAGGGGGCTGTCATTATTTTACCTACCACAGGAAACAAGGGGAAACACTGGACTGTGGTATTAAACATGTGTATACAATCATAGTATTCTGTGACTATTCTGAGGTCAAACTTCACTGGGTTTAGGGAGCTCCTGACCTTTTTCAGGTAAATTTTTAGAGGCTAGAATGGACTCCTATAGACCTCACAGAGTTCTCAGAGAGGGCTTATTACCTACAAGATCTAATGCTTTCTGGGCGCCTGGGTGGCTCAGTGGGTTAAAGCCTCTGCCTTCGGCTCAGGTCATGATCTCAGGGTCCTGGGACCGAGGCACGCCTCGGTGCTCTCTGCTCAGCAGGGAGCCTGCTGCCTCCCCTCTCTCTCTGCCTGCCTCTCTGCCTACTTGTGATCTCTCTGTCAAATAAATAAATAAAATCTTTAAAAAACAGATCTACTTGGGCAGTGGCAAAATCTCCCAGCTGGAAGAAGAGAAAGGGCTTGTGTACTGAAGAAGGGGATTTCCCCCAGACTCCTTCCCAGAAACAGCATTCTCACACACCAAAATCATGCAGAAGTCCATGTCAATGGGTTAAAGTTACTTGTTTAATCAAAAGTAGAGATAACCTATCATTTGCAATGGAAATGAGGGCTCCAGAATATCTTAAATGAGAGCATTGCCACCCTGGGAAACCCCCTGTCGGCTAGAGAGCAGGAAAGTAGGGCTGCAAGGGCTTGACCTTTTCATATCACCCTATGTATTTGTGACAGGTGCTATGCTTGTGTTTGAAGTAATTGACACCCAAAGTTCTCCACTTTCCTGTGAGGAAAGCTTGATACCTTCTTTGTCTAAGGATATTTTAACCTTGTTTCATGGATGATGGTAATAACTTTTGCTTTGAACTAGTCTCTTGGGTATGGGGGTCTCCAAAGCCGATGACATTGCCAGAAACCATTAGTGCTGCATTGACTAAGAGTAGTAATTTCAGGTGAAGCACCTGATTATGCCAGAGATTCCATCGCAGAGAATGCGTAACTTAGATTGTTGAGAAATAATTCCTCCTGAGGGCTTGGGACTGCTTGGGAAAATGCATAGCAGAGGTTCCCAGGTATCTTTTTCTCACCAAATCTCAATAGGCTTTTCTTCACTCCCATTTTTTTTCTTGTCCCCACTGACACTTACTACCTTAACTTATTAAATGTTTTAATAGTTGGCTTCTGTGACCCAGCCTTATGCTAGTTTTTCTTCTAGTTGACCACATCTCTCTTGTATTTCGTGGTTTCCTCTTTTCTTCATCCTAACTGGATTCTCTCTCTTTTTTAAAGATTTTATTTATTTCTTTGACACAGAGAGAGATCAGATAGGCAGAGAGGCAGGCAGAGAAAGAGGGGGAAGCAGGCTCCCCGCTGAGCAGAGAGTCCGATGTGGGACTTGATCCCAGGACCCTGAGAGCATGACCGGAGCCCAAGGCAGAGGCTTAACCCTCTGAGCCACCCAGGCCCCCGATACTGTGGATTCTCTTGAAGATACAATCATTGACACTCTCCTTTTCTTTAGGTACTCTTTCATTCATCTGTCATACAATTTTTAATGTTTAAATATTTATTCATGTTTGGAGACTTATTTTTTTAAGATTTTATTTATTTGACAGAGAGAAACACAGCTGGAGAGGGAACAAGCAAGGGGAGTGAGAGAGGGAGAAGCAGGTCAAGCAGGCCTCCCACAGAGCAGGCAGACCAATGTGGGACTCCATCCACAACTCCAGGATTATGACCTGAGCTGAAGACAGACACCTAATCACTGAACCACCCAGGCGCCCAAGGAGACTTATTTTTTTTTAAGATTTTATTTATTAGAGAGATAGAGCACACACAGAGGGAGAGTAAGGGGGAGTAAGTAAGAGAAGCAGTCTCCCAACTGAGCAAAGAGCCTGAGGCAGGGCTTGATCCTAGGACCCTGAGATTATGACCTGAGATGAAGGCAGATGTTTAACTGACTGAACCACTCAGAGCTCCCACCCCCAATGTTTCAAGACTTATATTGTGTGCTGGGGATACAGAAATGTATTAGACACAATCCTTATCTTCTAGGAACTCAAAAACTAGGGAGACAGGATATCAATGAATGAAATTAATGAATACTTCGTATCTAAAGTGTATATAAAATATTTTAATGGAAATCCATAGTAGAGACATCTGTATGTGTTTCTAATTGGGATGCTTTCAGCTGCAAGTAACAGAAAACTCAAGATGATTTAAACAATAAGGACAAATATAATTTCTTTTTTTTAGACTTTATTTATTTGACAGAGAGAAACACAGCTAGAGAGGGAACACAAGCACGGGGAATGAGAGAGGGAGAAGCAAGCTTCCCACCAAGCAGGGAGCCTGATGTGGGGTTCAATCCCGGGACCTGGGGATCATGACACTTAACGGGGTCATGACACTTAACAACTGAGCCACCCAGGCGCCCCCAATATTATTTCTTATAATAAGGTATCTAAAGGTCATGACACTTAACAACTGAGCCACCCAGGTACCCCAAATATTATTTCTTATAATAAGGTATCTAAAGGTAGGGGGATTCAGAATTGGTCAGTTCAGTGCCTCAAGAAGGGCATTCAGAACCCAGGTGTTTTCTATCTCTCCAACAGCTATCTTTAGCATATTACTTTTAGAACTGCAAATTGGTTTCCTGTAGTGCATTTATGAATAAGAAAACACTACTTTGCATTCCCCCTCCCAACTTCCCTTCCGGACCCAGCAGTTTAAGATTACCTAAATCAATTACTGAGGAGGGTAATGAAACTACCACCATTGGCTTAGACTAGGGCTGCACGTGGGAATCACCTAGAAGGCTTTAAACATGGAAAGAAGAAATGAGGAAGAGCTTTTTGGTAGGCAAATCACAATGCCTACTTACAGTAACTAATCAACATTCGTGATTTCAACTAGCACATCTATGTGCTATGCCTCTTCTGGCTCTGACCTTATCTGAGGTCCTGACCTATTTCTTCAATTGTTCTCCCTCTTCCCTTCCTGATGACATTTCCACCACATGGTACCAGCATTCTCAGGGTATTTCAGACTCAAATTCTTGGAATCTTTTTTATCCATCTCCTTTAACCCCTATTTTTAAAGTCACCTCACCCTGGTTTTTTTTTTTTTTAATTCTACTCTATTATATCCCCTTGTATTCTGGTTTAGGCCATCCTACAGCATTGCATGCTTGATTTCTGTAACATCTCAAGGCTAGTTTCCTGACTGGAGTCTTTCACTCTTAGGTCATTCTGCATATCACCGCGGACTCATGTTCCTAACATACCACCTTCATTATGAGACTCCACATGATGTCTTTTGATGTTTACCAAATTTTTGCCTGTTTTCAAGCTCCCTAAAATTTCAAGCCCATCTCATCTTTTAAGGCCTGGTTCAGGCCCTAGTTCCTTCAGGAGTTCTTTGTTCTCTGCTTACCCCAGTCCTCTTGGATTCCGACAGATCTTTGTTGAACTCCTGACTCTACCACTTACCATCTGTTTTTTGGGGGGGAGCAATTTTTGTTAATCTCTCTTTCTCCCCCTCCAATCTTTCTGAGTTTCCATCTCCTTGTCTGTAAAGTGGGAATAATATTAGTTTCTAACTCATAGGGTGATTAATTAGGATTTAAAAAGTTCCTTTTCTCCCTGCCTCTTTTCTGAACTTCCATGTTGCCTCTTTTTTTACTATACAACTTAGCCTTTTATTATCCAGTGCCCTCTACTCTGGCCTGATTGTTTCATGAATATAGGTATCTTTTCTCCCCAACTTTATAGTAAGGCTCTTTTAAGTGCGGGCCCTGTACTTGCCATTTTTTCTCTCTTGTGCCCTTCTGAATTGTCTTGTGCACTGAGCCAATATAGAAAGTATTGCACAGATGTTTACCAATTTTGTAAATATTTAAGTAGCGCAAGCTAAAAGTACTATAGGCGCTGGGAGGAACTGTTTGCAGCTTAAAGAGATGAAACATCCATGCAGAGTTACTTCCTTTTTTTCTATCTCCATTCCAGGCAGCAGCTTCCATGCTTGATTTCTGGAGCAAAGTTGCAGGTGATCTTACTTGGTTAGAAGTTATCTCCATTACATTTTCTATTGCTTTGACTCTTGGGGCAAGTGGAAGCCTGACTTGCTATAGCTCTGTGCTTGCATTCAGCGGCCTATTCATCACATTGGTAAAGGCCAATGGCTTTGGCTTCCGGTAGCGTGGGGTGATAGTGTAGTGGTGGTGGCATGATTTTCTCATTTGAATCTCTATTTGGCTGTTCTCTCTGAATGCTACCAAAGTTGTTGCAAGGTGATTTTGCAAATGGGGATGAAGAAAAGTGTGAAAAATGGAGGAAAATGTATCATGTATTTTGCTCTGTGGCTTCACACTGTTTTGGTTTCTTTTGTTTAATTGTTTGGTTTTTTGTCTCAATTGTGATAGTCTCCTTGCCTGGAACACATTTGAACCTGAATCTATATAACTGGAAACTCACTTGAGAAAAAGTCTTAGGCAGAGAATTAGAAGACCTCAGTCTGTGTGCACCTTTAGCCAAGTTACTCCCTTGCATGGTGCCTCAGTTTCCTCATCTATAAAATAGGAATAATGCCTGCCTTACTGATATCATACTGGTGTGGAAAGAACAAGATAATTAGCTATGTGAGCATGCTTAGGAAAGTGAAAAGCCTTCAGAAATGTAAGGATGCACTATTTTAAATGAAATGTAAATGCAACCTGCTTTCAAGAGAGCATTCTTTAACCAGTGGGAATTGGTAAATTTGTTTTTATTATTAAGCATAAACCTTATATTATTGCCTAAAGGTATTCAATGGCTTCCCAACCATTTTCCTGGCAGTGTTTGTAGTTCTGTGTGTGTGGTGATGGTAGTGTGCTTCTGAAAATTGTATTTTTTTAAAGATTTTATTTATTTGTTTGACAGAGAGAAACACAGCTAGAGAGGGAACACAAGCAGAGGGACTGACAGAGGGAGAAGCAGGCTTCCTGCCGAGCAGGAAGCCCAATGTGGGCCTGGATCCCGGGTCTTCAGGATCATGACCTGAGCTGAAGGCAGTCGCTTAACCAACTGAGCCACCCAGGCGCCCCTGAAAATTGTATTCTATATGAACTTACTTTGGTGATACATATGTGATTTATTTGGAGATTCTCTTAATCAGCCCCTCCCTTTCTACTGTTCCTGTGTATGTTGATGAGCCATAATTAAATTCCTTTTTGAAATTGGTAACAATTAACATTCTTTGAATACATACCATTCATTATATACTGGCCTTAATTAATTTGATTTTATCTATGTTTATTTATTCAGAGATTTTATCTATGTTTATTATTCAGGCAAAGAAGTATGAGTTTGAGATGAGTAAGGATTATTTACTTTTTCACAATATCCCTAGGGAGTTACAATGAAAGCAAGTCGTGGACTAAATTTTGTCATATACATCAACGTTTATTAAATGAACATTCATTAATGGCAGTGACAAAACAGTTCATACAACCTGTGCTGTAAGCTTGATAATGTCTCAGCAATCTGTCGTTTAAAAAGGTTTTGACCACAACATGCCTAGAAGACTCACAGGAGGAAGGCACAACAACATTTTAGAAGCAGAATTTTAAAAAATTATTTTTATTGAGGTAAAGTTCATGTACAATGAACCATTAGTCATTTTAAAGTATACCATTTGGTGGCATTTAGTACATTTATCAGACTGTGTAAGCCTCACTACTCTTTAATTCCAGAACATTTCATCACACTCAAAGAGAACCCTATACCCATGAAGCAGTCATTCCCCACTCATTTCTCCCCTAACCACTCTTCCAGCCCCTGGAACCCACTGATCTAGTTATACTTTCTATGGATATACCTATTCTGGAAGATTCATATGAATGGTATCATACATGTGACATTTTGTGTCTGGCTTCTTTTTTTAATTATTTATAATTGTTTATTTATTTATTTATTTGACAGGGAGAAACACAGCTAGAGAGGGAACACAAGCAGGGGGAGTGAGAGAGGGAGAAGCAGACTTCCCGCCGAGCAGGGAGCCGGATGCGAGGCTCCATCCCAGGACCCTGGGATCACGACCTGAGCCGAAGACAGACGCTTAACAACAGAGCCACCCAGGCGCCCCTTGTGTCTGGCTTCTTTTCTTAGTTAGACGTTTTCAAGGTTTATCTATGTTGCAGCATGGATCAATATGTCATTCCTTTTTGTGGGTAAGTAATATTCTACTGTATAGATACATCACATATTTTATCCATTGATGACCATTTGAGTTATTTCTACATTTGACTATCATGAATAGTGCTTCTGTGAATATTCATGCACATGCATTTGATTGAGTACCTGTTTTCAGTTCTTTGGGCTATATACCTACGAGTGGAATTTTGGGGTCAGATGGCAATTCCATTTAACTTTTGAGGAACTACCAAACTGCTTTCCATTTTACATGCCCACCAGAGATATATGGTGGTTCCTATTTCTCTATATCTTTGCCAACACGTGCTATTTTCTCTTTCTTTTTTTTAAGAATTAATTTAAATTCAAGTTAGCTAACATATAGTGTATTATTAGTTTTAGGAGTAGAATTTAGTGATTTGTCACTTGCATACACACCCAGTGTTCATTACAAGTGCCCTCCTTAATATCCACTCCCCCTCCAGCAACCCTTAACTTATTCTCCATAGTTAAGAGTCTCTTATGGTTTGCTTCCCTCTCTGTTTTCATCTTATTTTATTTTTTCTTCCCTTCTATGTTCATCTGTTTTGTTTCTTAAATTCCACATATGAGTGAAATCATATGGTATTTGTCTTTCTTTGACTAATTTCATTTATCAAATACCCTTTAGTTGCATCCACATTGTTGCAAATGGCAAGATTTCATTTTTTTAAAAGATTTTATTTATTTATTTAACAGAGAGAGATCACAAGTAGGCAGAGAGGCAGGCAGAGAGAGGAGGAAGCAGGCTCCCTGCTGAGCAGAGAGCCCGATGCAGGTGTGGATTCCAGGACCCTGAGATCATGACCTGAGCTGAAGGCAGAGGCTTTAACCCACTGAGCCACCCAGGTGCCCAAGATTTCATTTTTTAAAATTCTTTCCCATTGTGTGCATGTGTGTGCATATATATATATCACATATATATATCAGGTATATATATATCTCAGATATTCTTTCTTTCTTTGTTTCTTTTTCTTTTTTTAAAAGATTTTAGTTATTTATTTGACAGAGAGAGATACAGTGAGATAGGGAACATAAGCAGGGGGAGTAGGAGAGGGAGAAGGAGGCTTCCTGTGGAGCAGGGAGCCTGATGTGGGTCTCGATCCCAGGACCTTGGGATCACAACCTGAGCTGAAGGCAGACGCTTGCTTAATGACTGCACCACCCAGGTACTCCTATATCACATCTTCTTTATCCATTCATCTGTCTCTGGACATATAGCCACCCTAGTGGGTATGAAGTGGTATCTCATTGTGGTTTTAATTGCATTTCCCTAATGTTGAATGATGTTGAGCATCTTCTCATGTGTTCATTGGCCATCTGTATATCTTCTTTGGGAAAATGTTTATTTGGATCCTCTGCCCATTTTTTCCATTGTTTTTTTGTTTTCTTCTTTGGATGTTGAGATAGACCTTTTTTGTTCCTCGATTCCTCCATTATTGCCTTCTTTTATGACTAATTAATTTTTTATAGTGTATAATTTTATTCCCTTCTCAGTTTTTTGTGTTTTTAAATAAATTTTCCTTAGTGGTTACTCTGGAGATTACAATTAACATCTAACTTTATACTAATCAAGTTTAAATTAATATTAAGTTTCAGTAGTATAAAAAAAATACTGCTCCCAGGTGCTTGGCTGGCTCAGGTGGTAGCACATGCAACTCTTGATCTTGGGAATATGTGTTCAAGTTCCACATTGAGTGTAGAGGTTACTTAAAAATTCTTTTAAAAATGTGTTTAAAAAATTGCTCTTGGGGTATCTGGGTGGCTCAGTCAGTTAAACATCTGCCTTCGGCTCAGGTCATGATCCCAGAGTCCTGGGATGGAGCCCTGCATCAGGTTCCCTGCTCAGTGGGGAGTCTGCTTCTCCCACTTCCTCTGCCCATCTCCTTGCTTGTATGTATGCTCTCTCTCAGAGAAATAAATGAAATCTTCTTTAAAAATTCCTCCTTTGTAGCTCTTTCTTTGTCTTTTGACATTTTGACTATTGTGTCTTGGTGCAGAGATCTTTGGTTTTATTATGACTGGGTTTTGTTGTGCTTGTAAGATGTGCAGATTCATAGTTTCATACAGTTGGGAAGTTTTTGGCCAATACTTCTTTTAATATTTTTTTTGTGCTTCCTTCTGTCTCTCCTTTTCCTCTAGGAATCTATGTATGTATTGGCACACATTTGGATGGTGATGCACAAGTCTAGTAGGCTCTGTTCAGTTTTTCTCATGCTTTTTCTATCTTCTCCTCTGACTGAATAATCTCAACTGATCTATCTTTAAGTTTGCTGATCCTTTCTTCTGCAGTTCTTCTGCTTCCCCAATTAGTTGCTAAACCCTACTAGTAAAGTTTTCATTTCAGCTTCTATTTTCTTCTTTAATTTGTATCCTTTCATTGATATTCTCTGTTTGTTGAGATATTGTTCTACTTGTTTCCTTTAGTTCTTTGTGCTTTCCATTAGATTTTGAGCATACTTGACAGTTAGTTCACTTAAAGTCCTTGTCTACTAAGTCCAACGCCTGGGCTAAGGAATGGTTTCAATTAATTTTTTTTCTCTATAGATGGATCATCCTTTCTTGTATCTTTGCATTCCTAGTAATTTTTTGTTGTTGTTGAAAACTGGGTATTTTGAATATTATAATGTGGTAATTCTAGAAATCAGATTTTTCACCCTTCCCAGAATTTGTTACTATTACTTGTTGTAGACTTTTTTTTAAAAAGGTTTTATTTATTTATTTGTCAGAGAGAGAGAGCACAAGCAGGCAGAGCAGCAGGCAGAGGTAGAGAGAGAAGCAGGATTTCTGCTGAGTAAGAAGCATGATGCAGGACTCAATCCCAGGACCATGACCCAAGCTGAAGGCAGCCGCTTAACTGACTAAGCCACCTAGATGTCCCTGTTGTAGATTTTTCTAAACTACTTTTTAAAAAGTCTATATTCCTTATCATTTGTGGCTCCTGAAGTCTCTATTCTGTTAGCTTAGTGGTCAGCTGGAATTTTGACAGTGTTACCTTAAATGTCTACAGCCAACAAAAGATAAAAAGAAAAGATATAGAAAGAAAAAGGACTACTTTCCTGGTCTTTGCATATTGGTTCCGTGTTGAGATACTCCTTCAGTGCTTAGCCATTTACATGTCATAGTCTTTATTTCTGACTTGTGCAGAGCCTAAAGCCTATCCAGAGGTTAAAGCTTAGGGTCTTCTCAGCCTTTTTCTGAAAATCATCCCACAAAGGGCATGTGTGTACATTCCTGGGATTCCCTGGTATGCACAGGAGCTTTTAAAAGCCCTATTTCCATATATAGCCTCTTTTTGAATCTCTTCCTTTCCAGGCTTCTCGGTCTTTATTTTGTCCCAAGTGTTGTTCCTTTTCCCAGACTGCCATAGCCAGTACCTGTGCCTTTCCCCTGGGAAACTGCCCTAGCGTTGGGCAAGTTGGGCAAAACAAAGGGTAGCTTTTGCTCTGGTCCTTGAGGGGGAAATGCCAGATGGGTTAAGACCCTATGTCTTGAGAATAAGGTCCATATTACTCCCCTTGGCACTAGCACTCTGCATCAAGAGTGCAGGCTGTGATTAGCACAGCTACTGCCAATCTGTGGGGTGGGGGTAGTGGTTGGGCAATTTGTAATAACACAGTATTCTCTTAATACAAAGCAGCCTCTTCCTTCTTCAAGTCATCCCTTGGTTATTGTCAGGTTTTTTTTAAAGGTTTTATTTATTTATTTGACAGAGAGAGATCACAAGTAGGCAGAGAGGCAGGCAGAGAGAACAGAGGAAACAGGCTCCCTGCTGAGCAGAGAGCTGGATATGGGCCTCCATCCCAGAACCCTGAGATCATGACCTGAGCTGAAGGCAGAGGCTTTAACCCACTGAGCCACCCAGGCACCCAAAGGATGCTTTTAAAAGAAATTTCTGAACATCAACTGTTCTTAATGATTGGAGGCTGGTCCATAGGTAGAATGTGGTTGGTGGGCTTGATTAGTTGCCTTTGTTTCTCATAGATGCTTG
This sequence comes from Spilogale gracilis, assembly GCA_004023965.1. Lineage (NCBI taxonomy): Eukaryota > Metazoa > Chordata > Mammalia > Carnivora > Mephitidae > Spilogale > Spilogale gracilis. Next base: position 180,463 of record PITA01000702.1, on the reverse strand, counting down.
TCACATAACAAGTCTTGAGTTCAAAGAGAATTATGGAAAACAGCAGCAATGGTTTCTTTTGGGTGTGTCTGGGAGGATCTAGTGATGGCTTTAGTGTTTATATGATCATGGGATGGACCAGGAATTGGACTTGAGGCTCACTTTCTTGTTTCCTTCTGCCCTGCTATTGGAGTGCAGCAGGACCTGCTCAGAATTTGAGTTCCCATTGTCTCTCAAGACCCTAGGAACAAACACAAGATGAAAAGCATTTACATTTGATAGCTATGGAGAAGGACAGTCTTTTAGGACAGACTACTAGGGATTAATGACTGGGAATAGTTAGGAACATGAATTCAGTCTTGACCTTAAAGTAAAAGTTAGGTATCTGCTCTCCCTATGGTTTTCTGGATAGACTTCACTGACTGTGGAGAGCATATTTAGCTTTCTAGTAAGATCTTCAAGGTAACCCCAACAGAATTAGCTTTAAAAAGTGGCAGAAGACATAGTTATCTACAGAATTATATTTGAGGAAATAGCTGGCAGTGTATTCCATCCCCTCCCAAATTCTACTTCCAGTCATTCCTTCATTCTTCAATTTATTTGTGCCTTCAGGAATCTCCTAGCAAAGTGTTGTATTTGGTAAAGATTTTACTAAAGTTTTTTTAGAGTAGAATTCCCATCTGAAAAGTGACTTCCATTTCATCAACTTTTTGGAGGGTAGACAACTGCATGGGGACCATCAAACTTACACTGGGGGAAATGAGGATGTCAGGAATTTTCCAGATGGTTTGAAATGAATGCGGGTGTGCCTGGAACTCTGCCATTGTTCCTCATCCTGAAGTGGTAGTCAGTAAATGCACTTTTGGTAAACAATTCCGATTTTAAATGTGGCAGTGGAATATGCTAGCTAAAGAAACCCAGCTAGAAATCTGTTTGTTCAGCAATTAAGTGTCCCTGTTTCTGAAGTTTGCATTTTTATTGGGGTTCCTTAGATTCTTAGAGTGGTTCCAGAATCATCATTATAAAGGATAGTTAAAATAAGTAGAAAAGTTTATTTAGATGATGTGAGTTGTATGTATATGTAGACAAAGGAGGAGAAAAGAGGAAAGATTTATATTGAGGAGTTATAGTATATTTGTGTATGGGGGGTGTGGTGTATGTGTGTATGTCTGGCACAGAGAGGTCACTAATGTGCTTACTATGTGGCAGGCAATGTGTTCAATGTTTTTCATGGATTATTTTATTTAATTATCATGTCAATTCTGAGGTAGATACTATTCCTCTCCTTTTACTGCTTAGAGAGGTCACAGTAGAGATTTCATTCTAGATAGCAGGAGACCCATATCCAGATCCAGCTGAGTGACCTTAGATAAGTCATTTCTCTCTGGGTTTTTGTTCCCTCACATATTTTTGAAGTATTTCGAGCCATGACAGTGTATACTTTGGTATCTGTGCCTCTTCTTACCATCCTCTAGGTGTTATTTCCTAAGGAGATAAAGGCCGGAAGTCAACAATGATTGACTTACAAGTAGGGGTATTTACAAATGTACAGGTGAGCTAGTGTCACAGACAGCAGGTTATCATGGACAATACATTTGTTTAGGTTTTTGTGTCATTATTAGTGGTGGTTTGTCATTATGTAGATAAGTTCTGGAGACTATTAATACATTTTTTCCTCGCCATTAACTTTTTAAAAAAGATTTTATTCATTTATTTGACAGAGAGAGAGATTACAAATAGTCAGAGAGGCAGGCAGAGAACGAGGGGGAAGTAGGCTCCCTGCTGAGCAGAGAGCCCGACGCGGGCCTCGATCCCAGGACCCTGAGATCATGACCTGAGCCGAAGGCAGAGGCTTAACCCTCTGAGCCACCCAAGTGCCCACATTAACTTTTGTTTTAAGAGAGATTAATACTCCAAAAATTTATAATAATTTTTTTCTTGATTAAATTTGGATTCTTTTAGTGTTTATTACTACCTCAAAGTGCTGTCCCTATTGGCTGGTATGGTAGTTCCATTCATTCTACCACACATATTTATTGAGTATCTGCTTTGTGCAAAATTTTTTTCTAGATTCAGGAGCTATATCAATGAACCAAAGAAACATGCATTTCTGCCCTCATGGAGCTCATATTTTAGTGGACTGACAATAAACAAAACCTAGTAGTTCGATGCATAGAGTGTTAAATGATGATAAACTCTATGGCAGGAAATAAAGCAAGAAGGGGGCTTCGAGTTGTGAGTACAATTGCTTACTATCTCCCTGGGAAAATTAGTGCTAGTTCTCATCAGGGTTTAGGTAACAGCAAATTCCTTACCTAAGCAATTAAGAATGGGCTTTGGAGTTAAATAAACCTATTTTAATTTATAACTCTGTTCGCAGTTTTGTGACCTTGGGCACATGGTTTTACTTCACTGAGCCTTGTATCAGTCAGTGTTGAATTGGAGGAGCAGAACCATTAGGAGTATATAAAACAAAGGATTTATTTTGGAGATTTGATCGTATGCAATTGTGGGAGCTGATGAAAGAGTTGACATCAGACTGTGGCTTCTGCATCTGATGCTGGACTTGAGAGATGAATGTGAAGTAGGAAGACAGCACAGTTGCGCTAGAACTTATGAGGACCAGCTGGAAGGCATGAGAACAAGCTGGACTCCATGACAATCTCTCACAACCTCTAAACCTCCAATTTCAAGGACAGGGGAGTCCTGCCAAGAAGGTGGTATACTTCCTTATGGAGCTAAACACACACCTGGCCCCTGAATCAGAGAAGCTGGAGGAGGAGCGCTCATGGGAAGGAAGGAGAGGAGCTGTGGCCTATGTGTGTTGCCCTCAAATTCAGAGCAGCTGAAGGGGGAAGCTTACTGGATGCTGGGGGCTCAGACACCGCCAAAAGGCCAAAAACAAGAGCCAGGATGTTTTATAGACAATGTCTAAGTTGTAGTACCTCCTGGTGCCCTGCCCCTACCATCCGGGTACAAGAAAATGATGGCCGTTACTTCACTTCTACCTCTCACATTTCATGAAAAAAATCTCTCTCATGGCCCATGCTAAATCTGAATTATTTGGAATAGAGAAGGGGATTTCAGAGACCCTAGTTCCAGCTTAGTTAAGTTGACAGAAGACAAATTCACCACAAGCCAGTTTCTTGATGGGGATAATAATTCCTAACACAGGATTCTTATAAATAATACATGAGATAAAATCTATGTAAAAGTATCTAACACATAGTGGATAGTTAATACATTTTTTTCTTCCTTTCTCCTACTCTTTGGCCAAGGAATAGCACACTTTCTGGCATCAAAAACTGTAGAGAAGATTTTATTGTTTTTGATTTTTTAAGGGGGTTGTCGGGAGGCTGTGAGGAGCCTTTTTTAAAATCATAAATAACTACATCCATTTGCAAACTGTTCGTTATGTCTACATTTGAGATTGGCTTCGTTTGAGGATGCAGAAGAGAAACTGAATGCCCTAGACACTGAAGATATATCTAGCATATGGACACACAATGAAAACAGATTGGAAAAGATCACATTGTTGTGGAAAAACAAAATTTATAAAGTCACAGGGTCAATAATTGTTGGTGCTGATAGGGACTTAAAAGGTCAATTACTTCAACACCTAATTTTCACAGATGGGGAAACAGTCTCAGAGCAGGGCAGTTAATTTGCTTGAGTCACAACGTGTCCAAACGAGGAACATTTTTTACACTTTGTTTTTTAGAATCCTGCACAACTGGGCACCTGGGTGGCTCAGTGGGTTAAAGCCTTTGCCTTCTGCGCAGGTCATGATCCTGGGATCGAGGGCTCTCTGCTCAGCAGGGAGCCTGCTTCCTCCTCTCTCTCTGCCTGCCTCTCTGCCTACTTGTGATCTCTCTGTGTGTCAATAAATAAATAAAATCTTTTTTAAAAATTTTATTTAAATTTATTTACAGGTGAGCTACTGTCACAGACAGCAGGTTATCATGGACAATACATTTGTTTAGGTTTTTGTGTTATTATTAGTGGTGGTTTGTCATTATGTAGATAAGTTTATTTATTTATTGACACTTATATGTGTCAATAAATAAATAAAATCTTTAAAAAATTTATTTAAATTTTCATTTATTTATTTATTTATTTAAAAGGATTTTATTTATTTGACAGAGAGAAACACAGCCAGAGAGGGAACACAAGCAGAGGGAGTGAGAGAGGGAGAAGCAGGCTTCCCGCTGAGCAGGGAGCCCGATGTGGGGCTCGATCCTGGGTCTCCGGGATCATGACCCAAGCCGAAGGCAGTTGCTTAACAAACTGAGCCACCCAGGTGCTGCCTAAATTTTTATTTATTGACAGAGAGAGAGATCACAAGTAGACATAGAGGCAGGCAGAAAGAGAGGAGCAGGCTCCTTGCTGAGCAGAGAGCCCAATGTGGGCCTTGATCCCAGGACCCTGAGATCATGACCTGCGCCACAAGCAGAGGCTTTGACCCACTGAGCCACCCAGGCGCCCAATAAATAAAATCTTTAAAAAAATAGGTGATAGAATCCTGCAGAACTAATTAAATATATTATACTGCTGTTGTTGAAGATGTCATTCATTTTATTGCTCGGTGTCCTCTATATGACACCCCCACCATGAGATATTTTAGAACTAAGTACTAGGAAGAACTTTATATATCCTGAGGAACTGGTATGCTTTTTTTTTTTTTTTAAAGATTTTGTTTATTTGACAGAGAGAAACATAACCAGAGAGGGAACACAAGCAAGGGGAATGAGAGAGGGAGAAGCAGGCTTCCCGCCGAGCAGGGAGCCCGATGTGGGACTTGATTCCTGGTCTCCGGGATCATGACCCGAGCCGAAGGCAGTCGCTTAACCAACTGAGCCACCCAGACGCCCCGGAACTGGTATGCTTTTATTCCTCATGGACAATACAAATCTGGTCAATGATTATGTTTCCACATGCTCATTTGCTTTGGCTGCCAGGATGTTCAGTGCCAAATTGGCAGCTCCAACTTTATTACCCATGTAGGATTCTCTGGTTTGAATATATTTGTCTTACTCTTCACTCTGGCTTTGTTGCTTTTTTTATTTCCTGGTCTTGCTTGTAGTTAATACTATTTGTATATGTAATTTATTATATATACCATTACAAGTTGTCTCAAAATCTTGGTGGTATGAGAAATGCTATAAACGTATACATAGAAGAATCCTAGATTATTTGACCTCCATGGTACAGTGAAAAAGCACCGAGTTTAGCTTCTAGTCCATGCTACATCATTTTATTTATTTATTTATTTATTTACTTACTTACTTATTTATTTATTTTTTAAAAAGATTTTATTTATTTATTTTACAGAGAGAAACACAGCTAGAGAGGGAACACAAGCAGAGGGACTGAGAGAGGGAGAAGCAGGCCTCCCGCCGAGCGGGAAGCTGGATGTGGGGCTCGATCCTGGGTCTCCAGGATCATGACCTGAGCCGAAAGCAGTCGCTTAACCAACTGAGCCACCCAGGTGCCCCAATGCTCCATCATTTTAATAGACTTCTTAGACCCCCAGTTTTCTTAGATCTGCTTGGATATTGTAACATCTAGAATGATTCAGAAGATAGCTTTTATCCAAGAGCAGAGGTATCTGAAACCTATGTGATGATTGTCCCCGATTTCTAAACTGTGTTTTGGGGAACTTCACTCTAAGAAATTCAGGGTGATTGGAAAGAAACATTTTACTCAATACTGGATAGGAAACAAGGGTCAGAGTAAGTTTTAAGATTAGTGAAGAAATCGTAGTTAAAGAAAGTTAAAGTTATTCACTTCTTTGCTTTAATTTTTTTTAAGTTTTCAAATTAGAGTAAAATTGTCTTTTGGGGAAATGTATAGTTTTATGAATTTTAGCACACATGTAGATTCATGTAAGCATCTCCCCAGAAAACTCCCTCATGCTATCACACTCTCCTGCCACCCATATGCCTTGATTTTATTTTAAAATGTCCTCCCCAATAGTTAGAGAATGGATTAAGAGGATTAATTTCATTCACCCATTCATTTTAATGTTCCTACCGTATGCTCCCTACTGTGGTAGGTTCTGTGGGCTATGTGAGGAGGGGCTTCAAGGACGTTACAATATGGTTGGCAAGATCAGCTTAATACATCGGAAGCAATTAGAGGGCTATATAAGACACTGTAGAAGCAATTGCTAAATTGGCACAGAGCAGGAGACGGGGAAGCGTCTGTCTGGGCTAGAATACATGCTTCTGCAACTGAATGACACACTACTTATATGTGTATTCATTGTTCTGTGTGAAGACAGATTGCAATGTATTTAGAAATGTAAAGAGTTAAGTTTCATCTCTAAAAGTGATGCATTAGTCTAAACAAATGAAAGGGAATCACATGCCTGTGAGAGTATTTACAAAAGTCTTCAGAATCTACAGTCAAGGAAGTCTACCTAAGTACAAAAAATTATTTTATTTTTATAACATGTGGAGAGACATATGACTGCCAAATGGCTTTGCGCTATGTCCAGAGAAATGTAACGAAGTTGACATCCAGAAATCTATTGCAGAAGTCTGACTAGATTTTTCCGTTGTGAATACAGAACATGTAAATTCTGAACATATGGCTCCCATCAGTGATCTATGAGGAGGTGATGGAATGTAGGTTGGGGAAGACAAGAGGAAGGCCAAGTCTCTGACTCTGAAGTGAGAGGCAGCTGGACACCATATGTGTGTGTTTAGATTTGGAGCCAGCTTTATGTCGAGGGAGTAGGCATTTGCCCAAGCCTCGTGATTTGTAGGGTGTGGGGAAAGGATCTTCCTTTGCCAAATTCTTCCCCTACAGGCAGGCCGAAAGGCCTGAACTTTCCTTAGAAAAAGAAACAAAATATTATGTGTTCTGGAGCCTATCTTTAAAATACAGGGAGTTAGGTGGGGAGGGACACCAGCTCGTGAAGCTGGAAATAGTTATCAGAGTCTTGGTGTGAAGCAGTTTATCTAATTAGCCTAACAGAATGGCAAGGGAATGTAGGACCCCTGGGATAGGGTAGGATTGTCTGTGTGTGTGTTAAGTTTCTCTCTCCGATCACTCAATGTGCGGGTCGACCACAGAGATTTACTAAGAATCAATCAAGAATATGATCCTCTGAGGCATTCTTGGCCTGAACATCTACAAAGGGCTTTCTTAAACACCCTGTAGCTAGTCCCCGTAGAAAGTGGGGGCAAAGTCAGGAGTGTGAAGCCCATGACGTGAATGGAGAGATTAGCCGTTAAAGTTGTCACTTCTCTAGAAATAACCCAGATACGTAGGTTAGAAGCAGAACTGTCTAGTACGTGTGAGGAGAGCCAGAGGTACCACCCTCTGCAAGCAAATAAAGTGAAATGAAAAGCAAAGCTTCCTGCTCGTGTTCTCTATTCTTTGCACCTTAGGTATGGTCCTGAATTGTATCCCAAAAAGTGACCTTCTCAAAAAACAAAATTGCCTCTTGGATCCCCTTTCCAAGCTATTTTTAGCAACATGTCCAATCTCTCACTAAGTTGGGAAAACACATACAGTTCTTTTTTCTTTTGAAATTGAGGGAAGGGGCACCTGGGTGGCTCAGTTATTAAGCATCTGCCTTCGACTCAGGTCATGATCCCGGAGTCCTGGGACCGAGCCCCACATCAGGCTCCCTGCTCGGCCGGAAGCCTGCTTCTCCCTCTCTCACTCCCCCTGTTTGTGTTCCCTCTCTAGCTGTGTTTCTCTCTGTCAAATAAATAAATAAATAAACAAACAAACAAATAAATAAATAAAATCTTTAAAAAGAAAATAAAAGGAAAGAAAGGCATTAGACAATGGGTTAGTAAAAACCAAAAATATCCAGGGAGCTCTCTCCTCATCTCTGAGATTGTTATTATACCCTCTCAGGGCTACTGTCAGAAGCAGAAGTCTCTTCTGGATGTACCAAACCACTGACCTAGAAAAAAAAAAGAAATTGAGGGAAATGTACTCTAAGAAGCTGTGAAGATGGGTAGGGTCTCAATAAATGTTGGATTCCACTATTTAAAATGTAGAAGTAAGATCAGTCCAGAGGTTTATCTAACCCCTGGAATATAGAAGGAGCATTGGACCTACAGAGAAGGAGTGCCACAGAACTCAAAATCTAGGGCCAGAACTAATGGTATGTTCATTGATACCTCTTTGACATAAAATAGTTAATTTTCTGTCATGATCCCATCTCATTTTGATAATTCTACAACTGGGCCTTTTGTGTTCAGAAATAAATGTACTTTTCAGATTGGTTTGGGGTAAAGAAAATTAACAAAACCCCATGTGGGTGTGGGTGTTGGCTTTTCTGAGTTCAGTGTTGGATGGGAAATTCAGATTATTTCTCAGCTTGAGTCATCTGAAAAAAATTGGATTTGCTCATTTGCAGGTGGAAAATTTAATGTGCCCATTAATCTCTTCAGATGACATTTAAAGGTGAAAGTGATAATGGTGCGGGGAAGGTATACCTGAGGATCATGATGTTTATGGTGCCGAGGTAGAGTGCTACCATTGTGGTCATGTGAATTAGCTTTGTCAAAGGCAGAAGCCAGGGTTCTGGTATGGTTTCCCTAGAGATTAGTAATGGAAATTTCCCATTACAGCTGGTGATCATATGATGTATTGGAGATTCGTAAATAGAATACTTAGGACCCGAGACCCGCTTTCTGCTGGACGAATGGGTGTTTTGTAAGTTCTGGTTGCTTATCTAGGCATGGGGCCCCACCAGCTTTCTCAGTAGCCTATTCCATTTCCTGGAAAGTCAAGAAAATTTATTTCCAATTGTGTCCCTCTTACTTGAATTTTACCCATTTCCCCTCGGTCAGTGTTCCATTTACACTGAAAAGAACTTTCCATCATTTTTCTCATCAAATCCCTTCATAGACTATTGGACCACATTCTTCAAGTCTTCTCCAGGTGAAAGAACTTTTTATAGTGACAATGTGGGCTTTTGTCAGTTCACTCCAGAAGAAATGACTTTTTAGACTTCTTTTTTAAGATTTTATTTATTTGAGAGAGAAAGCAAGCACAAGTGGGGTAGGGGGAAGAGGGAGAGGGAGAAGCAGACTCCCCGCTGAGCAGGAAGCTTGATTGTGGGGTTCCATTCCAGAACCCTGGGATCATGATCTGAGCCAAAGGCAGACATGTAACTGACTGAGCCACCCAGTTGCCTCAAGTTTTTAGGCTTCCTGCTCTTAGAATAATAATAATAGCTTAGCTTCTATTTTTTTTTTTAAATCAACATTTATTGAGTGCTTACTAATTGCCAGGCAGTTTGCTAAGGATTTTACAAATATTAGTTATTTCATCCTCCTGATAATCCAATGGAGGTAGAAATGATAGTTCTGCCATCTTAAATATTGGAAAACTGACACAGAGAGTTAATTTGCCCAGGTGTGCACTGCTAGTTTAATCCATATTTTTCTGTGATGCTCTAGAGCTTCTCTAATCATTAAAATTACTCCAGTTTTCCCATGTTATTTTTCCAATATATATATTTGTGTGTGTATACACATACATATTTACATGCATATACATATATACCTACATATACAGACACATGCATATATATATAACAGACACATGTATACATACACATATAGATATGAAAATTATGTGGGTAAGTATGCTAAATGTGTGCCATGCTACTTTGTGCCATGCTGAGATATTAACACTTTTTAAAGGAAAGAGTAACTGACCTTCATCTGTACTGAAATTATTCCCTTAGGAATATTCAATTTCTCTTTTCCATTAATAAGCCACCTTGAAGAACAAATTAGTTCTATGAAGGATGCTACATTAAGTTTCAAAGTGCTAAAGCCAAAGGAATTTTAATATTTTCACCTTTATTCTATCCACATATGTCATAGTTGATAAAATTTTGCAGTGGTTTCTACTCTGTGCATTGCCTCCCCTGTCCTAGCGGCTGCTTGGTGGGGGGGAGGTAACTAAGAGGAACCATTGCATACCCCTGATGCATGGACCATAGGCCACTTTGTAGCCCTTTATGGTCTGGTAGCAGGAATAAGCATAAGCATACGCTGTAGCTGAAAACAAACCACATTGCACTAAGTATATTTCCAGAGTTGCTCCTTGTCTTGGAGGATTGAGGATTGCAGACAGCAAAGTGTACATTTTCAGGGGATTTATGAGTATCTGGGAAGTCAGGGAGCCAGGATAGGGCATTTGATTTAAGATTTGAAGGCCAGGACCCAAGGATGAGTAGAGAAGTTGCTGAAGGTGGAATTCAAGAGTTTTGTGTCAGGATTCAGCTGCTGGTCTCAGGACAGCACTTGTTGTGTGCCAGTTTGGCTGGGGGCTGAAAGAAGAGCAACAACACTTGTATCCTAAGCCTGGCTTTGCCACTCTGTGAGTGTGCACCCTTGGGCAAGTGACGTCTTCCCTCTGGGCCTCTGTTTCTTCATGTAGAAAGTGGAGATGAGACTATATCTACCTCATGGGTAAATAGGTTAAACCTGTAGGAAGTAGGAGATTGCATTAAGTCTACAGAAAGCATTGGAAATGCTAGCTGTTACTAATATGTTTTAGGTGTATTGCATTCTATATGAAAAATTTTTTCCTTATTAACTTTTCCCAGAAATAAATCTATTACTTTCCCAAGTATATCTCTTAGTATGGAATTAATATTGTTTTAAGCACTTAATAGTGTTAAGTTTAACCACTGATTCTATTTTGTCTCAGCTACTCCTTCAGCCCACTTCTGAGCAGACCTAGGATGGCCTTCCACTGGTTGACACACTGTGGGAGCTTCTGAACTCCTAATGAAATGCTCTCCCTACTACACACCTACTCATTTGGCTTTGGAGTTCACGGCTTGCACTTAGTTAGCCCAGGCCAGTGGTCTCCAGAGATGTATAGATTTGCAGGGAGTGTGCAAGATGGTCTATTTGGGTGTGGGAAAAACATTATAATTTACATTTATTTTTTATCTAAAAAAGAAAGAGGGATGCCGGTGGCTCAGTTGGTTAAGCCTCTGACTTCGGCTCAGGTCATGATCCTGGGATCCTGGGATCCTGGGATAAAGTCCTGCACTGGGCTCCTTGCTCAGCAGGCAGCCTGCTTTCTCCCTCTCCCTCTGCTGTTCCCCCTGCTCATGCTCTTTCTCTCTCTGTCTCTGAAAAAACATAAATAAATAAAATCTTTAAAACAGAGCAATAACACAAAATTCTAAAAAAAGAAAGAAACTAAGCCTTACTACTGTTTAATCTGTTGATTGACACTGCCTACTCATTTAGATCTCTGGTTTAGATGTGTCACATATGTCCATTAACACCATGAAGGAAGAATGAGTGTTTCACAGTTCCTAGTGGTTCTCAGTAGTGGCCTCACTTGTTTTGCTTTTAGTATATTGCAGCATACTGTGGTTTACCTGTGGAGGGAGAAGATAATTGCTTGTATCTCAAATAATAGAATGTTTTTGAATACTCTGTTTTTTTTTTAAGATTCCATTTATTTTTTTGACAGAGAGAGAGATCACAAATAGGCAGAGAAAGAGGAGGAAGCATGCTCCCTGCCAAGCAGAGAGCCCTATGCGGGCCTTGATCCCAGGACCCTGAGACTGCGACCTGAGCTGAAGGCAGAGGCTTTAACCCACTGAGCCACCCAGGTGCCCATGAATACTCTGTTAAGGAGAGTGACCATAGAAATCTTTCGTACCACCTGAGGGTTCACTAGTTACCTTGGGGAAAGGATTTTAAAAGTTGTTGAACTTAAAGATACCTCTTTTCTTTTAAATGAAGATTGAGTATTCCAAATTTGCTGACTTTTACTTGTTAAGTAATCAGCAATAGTATGATACCCAGAAGATTACTTTCAAAAAAGACTTAATCTATGCCTTCAAGGTGAATTTTAATGAGTGAAAAGTACTGTTTAAAAAATGTATTTTAAAAATGGATACTCTATGTTAACTAGCTAGAATTAAAATAAAAAATTTCAATGAGTTAAAAATAATAAAATAAAATGGGTTTGTCTTCAAAGTGATTTTTGTTGCTCTATTACTTAAGAGAAAATTCTACTATCTGCATAATTTTTAAAAATTCGGAGTGAATATCTCTAACCTCTTTAAAACTTTTTCACACGAAGACTTTTAGTGAAATTTGAACCCATTTGTTCAAACTATTAAGCTCTCCATCTGCTGATTAGTTTGTAGGCGTAACTGATTGACATTGGGAAATATAAGGGATTTACCAGATAAATTACAACAAAACCTTTGAGTTTTGTTTTTAAAAAATTTAAAAAAAACACATTCTTGGGGCGCCTGGATGGCTCAGTTGGTTAAGCGACTGCTTTCGGCTCAGGTCATGATCCCGGAGACCCGGGATCAAGCCCCACATCGGGCTCCCTGCTCGGCGGGAAGCCTGCTTCTCCCTCTCTCACTCCTCCTGCTTGTGTTCCCTCTCTGGCTGTGTTTCTCTCTGTCAAATAAAAAAAAATCTTAAAAAAACAAAAACACATTCTTGATGATATATTAAGCAGAATGACATACTTCTTCTGCTTGGGTCTATGTGTCTTTGCCACCCCTTTTTTCAACCCAGATATCCATTAAAACCTAGTATTGAAATCATCCTTCAAATGGATGTATCATAAGATTTGAAAAATTAAGCAACCATGTTAAGTCATATTATTCTCATTTAAAAATTATGCTGAATAATTCTTTGTGCCACTAATAAAAACATAGTCTTATTTTATTTTATTTTTTAAAGATTTATTGATTTATTTATTTGACACACAGAGATCACAAGCAGGCAGAGAGGCAGGCAGAGAGAGAGAGAGGAGGAAGCAGGATCCCTGGACCCTGAGATCATGACCTGAGCTGAAGGCAGAGGCTTTAACGCACTGAGCCACCCAGGCACCCCATAGTCTTATTTTAATCTGTTGATTTCATTTTCTCTCATCTTCTAAAATTCATGTTTTTATATGTTTAGACCACAATGTAAGCAATATATTAGTATAGTTGTATGCATGTATAATATTTAAATAAATTTATATTTACTTTTATTTGGAGTACGTGTTTTTTCTGTGCTTTAACTGATTGGGTTAAAGATTTGGAAGCTGGGCCACCTGGGTGGCTCAGTTAGGTAAGGTTTCGACTCTTGGTTTTGGCTCAGGTCATGATCTCAGGGTTGTGGGAAGAAGCCATGTTGTTGGGTTTCCTGCTCAGTGGGGAGTCTACTTGAGGTTCTCTCCCTCTGCCCTTTCCCCTGCTTGCACTCTCTCTCTCTGTTTCTGTCTCTCTCTCTAAAATAAATCTTAAAAAAAATTAGAGGCCACTGAACTAGACCACCGACTTGCTTCTGAATTATCTACCCCAAGTCTTATCAAGAGCCTGGCTAAATGAATGGATATTTAGGTGAGGGACATGCTACCCTTGTGCCTCACTTCTATGAGTATTATATGTTCTATCCTATCTTTGGCTCAAAGTAGGCCACTGACAGGTTACGTGTCTAGGAGGCCTAAAGATAGGTCAAGGTGAAGGACTAGAGCTGGAAAGGCACTGGAGAATGACTGTAGCTCAATAATCAGAGAGGGAGAAATGAATCAGAGTATAGAGGGACTGAAATTTTGTGTATTCTCCCTTTCCAGCTTGACCCACCTTTTGTTCTCAAAAAGATTATCTCAAAATAATACTCTATAGCATATTTCATTCCCTTTATGAACCTGCCTTCAGTCACATAAAGCACACAAGACCACAAAGAGGAATGAGAAGTGCTGAGTGGTTTGGTCTGGTATTGTTCCTTAATTGTTTTATGCATGTAAGCCCTGGATAATGGGATAGTAGTTAAAAGCAAAGACATCACACAAACCTTAATTTGAATCCTGGTCCACTGATTGCTTGCTGACTCTGTAACCCAGGACAAGTAATTTTAGCTTTTTTTTTGTTACTCTTTCCTGAATCTTAGTTTCTTCATCCATAAAATGAAGACACTAATACCTACCTCTCAGGGTGGTTGAGAGGATTAAATTCACGTAAATTCACGGAAAGCATTTAGCAAGGAATCTAGCATTTGGAAAGTACTCAATAATGACAACCTTATCTACTAGATTGTTACCTCCTGATGACTGAGACTGTGCTAGGTGCTCTGTGTTTCTTTTCTATACCCACAGTGCCTGATACATAAGTATATACTAGGTGATAAGTTAGTATTTGTTGAACTGAATATAATTAGTGGGAAAGACCTATCAGGACAAGGTTATTAGGAATCTAGTTAAAACCTAACATTAGATACTTTCAACCAGTTTATTTCCTTCTCCCTGCTAAATCTTGGAAAGACATTCTGATTTTTTTCTAACTAACTTCAGATCTTGTTGCAATAACTCTTTTCATATGTTGAAATATTTCATCTTCCCATTTCCATCAGCGGTCTCACTTTTCTCCTTATCAGCAAAGTTTGAAATATTGACAGTCCTTTCCTTCCTCCCCTAACAGGACTATGCTAGCAATATCATTATGCTTCTCTCTGTATAAACATCAATGAAGAATGACTCCTCCCTCTTTGCCGGTGAAGCCCAAACTTCCTTTTAAATTTAATTTCAGTATAGTTAACACACAGTATTATATTCGTCTCAGGTATACAATAGAGTGATTCAACACTTCCATACATCACCTAGTGCTCATGACAAGTGTATTCCTTAGTCCCCATTCTGAACCTGGCACTGAAGTCCTGGCATTAAACTTGGCTCCATCTGACCTATCCGAATGTGTTTCCTTCCGTGCCTCTGCCTCAGTCAGATGGGTCTTACCACTGGGCTCTAACCACAGTGAACAACTCCCAACTCATCTTTTCCTTTTGCTATGTTAGAATTTCCTATTACCATTACCTAGCTACCAAATGCCCTGTTGAGTTCTTCTGCAATTCTCACTAGCTATATTGCTCATTTGAATTCTTCTCTGTCATATGTATATATTTGTTTTCCATGGATGAGATTTGAGCCACTTGAAGTTAGGGAGGATTATCCCCCATAGTGTTACATATTCTACAGTGTGCATATAAGTGATTAATTAAGGTGAACGAACCACAAAGTGCTTTGTAAACCTGAATATAAGGGATTATCATAACTTATTCACTCATATAATAATCATTTACTGAATACCTGGTGTACTGGATAACTAGGTTGTGTGTATGGCATGTGTAAGTATCCTTTAGAGACTCTCAAAAATTCCCAGGGAGGGGCATTTGGTAAAAGACTAGATCTTCAGGGTCCTGGGATCGAGTCCCGCATCCGGCTCCCTGCTCGGCGGGAAGCCTGCTTCTCCCTCTCTCCCTCCCCCTGCTTGTGTTCCCTCTCTGGCTATGTTTCTCTCTGTCAAATAAATAAACAAAATGTTTTTTTTTAAGATTTTATTTACTTGACAGAGAGAAACACAGCCAGAGAGGGAACACAAGCAGGGAGAGTGAGAAGCAGGCTTCCCACCGAGCAGGCAGCCCCATGCGGGGCTTAATCCCGGGTCTCTGGGATCATGACCTGAGCCAAAGGCAGTTGCTTAACCAACTGAGCCACCCAAGCGCCTCAACAAAATGTTTTTTTTTTCTTTTTAAAAAGACTAGATCTTCTGTGGTTAAGTAGGATAAACGCTCAGGTTTGATCACTAAAAAGTTGTGTGGGCTCATGGACCAGTGAAATCCAAGGCACTTAGGTTGTTAAGTGTACTGACTGAATTGAAGAAAGTGCACCCATCAGAAGGGCCTAGAGCACAGAGTCTGGCACATGGATGGCTCTTATCGAACACTGTTGAATGAAAAACGGGGAGACTTGGAAATCGAGTTTTCTTTGGGTATGCTGACAAAGTAAGGCGGCTGGGATCATAAGGCTGAAGGTCAGACAATGGGAAATTCACTAAGTTGCTGTTGCCTCAAAAGAGATCTTGGAAAGCACCCAGCCAGGTTTCTGAAGAGCCCCCAATCTGTCCTTTTCTATTCAAAACTTCCTTAAAAGCACCTTTTGGCAGTCATAACACCTTTTCCTCTTATCTGAAAGCCAGAGTAACTTCATGCATTTTCATACGTAATTAACATGTAGAATCTTAGTTTATCTTTTCCTTATCTGGCCTATATTCACTGTGTTACATTTTGTAAATACCACTCTGAAACAACCTACATTAGTCAGTCTGCATCTCTTACTTGTGGTATTTGACACTCAAGTTTTCAGTTGGCCGCGGCCTTCACTTTTAGCAGCTTCATAGTAAACCACACTAAACTATGAGAAAACAGTTGATCATTCTGTTACCTCAGAAAGCAGGTAATTTGGGAGTCTTTTAAAAATAAATGTGAAAAGCTCAAACCCAGTCTAGGGTGGGAAAGTTCCCCAAATGACTTGAGAATCATTTTTATTCCACTCATCAGAGCCAAATCATCTGGTTTGTGTGCAGAGTCCAAAAAACACTGCTGCATATTTTCCCCAAGGAGCAAGCCAGGGAGAGGCAATCTGAAAGATCACAGTAGGTTTGAGGTGAGAACTTCCAGAACTTCCCTGAAAATAGAGACTTGTATGTGATAAAAGCACTGTTCTCCAGCCATTGCCTCTGTGTTTTCTCTCTTGTATTAAATGGCAGTCAATGTCAAATGCTATTTGCTTTTCTGTTCCTTAAGGACCTATTTTTCATACTATTTCCTTCACTTCAGCCTTGGAGGTTGCTGTCCTTCAGTGGAAAGAGAGCAAGGGAGGGAGACTTGACATCTTAGGGGTTAGGGGACTCTTAGCAGAGACTGTTATTGGTCCTGTTACTGATTGTAGGTCTGTTTGTGGCCCATGTTCTGCCTGGATTGCTCTTCCCTTGGCTCTTGGCATGTTGAACTTGCAGTTCTTTATTCTTCAGCTTATATAGTACTTCTTCAGAGCAGACTACCTTGACCATCCCACCTCATGTAGCCAGCATCCTCCCAGCCTACTCACTGTGTCCCATTCCTCTGATGTCTTTCATTAGCAACTCACCACTATGTGAGATAATGTATTTTATTTACTTGTTTATTACCCTCCCCTTCTCTCCCCCTGTCTTTTTGTTGTATATACCCAATGCTTAGACAGGGCCTGGTGCATTCTAGGTAGTTGGGAGCTCTATGTTCAATGAATGAATAAGGACAGAGAGCAATGCAGGATTGCCACAGTGTTCCTTCTTGGAGTGTACAGCCACAAAACAGATTCAGCCAAGATTTGTTGAGCTACTGACCTCTAGCCACATCTGCTGCTTCCTATGGGAATAAATGATACCATCAAAAGAGACTGAACCGGCTCTTTAGTGATTCTAAAGTTGGTTGTAAAACTTGAGGGGCTTGGAATACAGATAGCATTTTATTGTCTTGCATATGGTAAAAGGGATGACTGGGGCAGAGAATGGAAATTAACAGTTGACCACATTTGTAATGTTGCGAAGGATCTGGACTGTGACACATGGTCGTAGAACAATGAGTTGCTGGTTAAGAATGAAATGCACCAGGGCTTCTGGCTGGCTCAGTTGGTTAAATGTCCAACTCTTGATCTCAGCTCAGGTCTTGATCTCAGGGTTGTGAGTTCAAGCCCCACACTGGTCTCCATGCTGGGCATGGAGCCTATTTAAAAAAAATGAAATGTTTCTTGTGAAGACAAAAAAAAAACATTTGTCAGAAGGCTCATGAACCTCATCAGGAGTATATGGTTACCAGATTTAACTGAAACAAACAGACAAAAATCCCAGGATGCCTAGTTAAATTTCAATTTTGAATTTCATATAAAAATGAATAATTTTTTAATCTATGTATGCCCCATGCAATATTTGGTATCCTGGATTTTATTTGCAAGTCCTACAAGTGGGTTTTTAATCCAGTTCTCATTACTCTGTATTATTCACAAGGATATTATAGGAGCTTTATTAGATGCTTTGTTGACTTCTGGATATATGTACCTGTGGCAACATTTCCTAAACTGTGTTCCATGAAACCATAGGGTCCCACAGGACATAAGTATACTTTGATAAAAGGTCAAATAATGTTTGCAGAATAAACTTTCTTTCTTACACAGTCACAGCGCATCTTAGGATATTAAAGATGCTGAGAAATCCTCTAATAAAGACATGCACACACATATTCTCTCTCTAATTTGCTTTCATTTTGAGGCTCCACACTCTCTAGCTGAATGACCTCTTCTTAGAATGTCCACCTTCACCTTATGTGACTAGTCTTGCTGAATGGTTTGGTTCTATTACTGGGCCAGGTTCTGTACTGGCTGACTTTTACCTTTCTGGGATGAAAAAAAGGAACCCCAAAACTTGAGATTTGGGCCCTCAAGAACAATTTCATTGTCTTGCTGAGGGCCTTGCTGCTATCAGCTGTGTGAGCCAGCCAGAGCTCTTCAAGAGCCTCCTGAGTTTGTGTCCCTGCCTATATATATATGCCCAGCTTAGAAGAACCCCATAATAGGACTCATTCATTGTTTTAGATATATTTTGTTGTGATGGTTTTTCAAGTAGACAATCTAGAATCTGTTAGTTGATACTAACAATCTCAGTGGGGGAAAAAACTAGTTTATCATAGGGATTAATTTGTGCATAATTTTATAGGTAAAGTCAAGAATGCATCTTCTTCAAATGTAAACCTAATGACATTTGTTTCATAAATACCATCATTCTTCACTGTCAGTCCTCTGTGAATGCTCTAGCCTCTGACATTCAATAGAGCAATAAAGAAATCAAACATGTCTACCTAACCTTTATGAAAATATTTAATATTATGATTTAATTTTTTAATCTCCTCTGGCAGCAGTAAAATAAATCTCAATAGGAACAACTTCCTGCTTCACCATAACACTTCGAGTATAGTCTACGCAATCAAGATTTCCTCTTAATCATAAACCAGTGTGTATAGGCTAGGCAAAAGGGAGATGGTAGATATTGACATTTTATATTTCCTAGGGACCCGTTTACATAATTGTCTTGCACAGTGGGTGGAGAGTGGAGAGGCAGTTTTGACACATCCTATGTCAATAGTTTAGGTTTCTTTTTTTTTTCAAAGATTTTATTTTTAACTAATCTACCCTTGCTATGTGGGGCTTGAACTCACAACCCTGAGATCAAGAGTCACGTGTTCTACAGACTGAACCAGCCAGGTGCTCCTACAGTGTAGGTTTTCATATAGTGCTTTCTACCTTGCCATTGAATTTTTCCCTTTTGTCATTAAACAAGCAAATGAGCAAAAACTCAAAACACAAGTCAGCCACCATGAGAAGAATAAGAAAAGGCAAGAAAAAACATGATTTTTCTATTTTTTTTAAAGACATGAAAGAATAAGTCTAAAAAGATGAGTTTTAAGGTTTAAAAAGCCCATTATGAAACCTTACACAGTTAGCTGAGGCCTGGGCCACTAAGCCACAGAAGTGTGAATGCATAAGTTGAGGGATGCCAAATTAAATAAGATTGTGGGTTGTGTTGAAGTGGTACTAACACAATATACTACAGATGTAGTAACTAGTTTCTTAGTGTTTCCACAATTTAAAAAGCTAGTATCAAAAACTTCATACCCCTAGGAAGCAAATTTTTTAACTTTATGATATCTCATGTAGAAGATATATAAATGAATGGTTTTATATGGTATTCGGGTTGTGAATACTTCAAGACAAGCCAGAGTCTGCTCGATACTTAGGTGCTCAGTTCATGTATGCCGAATCTATGAATGTTTTATACATAACTGCAGTTTCAAGAGAGTCAAAGTGATCAGATCTATGAACAGTTGTTCATTCTATCAAATCTCTCTGGAACATCTGGCAGGTCAGCTGATCTCAGATTAAATTGACAGAGTTTCTCAACCTTGTCATTATTAACATCTTGGGCCAGATGATTCCTTTTTTTAAAAACTATTTTTCATTCATTCTTTACTTTCCCCCTTGGTCCAGATAATTCTTTACTATAGGTTTTATCCTTTGAACTGTAGAATGTTTAAACGCATTTCTGGCCTCTACCCACTATATACTAACACATCTCCAGTTCTGCCAACCAAAAATACTTCTACACATTGCCAAATGTCCCCAGGGTGGCAGAGGGTACATGGTGAAATTGTACCCATTTGAGAAACCACTGGTTTAAAAGATGGTATAGGCTCAGGTCTGGATTTCCCATCAGTTGACTCTAGTTTTTTTTACAGATTGCATGGTTCTGCTACACTTGCTTTGACAGATGAGATCCAGAGACTTTTATGACTGCAAGAAGAGGAGACTGAAGAGGGAAGGCCAATCTAAAAGTCCATTAATGAGTGAATGGGTAAACAAAATGTGATACAGATATATGATGAAATAGTATTCATCCTTAAAAAGGAATGAAGTAGTAATACATACTAGAATGTGGATAAATCATGCTATGTGAAAATAAGCCAAACACAAAGTTACATATTGTATATTCCATTTACATGAAATATCCAGAATAGATAAATCCACAGAGATAGAATGCAGCTTGGTGGTTGCCAGGGGCTGGGGAGATGGGGGAACTGCTTAATGGGCATGGGGTTTCCTTTTGGAGTGATGGAAATGTTTTGGAACTAGATGTAGAATGTAGTTGCACAACACTGTGAATGTACTCAATGCCACTGAATTGTTCCCTTTAAAATGTTTAATTTTATGTTATACGAATTTCAACTTAATAAATAAAAAAAAGATGAGAGGCAAAATAGATCCAACAGGATTCAACCAAGAGAGAAGGGTGCAGAATGGAGGAAGTAGAATTTTCTAGTTTTTTAAAACTGTGTTTCAGGGTGCCTGGGTGGTTCAGTTTGGTAAGTATATGCTTTTGGCTTAGATCATGATCTCAGGGTTGTGTGATGGAGCCCTACAAGTACTGGGCTTCGGGATCAGCAGGGAGCCTGCTTCTCTCTCTCACTCTGACCCTCCCCCTGCTCATGCTCTCTCTCTGAAATAAATAAAATCTTAAAAAAAAAAACCCGTGTTTCATGGAGTGGTGGGGGTTCTGAGGATCGTCATTGAGGCCACAGGGGAAGGGATGGAAAGCAGATGGGGCTCTAGTCTCCCATCCTTTCCTGCATTCATCAAAGTTAGCTATAACTAGTGATCACTGGGGACTTATGGAGCTCTTTGGTCTGGGCAGACGGTCTGGGAAGAGTGCTCAAAGACTGAGAATGCATGGTTCTTGCCTCACTAAACAAGCTGTGTGTGACCTGAGTGAATTATTTAGTGCTTTGGTTCCTCAGTTTCTTCATCTGTAAAATGAGGGGCTAAAAGCACAATTTTTTTTCACAGGATTGCTCTAAAAGTCAGATAAGGTAATGTATTCAAAGTTTCTAGCACACAGAAGGTATTTATTAAGTGGTGGCAATTATTTTTTTTCTAAGATTGATTTATTTATTTTAGAGAGTGCTGTGTGAGTGAGAGGAGGGACAGAGGGAGAGAGGGAATCCTCAAGCAGACTCACCACTGAGTGCAGAGCCCAACGTGGGGCTCAATCCCAGGACCTTCAGATCATGACCTGAGTCAAAATCCAGAGTTAGATGCCTGACTGAGCCACCCAGAAGCCCCTAAGTGGTGGCAGTTATTAGTTTCAGGTCTCCACAGGCAGGCATATTCCTCTCCTATTGGATTGTCTTCCCCCCCTTATAAAGATAGGGGCTCATTTAGGCTCTACCATGGTTGCCTCCTCTTCTTTCACTGGGTAAGCTAGAATCTATTCTTTATTTTTTAGGTATGATCATGATCATGAAGAAAAGCTGCCATGCCTCTGGCCATGCTACATGAAGAAGGTTCACCTTCAAGGCCAGCGGAAGGTCAGACCTGAGTGATGACACCCAGTGTTACAATCCTGTGGGACTAGCTGGCATGGGGAAGTGACTGGTCAATCAAATGAGGAAGTGCTTCAGTGCCCTGGGCCCGGGGGGTGTGTTCAAAGAAATGAGTTGTTCCTCTTTTAGTGGGGATTTGGAAGGGACCTAGAAGCAAGTGAAAGACCCAAGTAGCTCAAGGTTAAACTTAGTTGTTCCTCTCATTCCTTTGTAATACAATCTTGACAACTTTTCTCTTTTAGGATACCTTTCTTAGAGGGAATTATGACAAATACTGCATGTATCACTTATATGTAGAATCTAAAAAAATGCCAAATTTATAGGAACAGAGTAGAAAAGTGGTTGGGTGACCAGGGCATGGGGACTGGGGAAAATAGGGAGAGGTTGGGAAAAGGGACAAACTTTCAGCTATCGGATAAATAAGGTCTCAGAATCTAGTCTATATCTTGGTGACTATAGTTGCTAACATTGTATAGTATAATTGAAATTTGCTGAGAGTTAAGTGTTTATATAGGTAGGGCACCTAGGTAGCTCAGTGGGTTCAAGCCTCTGCCTTCCTCAGGTCATGATGTCAGGGTCCTGGGATGGAGGCCCGCATCGAGCTCTCTGCTCGGCAGGGAGCCTGCTTCCTCCTCTCTCTCTGCCTGCCTCTCTGCCTACTTGTGATCTCTCTCTCTGTCTGTCAAATAAATAAATAAAATCTTTAAAAAAAAGAGAAAAAAGTGTTTATATAGGTATAATATGTGTGGATATACATATAAAATATATAAATTTAGTGATAGATATGTTAATTAACTATATGGGAGAAGTCCTTTCACCATGTACCCATCTATCAAATCATCACAATGTGTACTTTAAATATCTTACAATTTTATTTGTCAATTCTACCTCAATAAAGCTGAAAAAGATATAATCTTGATACCTTTTCTCTTTCATGACACATTTTTTAGAGGGAACTATGAGAATGTGTGGGTGTATAGAAGGACATGAAGAAATGTGTCTGTGAAGAGAAAAACGAGTTGAAGGTAACATAGGAAACTTTTGGGGTTCGGAGCCGAAGGCCAAGAAAGAATTCTTGAGATATCTTTGGTGCAAAAAGGTGGTTTTATTGAAGCACAAGGACAGGACGCGTGGGCAGAGAGATCTGCACTGAGGTCATGAAGAGTGGCCTGTTATATACTCTCAAGTTGGGAGGGGGCTAAGGGAGAGTGTAAGTCACTAAGGAATTTTGGAAGCAAGGTTTCCAGGATCCTGAGAGGATAGCTATTGTTAGGAAAAGGTCATTTATTACTGTTTAGTAAAAACTCAATCATGAGACCCTTCAGATGTATTATCAGTGGGCCATATGCTTGGAGGATGATTCCTAATATGTATCTTGGCGGAGGTAGAGATAAAGGGAGCTTCCAAAGGAATTTTTATGTTTTTTAAAACATTTTATTTCTTTATTCGAGAATGAGAGAGAGAGAGAGCGGGCCTGCACACACACACACACATGAGTGGGGGAAGGGGCAGAGGGAGAAGCAGACTCCCTGCTGAGTGGGGAGCCTGACATGGGGCTCAATCCCAGGACCATGAGATTATGACCTGAGTCAAAGTGGAATGCTTAACTGACTGAGCCACCCAGGCACCACAGGAATTTTTATATGTTAAGGAAGACTCATAGAATCCTGTTGGGTCAGGCTAAGATTGTTTTTTGCCCTTAGCAAAGTGTCAACATAGAGGCAGCTGAGCTTCCACAGGAAGGTCATCCTACCTGCTTCAGGGACTTGTCAATGGGCTACAAGTAGTAAGGAAATTTAATTCTTTCTTTTGCCTTTGTTTCCCACATCGAAGAGGCCTTGGAATGAAACCTGTTTTGTGTGATCTCAAATTTTATGCTGGGAATTTAGGTGGCTTTTTAGCTCTTTATGGGAAAAAAAAGCTTTGGGGCACAGGATGCATCTCCATTAATATTAGACCAAGTTATTTTGTATAAGTGAGGAAGAAGGGGAAATGGGTGCTTTATGCTTTGAGGATGGAGTTATATTTTTCTCCTTCTGGTGCCATCTGTCTTCGCAGCAGATTGAGCGGTTAGAGGGAGAGGTGAGGTAGAATTTTAGATATATAGAATCACACACAAATGCATACTTGACCCACTGCTGTCCCTCAGGCTTCCTTATTCTTTGTTTTTCCCAAGCAGTACTTTAAAGTATTGGCTTCATATCAGACCCAGAGTTGGAGGGAGCTTTGTATAGACTTAGAAAAAATATCACCTGATGAAATATAATTCCATCTATGTAAGGAGATCTAAAATTGAACATAGATAAACACCTTTTATTGAGTTGAACATCACATTTCACTGGTAAGTAGGATGAGCTTTGTTATTCCAGTGATGGATGTCTGCTAGGAATAAACCCCCAGTGATCAGTTTTGTCTTTTTTTCAGTTCTGAGGAGGAGGTTTCAGAGAAGTTTCTGGCATATTTCCTCACAGCAAAGCACCAGCTCCTTTTTTTTTTTTTTTTAATATTTTATGTACTTGAGAGAGAGGCAGCGATAGCTAGCCAGAGAGAGCACGAGCGGGAGGAGAGGGAAATGTAGGCTCCCCACTGAGCAGGGAGCCTGATGTGGGACTTGATCCCAGGACCCTGGGATCATGACCTGAACCGAGGGCCAGGCCTTAGCCAACTGAGCCACCCAGGCGGCTCCTTTTGAGAAGAGGGCTGTTTCTTTGGGTTGTTCAATCTGGGGCACTCCACCTTGCTGCTGGGCCCATCCTAGTCTGCTGGAGAGTTCAGCTGACTATCAAACATGGCCACCAGTGACATATGCTCCTGGATCTCTAAACAAACCAGAGATCAGAAAATCAGGCCTTGAGCTAGCAACCTGTGTTCAAGCAAACAGCAGGCATTGTGAGCACAGTAGAATCATAAGCCAAATTCGGACAGGGTTTCTTGTCCCTGAGAGAAAAGAAGCTCCCTGTTTCTAACACCTTTGTTTTTAGGCCTTAACAGTTGAGAAGCAGAGCCCTGAAGGGAAAGGGTCAGACGTTCCAAGTCTTCTCTAGTTCCAGGGAAATAAGTAAGGATAATTTTTCAGGAATGGAATGATGTGCAAAAGAGGGCTTTTGGCCCCCAGAAGGAGGCAAGAGGAGAAGAGAGGAAACAGATGTTTAAACAATAGAAAAAGGACCCAGGAGGGCTTTATGTTGTGTCAATGATGTAATACTCCATTGAAATGCTTCCTAACTAGAGATGTGTGGGCTGTCCCTTGCCCTGGGAGTGAAGAGGGTTCCTGTGCAGGTGCACATACCTGAGTCCCAGACAGCAACTCACAAATAAATCTGTGCTTGCTCTAATCTGTGTATGTCATTTTGGCCCAGTCTGGTCCTTAATGCCTGGATGTTGATTACTCTGGGGATAGAGACTGGAAAAAGCTTTGCAATGGGATTCAGGAAGAGCTGAATGAACTGGGGCCAGAGAGGGATGCTGATAGAAGCCTGAGCGGCTTGTTCCTCACTCTCTCAGGCTTCTGCTTTCTTACATTGTTTTCCGTGGACTGCAGTCCTCCTTTGACAATACCCCAGAACTTTATTCTCTGTGGACTTCTCCTGGAAATCCCTGACAGTGCACAGACCTAAGGGTATAGATCCTCCCTAAGGTGAGAACTTGCAGATGCCATAGAAGTGGAAAAAAAAAAACTAGTAGAAAACCTATCATTTCCTTACTTTAAATCTTCCAACGGCTTTCTTTTCTTACTTACCTCTATAGCTTCATCTTATATTATTCTACCTTCACTTACTATGCTCTTGTCTCTCTGGCTTTCTATCAGTTTCTAGAGCATTCCAGACTTTATCTCGCCATGAAGATTTAGCACTGGCTCTTTTCTCTGCTTGGAAAGCTCTTCCCTGAGATTCTTGATGGCCGGATCCTACTCAGTCTTCAGTTTTCAGGGCATAGCCAGTGCCTAGTACACACTTGACATCAAGGAAACCTTGAATGGGAACAGATTATAGTGGGGCAGCTGTGTCAGTTTGGTGGCACAAAGGGGCTGCAGAGAGTTAGTGGAGAGTCCAGGTTTGGGGGTGAGGATGAGAATAAAGTGGAGATGGGAGGCATTTTGTAGCTAGAAGGAGTGGATATAGAGTGCATAGGGGATGGGAAGTGGGTGACCCTTGTGTTTCTTCTGTTATCTAAGAGACAAAGCTGAAGTGCATGGCTGGGCCCATATACTGGGGATTCACTGCGGTAACCTGAACCCAGGAAAAGGAACACGTGGTCAAACTCATTTATGGACATACTCTAAGAAAGCCAAATAGCAGTCCTTGGGACTGCTGGGGAGGATTTCATCTACACTTTAATTAAGGGGCTGATTATTAAAGAATCATCTCTTCTTGGCTTATCTTCATTTTCAAGGGAGAGATTTTCCCTAACTCCTTCCCATTCACTGGCTGGAATACGTGTGTCTCTTCTGCACATTCACACCACTTTGCTTCTCTCCATCAAGACTCTTAGGTCGGTGGACTATGCTTGGCAGGCATGAGTTTGTCTTCTCCAACTGGTCATGAGCTTGGTGAGGGGAGCGTCCATTATCACTAGCTGGTCCTCTGCAAGTGCTAGGGATGTGGTGTTGGGTGAATAAATGAAATATTCTCTGACCCTCCATATAGCGGCCCCTGTCTTCACTGTACTCACTCATTCATTCATTTATTCAACAAAATTCAGCAATGACTTGGTAGCCTTCTGCTAGGTGCTGGGGCTACAAAGGCTGAAAAACCCCTTCTCTTCTCACATAGTGTTTGTTGTCTAGTAGAGGACACAGAGGAGCTGATGGGTTACTGCAGAGCAGTGTGGCAAGTGCTGATTGAGAGAAAGTAGAAGGTGCTCTTTGGGTGCACACAGTGGACTGCGGAGCATTCCACAGCATGTGAAAAGGCCTAGAGGGAAGATAGTAAGGAGCAATTGAAAAAAAGCAAAACAAAAGAAAACTTCAGTTTGACTGGAGCCAAAAGTAAGTCTCTTGTTTGTAGATCTGCCAACCAGAACTTGTGGCCTTAGAAACTATATCCTTTTGGATTAGCTATCACCATGGGTGAGTAGAAACATGTCCTCTGACAGCCAGGCCCACAGACTATATCCTGAAAAAGCCCACAGAGACAAAATGTACCTGCCTCCCCCACTTTGGAGTTTGAGTCCAACTCCAAAAAACAAAAAACTTAAAAACTTTCCATAAACAAAGTGAAAAGACTAGTATCCAGAATGTATTGAGAGCTTCTATAAATCAAGAAGAAAAAGGCAAGCAACCCAAAAGAAAAATGAGCAAAGGAAAGTGAATTTATAGAGTAGGAAACACAAATGGCCAATAAATAGGAGAAAGAAAATGTGCAGCTGCACTATTAGCCAAGGAAAGAAAAATTAATCATGATGAGATGTCATTTTACACCTGTCAGACTGACAACAATTAAAAGTCTGCCAGTCCCAAATGTTGGCTAGACTGTAGAGCAAAACATACTTCTGCATACAAACCCAGAGAAACGTGGGTACATATAGACAAGGACAATTCATTTTAGCATTGTATCTTATGGCAAAATATTGGAAACAACCGAGGTATTCACTAACAGAGCATGTATAGATAATATATGTTCATATGATAGACTTCTAAGTAGTAGATAAAAAGAACGATCTAGATCCATTTGCAACAAAATGTCAAGTGAAAAATACAAGTTGGAGTATATGTACATTAAAAAAAAAGACTTAATTTGAGAGAGGGAGAGAGTGTGCACAAGGAGGGGGAGGGCAGAGAGAGAAGCAGACTCCCCGTTGAGCAAGGAACCTGATGCAGGGCTCCCTTCCAGGACCCTGGGATCACCACCTGAGCTAAAGGCAGATGCTTAACTGACTGAGCCACCCAGATGCCCCAACACATTTTAAAATACACCAAAACTATGCTCCGTTGTTCATGGATGCATGTGAATACATTTAAAGTGTGGACTCTATTCTGGAATAACACACACCAAGTTCAGTAGTGTTCTTTTTTTTTTTTTTAAGATTTTATTTATTTGACAGAGAGAAACACAGCCAGAGAGGGAACACAAGCAGGGGAAGCGAGAGAGGGAGAAGCAGGCTTCCCGCCGAGCAGGGAGCCTGATGTGGGACTTGATCCGAGGTCTCCGGGATCATGACCTGAGCCAAAGGCAGTCACTTAACCAACTGAGCCACCCAGGCGCCCCCAAGAGCAGTAGTGTTCTGATAAATGTTTAACAACTAGTTCTCCAGGAATTAAAAAAACCTCTGATTTACAGCATTGGTGGATTTCCACGGAATGGTACTCCCACCCTGGCCAATTTCAAGCTACCAAAGTTTTAGCAATCAGCTCTCAAGATTACCGAAAATTTAACAAACAGCTTTTGAGAATAAATGTGAGCTGTCTGGAGTGCAGCTTTCTGTTCGTGTGTGTGTTAAAACTCGAAGCACTGTCGACCATATTAACAATCCTCAGTTCTGGATGATGAAAACCTATGTATTTGTTATATTATCTTATGAAGTTTTGTGGATATCATAAATTTGTGGAAAAAGAAAAGAAACAATTCTGTAAGAATCAGAGCTAGTAAAAAATACCTGCCAGTTTAAATTACAATTGGCAGTGAAGAGAAGCAGGGCTTTATCCCAGGTGTCCTTCCCCATACCTCCCACTGACATGGCTTGATATCATTGTTGGCTATACTGGATAAATACACAGTAAGTCAAACACCTGTGCTGGTGACGTGGTCTGATGAACCAGGAGGAGCCTTCAGAAATAGCAAATGTTGATGGCCATATTAAAAAAATTTATAAGAAAAAAACTCCAGCCAACTGAACAGAATGTTTTAAATAATTCCTGAGTATCCCTCACAGGGCCTGACACTTTGCTGACATGCTATCAGAATATGTCTCGCTCCATGGATGCATCACAAAAATAATTGTTAGATCATTTGGATAATATATATATATATATATATATATGTGTATATATATATATATTTTAAAGATTTTATTTATTTATTTGACAGAGAGAGAGAGAGAGATCACAAATAGGCAGAGAGGCAGAGAAAGAGGAGCAAGCAGGCTCCCTGCTGAGCAGAGAGCCCGATGGGGGCCTCGATCCCAGGACCCTGAGATCATGACCTGAGCTGAAGGCAGAGGCTTAACCCACTGAGCCACCCAGGCGCCCGGATAATATATTTTTTAATGAGCTTCGAAATTGTACAGAGGTGAAGAGATATGATCCTGCTTTGTATGTGCCGCTACTGTTTTCTGTTACTGCAAATTCAAAGAGGGTCAACTATTAGGGTGGAAGGAACAGAGCAGTTATATGTAGTAACAGGTGGCTCAGTTCCACGCTCATCTGCTATTTAGTGAGTTCCTACAGTGAATCTAGTTGCAATGGCTTTTCAACAGTTGTGAGCTTATCAGGCATGCACTTCACTGAAGCATATACAAAGAGAAAGCTCTCTTTCCTTAGTGATGGAATCTTTCCTTTGATTTCTGGAGATCAAAATGGGAAACCAGGATCCAGAAAGAAATGCCTCAAAATACTTCCTCTCCCTCTTCTAGTAACCATTTGCAAAATTATTTTAGAAATTATATTCAGAAATTTATTTTATAAGTAAGCTATATGATATCTATATTGTGAAAAATAAACAAATTCTGTTTATAATATAAATCATATTTATAAAAATTACAAATTTATAAAATTAAGAATAAATCTAGGTTTATTAAATATAGATTTTATGTTTTTTGTAGATCTACAACATATGAATTTTCTATATTCTCTAAATAAATTTCTATTTTACAAATGAACACTGGAATAAATTAGAAATTAATAAAAACATTTGTGTTTTGGAATTAGATATAAAGAGAATTATTACTTGCTATGACAATTGCATATAATAAAAATCCTGTTATATTAAACATTCATGTAAACAAATACCACAGGTAAAACCTGCTCACAGAGATGCCACACATAGGTTGTATATCCTTTTTTCTCTCTCTTTCTTTAAAGATTTATTTATTTATTTGAAAGATAGAGTAAATGAAAGAGAGAGCACATAAGCAGGAACAGAGGGAGAAGGAGAAGGAGGGAGCAGGGAGCCCAAGGTGGGACTCAATCCCAGGATCTGGGGATCTTCAGTCTCAATACCCAGGAATTATCCTTCTTAACTTTTTGATGTACTTTTCTTCCAACCTTTTATATATACCTACCATACATATTGCATAATATATTCATAGTCTTTGACCTTCACTGCATATTAAATCACCAGGGAAAGGTTTTAAAAAAAATACCAGTGCCAGGATCCCACACCTGGGACATTTGAATCAACCTCTGGATGCAAGATCTAGGCATAGGCATTTTTAGAAGCTCCTTAGGTGAATTTAATGTACAGTTCAGGTTGAAGACTACTGTAATGTATCTATATCATTTTGGATTTTTGGGTTGCATGTACCAGAAACACCACTGAAAACTGGCTTAAAAAATAAATTTTTTGGCTCCTGTTAATTGAAACATCTAGACGTAATGAAGCCTTGTAGCACTGTGTGATCAGATTCCAGCTGAATTTCTCCAAAAGTCTCTTGGCTTCTCTCTTTAAGGTACAGGCTTCCCTCATGGTTCAGATCTTGAGGGAAAAAGAGCAACACTTCTGGGGACTCACAACAAGCTTTGAATAAAAGTCCTAAGTTCTCCACTGATTGGGCCAATAGGAACTAATAACTGTGGCCAGATGATAGCTGTGGGCTCTTGCCTTCTGTTTAATACCTGCCCATCCATGGGCAGATACTGCCAAAAGGAGGGAGGGAAATTGGGATGCTTTTAGGAAGGGGACAAGGGTGGGTTAGATGTTGGACAGGCAATCAAGGAATGTTTTACATTCTACACCATAAAGGGGTTTCGCCACTTTCCTTTTAAAAAAGTTTTTATTTATTTAAGTAATCTCTACACCCAACGTGGGACTTGAACTCATGACCCCGAGACCTAGAGCCACACATTCTCTTCAGACTGAGCCAACCAGGCACTCCAGGGAACTCAACTACTTTTTTTAAAAAAACATTTTATTTATTTATTTGACGGAGAGAAACACAGCTAGAAAGGGAACACAAGCAGGGGGAGTGAGAGAGGGAGACGCAGGCTTCCCACCGAGCAGGGAGCCCTATGTGGGCTCAATCCTGGGACTCCGGGATCATGACCTGAGCTAAAGGCAGATGCTATGACTGAGCCACCCAAGTGCCCCTTATTTCTATTTTTTAAGAGTTTATTTATTTATTTGTTAGAGAGGGAGAGTCCACAAGCAGGGGTAGCAGCAGGCAGAGGGAAAAGGAGACTCTCCACTGAACAGGGAGCCCGATGTGGGACTTGAACCCAGGACCCTGGGATCGTGACCTGAGCTGAAGGCAGACTTAACCGATTGAGCCACCCAGGCGTCCCAAACCTGAATATTATTTTCACACACTGAATGACCATTTGTATATCTTATTTTGTGGTTTACCTGTTTATATTCTTTGCTCATTAAGAGTCCTTTGTATATGAATACTTTTATCCATCATATTTGTTGTAATGTTTCCTGTTTGCATTTTATCTTTTCTATGACATTACAGGTTTTAACTATGTATTTAACTATCAATACTTACTTTTCTTCCCCATTGCTTTTATGCTGGAAGAGTCCTTTATCATTCTGATAGCAGATTGATACATGTATATAATCTACCTTAAATATTCTTATACATTTTTTTAAAGGAAATTAAGCCTTGAATACATTTAGAATTCATTTTGGTATAAACTTTGAAAATTTTTCTTTATTTTGTTTTTTTCAATAAAATAATTTCTCCCCTATCAATCTGATTGAAATTGTCTTACAGATATAACTTAGGGAAGAACCAACATCTTTATGATGATCAGCCTTATGCTTATGTTCCAGGCACTTTGTACATCTCTCCATTTATTCTAATCTTTTTTTAATCTCTCAGTTTATTCATGGAATTTCCTTTGATTAGGTCTTATGGACTTCTTAGTGAGATTATTTCTAATTATTTCATATAATATATTTTCTCATAAGTTATTGCTGTTATCTGGGAAGGCTGTTGATTTTGTATATTTATTTTTTGTATACAGCCATTTACTCTCTTAGATTTTCAGTTAATTGGTTATGTTGGCATTTCTAGGAAGACAAATATATAATTAATAAGAATTATAATTGTGTACCCTTTCTAATAGTTCTATTTTAAATTATTTTTTCATATTTTATTGATAACATTTCTAGAAAATGTTCATAATGCTGATTGTAGGGGGAATTCTTGTTTTATCTTTCACTTTAAAGGAAATGCTTCCAGTGTTTTATCCTTAAATAAGATATTGGCATTTGGATTAAGAAACTTTTTTTGATATTTATTTATTTATTTATTGAAAGTTTATTTATTGAACATTTTTATTTTAAAGATTTTATTTATTTATTTGACAGAGAGAAACACAGGCAGAGAGGGAACACAAGCAGGGGGAGTGAGAGAGGGAGAAGCAGGCTTCCCGCCGAGCGGGGAGCCCGATGTGGGACTCGATCCCGGGATCTCTGGGATCATGACCTGAGCCGAAGGCAGTCGCCCAACCAACTGAGCCACCCAGGTGCCCCTGAACATTTTTATTTTAATCACCTGGTGCCCATTGTGACAAGTGCACTCCTTAATCTCCATCACCCATTTCACTCATCTTGCCACTCAGCTCACCTCTGGTAACCATCAGTTTGTTCTTTATGGTTAAAAGTCTGTTTCTTCAATGAATCATGGAACACTACATCAAAATTCATGATGTACTGTATGGTGACTAACATAATACAATAAACAAAGAGAAAAAAAAGATGTGGTACATATATATACATATGTGCTATATCTATTTATAACTATTTACCTATCTATAATGGTTTATTTTATATACATATATATCTTATGGAATATTATTCAATCATAAAAAAGAATGAAATCTTGTCATTTACAGTCATGTGGATGGAGCTAGAGTGTATTATCCTAAGTGAAATATTTCAGTCATAGAAAGACAAATACCATATGATTTCATTTATATGTGGAATTTAAGAAACAAAACAGATGAACATACAGGAATGAGAAAAAAAGAGAGAAGGCAAACCATAAGAGAGCCTCTTAGCTATAGAGAACAAACTGAGGGTTGCTGGAGAGGAGGTGGGCAGAAGGATGGGTTAAATAGGCAATGGATATTAAGCAGCGCACTTGTAATGAGCACTGGGTGTTATATGTAAGTGATGAATCACTAAATCTTACACGTGAAACTAATATTGCACTGTATGCTAACTAATGGGAATTTAGACAAAAAATTGGAAGAAAAAATAAAACTATATTAAAGATTAAAAAAAGAGTCTGTTTCTTGGTCTGTCTCTTTCCCCCTTTGCTCCTTTTTTTTTCTTGCATTCTACATATGAGTGAAATCATGTTATAATTGTGCTTCTCTGACTGACTTATTTTGCTTAGCATACTTTCCAGCTCCATCCATGTCATTATAAATGACAAGATTTCATTCTTTCTTATGGCTGAGTAATATTCCATTGTGTATGTATGCCACATCTTTATCCATTCATCCATTGATGACTCTGGACTGCTTCCATAATTTGGCTATTGTAAATAATGCCACTATGAACATGGGGATGCTTATATCCTTTTGAATTAGTGTTTTTGTATTTTGGGGATAAATATCCAGTGGTGAGATTATTGGATTGTAGGAAATTTTAATGTTTTGAGGAATCCACAGTGACTATACCAGTTTTTTCCCCAATCTTTTTTTTAAAAGATTTTATTTATTTATTTGACAGAGAGAGACCACAAGTAGGCAGAGAGGCAGCCAGAGAGAGGAAGAAGTAGGCTCCATGCTGAGCAGAGAGCCCAGTGCCGGCCTAGATCCTAGGACCCTGAGATCATGATCTGAGCCGAAGGCAGAGGCTTTAACCCACTGAGCCACACAGGCGGCCCTCCCAATTTTTTTAAAAGGCCGTGTTAATGATGTAATCCAGCAGTGTTCTGGATGCTCTCAGGGTGGTGGAGAAAATGATTAACTCAATGTTGCAAAGCTTAGCGAAGGCCACTCGGTTCACAGGCATCAGAGAATCCCTGGAAAAGCTTTTTACTTTGTGGTAGTCCTAATAGTTTATTTTTTTATTTTTGCTTTTGTTTCCCTTGCCTCAGGGGACCTATCTAGAAAAGGTTGCTATGGCCAATGTTAGGTTGTTGCCTGAGCTCTCTTTAAGAATTTTTATGGTTTCAGGTCTCACATTTAGGTATTTTATCCATTTTGAATTTATTTTTTGTGTTGTGTAAAAAAGTGGTCCAGTTTCATTCTTTTGCATGTTGCTGTTCAATATTCCCAACACCATTTGTTGAAGAGACATTTTTCCCATTGGATAGTCTTTCCTGCTTTGTCAAAGATTGAGCATATAATAGTTGAATTTATTTATGGGTTTTCTATTCTGTTCTATTGATTTATGTGTCTATCTTTGTGTCAGTACCATACTGTTTTGATTACTACAACCTTATAATATAACTTGAGGTCTGGAATTGTGATGCCTCCAGTTTTGCTTTTGCTTTTCAAGATTGCTTTGGCTCTGGGGTCTTTTGTGGGTCCATACAAATTTTAGTTGTTTGTTCTAGTTCTGTGAAAAATGTTGTTGGTATTTTGATAAGGATTGCACTAAATGTGTAGATTGCTTTGGGTAGTATAAACATTTTAACAGTATTTGTTGTTCCGA
This sequence comes from Spilogale gracilis, assembly GCA_004023965.1. Taxonomy (NCBI): domain Eukaryota; kingdom Metazoa; phylum Chordata; class Mammalia; order Carnivora; family Mephitidae; genus Spilogale; species Spilogale gracilis. The sequence continues at coordinate 145,956 of PITA01000702.1, read as the reverse complement.
TCCATGAGCATGGAATGTCTTTCCATTTCTTAATGTCATCTTTAATTTCTTTCATCACTGTTTTATAGTTTTCAGAGTATAGGTCTTTCACCACTTTGGTTAGATTTATTCCTAGGTATCTTAATATTTGGGGATAATTACTCAATTATTAATTATAAATTGGATTGTTTTCTTAATTTCACTTTCTGCTGCTTCATTATTGGTGTATAGAAATGTAACAGATTTCTGTACATTGATTTTGTATCCTGTGACTTTACTGAATTTGTTTATCAGTTCTAGTAGTTTCCTGGTGGAGTCTTCAGGGTTTTCTATATATAGGATCATGTCTTTGCAAATAGTGAAAGTCTTACTTCTTCTTTACTGATTTAGATGTCTTTTATTTCATTTTGTTGTCTGATGGCTATGGCTAGTAATTCCAGTACTATGTTGAATAAAAGTCATGAAAATGGGTATTCTTGTCTTGTTCCTGATCTTAGGGGAAAGGCTCTCAGTTTTTCCCCATTGAGTATGATGTCAGCTGTGGATTTTTCATACATGGCCTTTATTATATTGAGATATGTTCCCTCTAAACCTACTTTGCTGAGGGTTTTTATCATGAATGGATGTTGTACTTTGTGAAATGCTTTTTTTTGCATCTATTGAAATGATCATATCATTCTTATCCTTTCTCTTATTGATGTGATGTATCATGTTGATTGATTTGTGAATATTGAACCACCCTTGCAACTCAGGAATAAACACCACTTGATCATGAGGAAAGATTTTTTTAACTTATTGTTGGATTTGGTTTGCCAATATTTTGTTGAGGATTTTTTCATTTATACTCATCAGAGATATTGACCTGTAGTTTTCTTTTTTTAAAATTTTTGTGGTGTTTTTTTTTATTTTTTTTTAAAGATTTTATTTATTTGACAGAGAGAAACACAGCCAGAGAGGGAACATGAGCAGGGGGAGTGAGAGAGGGAGAAGCAGGCCTCCCGCCAAGCAGGGAGCCCGATGTGGGGCTCGATCCCGGGTCTCCGGGATCATGACCTGAGCCGAAGGCAGTCGCCCAACCAACTGAGCCACCCAGGCCCCCCTTTTGTGGTGTTTGTATCTGGTTTTGGTATCAAGGTAATGTTGGCTTCATAGAATGAATTCAGAAGTTTTCTTTCATCTTGTGTTTTTTGGAATAGTTTGAGAAGAATAGGTATTAACTATTCTTTAAATGTTTGGTAAAATTCACCTATGAAGCCATCTGACCCTGGACTTTTGTTTGTTGGAAGTTTTTGACTACTGATACAATTTCTTTGCTGGTCATCAGTCTGCTCAAGTTTTCTATTTCTTCCTGGTTCAGTCTGTGGAGGCTATATGTTTTTAGGAAATTATCCACTTCTTCCATGTTTTCCAATTTGTTGGCTATAGTTTTTAATAATATTCTCTTATAATTGTTTGTATTTCTATGGTGTTGGTGGTTCTTTCTCCTCTCTCATTTGTGATATTATTTACTTGAGTCCTTTCTCTTTTTTCTTTGTAAGTCTGGCTAGAGGCTTTAAATTTCTTGATTATTTTCAGAGAGCCAGTGCCTAGTTTTATTGATCTGTTGTACTGTTTTTTTTTTTAGTTTATATATCATATATTTCTTTTTTAAAAAAGATTTTATTTATTTATTTGACACAGAGAGAGATCACAAGTGGGCAGAGAGGCAGGCAGAGAGAGAGGAGGAAGCAGGCTCCCTGCTGAGCAGAGAGCCTAATGCGGACCTCAATCTCAGATCATGACCTGAGCAGAAGGCAGAGGCTTTAACCCACTGAGCCACCCAGGTGCCCAATATATCATATATTTCTGCTCTAGTCTTTATTTCCTCCTTTCTGCTGGTTTTAAGTTTGGTTTGTTGTTCTTTTCTAGCTCCTTTAGGTGTAAATTTAGGTTGTTTGTTTGAGATTTTCTTCTTCTTCTTAAAGTATGCCTGTATTGCTATAAACTTCCTAGGATTAAGTAACAATTTTTATCTGAATGAAGAAACATCCTTCTATTTCAAGTTTATTAAGAGACTTTTTCATTCTGTTTTTAAAAATTGAATTTAATCAAAACTATTTTTGCCATTTGTGTTTATAAACACAATATTTTCTTCCTTTGCTGCTCTGATGAATAATGTAGCTAGGTTTAATTATATTGAACTACCTTTATATTCTTGAAATCAACCGTATCCATATTATTATTTTTATATGCTGTTAGATTCACTTTGTTGTACTTTATATGCAAGTTTTGCACATATACTCATAAATAAAATTGGTCTTATGTTTCTGAGTGTGTACATGTGTGCACACATGCTATCTCTATCAGCTTGGAATAAGGATTATGGTCACTTTATCCTTATACTTTATGGTTACTTTTTAAAAGATTTTATTTATTTATTTGACAGAGAGAGATACAATGAGAGAGGGAACACAAGCAGGGAGAGTGGGAGAGGGAGAAGCAGGCTTACTGCCGAGCAGGGAGCTCCATGTGGGGCTTGACCCTGGGACCCTGGTATCATGACCTGAGCTGAAGGCAGATGCTTAATGACTGAGCCACCCAGGCACCCTGATTATGGTTACTTAAAAAAAATAACTGGGAAGGTTTTTATTTTTATCCTTGCTTTTTAATTTTATAGCTGTCCTTTTGATTTCTTTTTTTTTCTTTTTCTTTTCTTAACCTTTGCTTTGCATTTCTGTTTTATCCCACCTTCAAAGTAACTATTTCCTGGTATCATATCACTTGACTATGAGCTCTAAGAGGGTAGAGACATGGTCTATATTTTCTCTTCATTCTGTCCCCAGCTCTTTGGAGCAGAGATGTAGGAAGATGGATGTGAAAATGACCTATTCCATAACCCAGAGAACTTTGATGATGGGCTTTAGATATTAGCATTGTTTCTTCCTTTATGTTCCATTATCCTCTCTCATTTGCTTGTCCTATTTATTAACCACCCCTTTACTCCTTAACCTCTTGAATCTTACCTTCATTCCCAGCACTCTATGGAAACCATTCAAGTCTGTTCTCACCAGCAACTTTTTAATTACCAAAAGACCTTTCCTTGTTTCTCATTTTCCTTTCTCTCTGTTTAATAAATGACACTGTTAATATCTGTACATTCTCTCTTCTCTTGGCATCTGGCACCATGCACTACTTTTTCCTGCTCTTCCATCTCTAACCACTTCTGTTTAATGTTTCCTCCTCGCTTCTCATATTTTCTAAAACCCTTTACATTAGAAGATTCCTTCCACCAGATTCTGTCTTCAGCCTTTGCTCTTTTCCGTGTACTTCCTTAGTAATTGAATTCACTTCTGTGTCTTGAACTAGGCAGATGACATCTGTTAAAGTTCCTGGTACAGTAACTATTACATGGTAGGTGCTCAAGAAATGTTACTTCAATTTGGACCTCAAATCCTGATGTAAAGGCTTGAACACTCCTGAACCCCAGTTTTGAGTATCCAGCTGGCTATTAAGTCTTTTCAATGGGGCATCCTTTTAATACTTTGAACTCACTATTTACAAATAAACTCATCAATTTCCCTACTCCTACTATTTCTCTTCAATTTCCTTATTTCTATTTCTTGCAATAATTTGGCCATAAGTTAATAGTTCCATTCTGGAGAAATCTCATGTTATTAAAAAAAAGCCTCACTGTACAAAACAAGTTTTCCAATGGGAAAATGGAGTAGAGCAGGGCTAGAGCAGAGCTACCTAACTTAAATGTCCATAGGCACTGGGCAGATAATATAGATGAATGAAACTGGCCACTGATGGAGTGGTGGAGAATGAGTACATGTTTTGTATAATGTGGACAGTACACCAGCAAATTACAGTCATGCAAAAATGTTGGCCTAATATTGCAAGATGTCATTGTTTTTCAGGAGAAGCTGGGCATTAAAAAAAAAGTTAATGTCAATTTACAAAGGTTGGCAACTAATTCAGTTAAAAAATAATTGAGTCTAAACAAGACACATCTGTGGACAGCAAGTTTGTGATTTCTGCACTAGAGAGTTTTCTGACTCATAATTACAATGCTATTTTTCCTTTAAAGATTTTTAATAATCAGCTTTATTGAAGTATAATTTGCATACAATTAAATGCACCTAGTTTAAATGTATAGGTCAGTGAGGTGGTTTTATTGTTGTTGTTTTTAACAAATCTATACACTGGTGTAACCACTACCTCAATCAGATGAATAACATTTCCTTGCAACTTTCTAGTAAATTCTTCCCAGTCCACAGCTGCAGCTCTAATTTATGCTACCATAGTTTAATTTTGCCTGTTATAGAACCTCATTTAAATGGAATCAAACAGTATGTACTCTTTTATGTCTGGATTCTTTCACTGGGCACAATGTTTTTGAAATTCATTCATATCCTTTTGCATATCAATAGTTTCTTTTTATTGACATGTAGTATTTTATTTTATAAATATATGGCAATTTATATGTCCATTTTCCTGTTGTCTATCTATTTTCCTGGATGTTTCTTGGTTGTTTCCTACAGGAATTTTAAGTAGAAGTAGAGTTTAAAAAATAATGATAAATGTTTAGTTATAAAAATCTAGACATAACTGAGCCAATACAGCTTTTGATTATAGTTAGCTTTTGTTTAAGAGTAAGTTGCCTTTCTATTCCACTCACTTCCATTGTCTTTATTTATTTATTTTTTACTTATTTTATTTTTTTAAAGATTTTATTTATTTGACAGAGAGAAACACAGCTAGAGAGGGAACACAAGCAGGGGGAGTGAGAGAGGAAGAAGCAGGCTTCCCACTAAGCAGGGAGCCCGATGTGGGGCTCAATCTCAGGACCCTGGGATCATGACCCAAGCTGAAGGCAGATGCTGAACAACTGAACCACCAAGGCGCCCCAATTTATTTATTTTTTTAAAAGATTTTATTTATTTGACAGAGAGACACACAGTGAGAGAGGGAAAACAAGTAGGAGGAAAGAGAAAGGGTGAAGTAGTCTTGCAGAGCAGGGCTCAGTCCTGGGATTCTGGGATCATGACCTGAGCTGAAGGCAGATGCTTAACTATTGAGCCACCCAGGCGCCCACTTCCATTGTCTTTAGCTTTGGATTTCTTCTACACTGTTCACTGTTATCATTCATCATTGATTGTCACCATAAACAAACCAGCAGAGTACAATGCATGCAGAACAAATACATATACCTAGCAATACCTGCTTCCTCATTTAAGGCACTAGCTCCTGATGACAGTGCTCACTATTTGGTTATAGCTTTTATAGGTCTATATGATGCAAATTATATATCCTAATTAATTAATTGTGTTTGGAAATCTTACTAGTTGGGGAAATGCCTGTTTGCCATTCCTGGATATTCAGGCTACAGACTTTGATGTGTAAATAAGACAGTGACTGAATTTATTACTACTCTTATGTTAGCTGGCCTTGAATAATTAGCCACGAAATCCTTGTGAATTTAAACCTCAAGATAAAACTGAAAATATACCAAATATCAGGATATTTGATGTGCACATTTATGAATTTATTGGACAAATATTTTATTTGTTTTGATTAAAAAAATAAATACTGCTAAAATATCTCCTATACCTTTCCAAGGTCTCATTGCTCTCCCTTCTTCTCTCCCCAGTGATAGCCGCCATCCTGACTTGATATGTAACATTTCCATGCATATATATATATATATAAATTATATATATATATAAATATATATATATAATTTATTTTAGAAGGGGGGAAGTGCAGAGGGAGATGGAGAGAGAGAATCTTTTTTTTTTTTTTAAGATTTTTATTTATTTATTTGATAGAGAGAAATACAGCCAGAGAGAGAACACAAGCAGGGGGAGTGAGAGAGGGAGAAGCAGGCCTTCTGCCGAGCAGGGAACCCGACGTGGGGCTCAATCCCGGGTCTCTGGGATCATGACCTGAGCTGAAGGCAGTTGCTTAACCAACTGAGGCACCCAGGTGCTCCGGAGAGAGAGAATCTTAAGCAGGTTTTGTGCTGGGCATGAATGGGGCTCGATCTCATGACCCCAAGAGCATGACCTGAGCCAAAACCAAGAGTTGGATGCTTAACCAACTGTGCCACCCAGGTGCCCCTATATACATACTTTTTATGTACATATATCCATAAATGATATTTAGTATTGCTTTTCCTTTTTAAAACGACACAAGCAGCAGTTTCTTATATTTATTATTTTGCAACTTGCTTGTTTTGCTCAATGTTGTTCTTGAAATTTTCCATGTTGATACATGAAGCTCTAGTTCATTCACAATAATATCTCTGTAGTATTCAATTGAATGAATGTATCATGATTTATTCACCCATTCTCCTATGGATGGTCATTTAGGTGGCTCTTAAATTTTATTATTGTAAGAAGTATAGCAATGTATATATTTTTTAAAGATTTTATTTATTTATTTGAGAGAGAGAGAGACACAGTGAGAGGGAACACAAGCAGGGGGAGTGAGAGAGGGAGAAGGAAGGTCCCTGCTGAGTAGGGAGCTGGACAAGGTCGGGCTCCATCACAGGACCCCGGCATCAGGACCTGAGCCGAAGGCAGATGCTTAATGACTGAGCCACACAGGTGACCCTGAACGTTTTGTTGTTGTTGTTGTTGTTGTTTTGTTTTTGCTTTTTAAAAAGATTTTATTTATTTATTTGAGACGGAGAGCAAGACCAAGAGTGAGAGGAGGAGAGAGAGAGAGAGTGCGCATGAAGGGAGAGGATCAGAGGAAGAGGGAGAAGCCGACTTTCTGCTGAGCAGGGAGCCTGAGGAGGGGCTTGATTCCATGCCCTGGAATCATAACCTGAGTGAAAGACAGATGCTTAACCAAGTGAGCCACCCAGGTGCCCCAGCGATGAAGATTCTTACACTGGTCTCCTTATGTGCATATGCAAGAGATTCTCTAGGGTTTGTTTTTTTTTCACTGCTCCTTCCTCTCCCACCCCATCAAATGCTTCAGTAGCTCATTCACAATTATTGACTTTACTTTCTCTTAGAATTTACTCATGATTTCCCAACTTTATGATGGTCCGAATGTGATATGCATTCAGTAGTAACTGTACTTCAGGATTTGAATTCTCATCTTTCCCTGGGCTAGTGATGTGAGCTATTATTATACTCTCTTGATGCTGGGCAGTGGCAGCAAGCTACAGTAGCCAGTCAGACACGTGACCATGAAGGTCAGACAACTGATATACTGACAACCATTCTGCACTCAAACCATCATTCTGGTTTTCGCTTCTGGTACGTGGTGGTGGTGAACTACATGGTACCCAATACCTTATTATAAGGTAAGTTTTGTGTTAGCTGATTTTGCCCAACTGTAAGCTACAGTAAGCGTGCTGAGCATGCTTAAGGTAGGCTAGGCTAACCTGTGATGTCTGGTATATGTATTACATGCCTTTCAACTTACAATACTTTCAACTTATGACTGGTTTATCAAGACCCAAACCCCATTGTAAATTGAGGAAGTTACGTATTAGAACATTTATGCAGACTTAAGATTCACCTGTATTTATACATTTCACTTATTATATTTACTAGAATTGTTTAAGTACTGTTTAATTAACTTGCTCAATTATTTAGTGCTTTGTAGAGGCATTTAAAGTATTTAAAAAGAAAAATATATTTGAAAATTCAATTTAAATGTTTAAGGGAATTTAGTTAATGAAGTTATAAATTGGGCTGATTAATAAATAGAATAACTTTGTAAATTAAAGTAAAAAAATCAAGAGAAACCTGTTTTAAATTCTCTAACTTTAATCAATTGAAATTAAACCCATTTAATAATAGCTTTGTTTTCCCATAAAAGTCACTTTCAATCACACCAAGAAACTAGCATTGCAACTTTATTTTAATTCTGTTTAACTTTGTAGTAACTGAATTTTTTCCAATTTTTTCATTACACCATTTATTAAATTGAGGCCACATTTTTCCCTGCCATGTCTGTTTTTCTGCTTGGATCTAGACTGGTTGTTCTCAAGGCCTGCTGCACAGCTATCATACTAAAGTTTTCTCTCCTGCTCTCCTGAGATAAATCCACTATTTTCTGGATCAGGCCCTAACCAAGACTGCCAGTTGCCCTTTAATTTCTATTCCCCCCTTTTAAAACAATAATAAGCTCTGTAATTTTTAGATGGGCAAATAAAGGCATTCCATGGCCCTTCTTGCAGGTAGCTGCGACTATATAACTAAGTTCTGGCCAATGGGATGTAAGTACCAGTGAAACCTGGAAGTTCCAGATTGCACCCTTCTTACCCTTCCTTTTGTTCTCTATCCTGACCCCCTTCATCCCGTTATCTGGAGCATGGATGCATGTGATGGTGCATAATCTTGGAACAAACATGAGATAAGCACCCAGGGGAAGATGAGGCAACAAGATAAAGGAAACCTAGATTCCTAACTACGATTCTTGGTTGCTTTTCCATATTATTGAATTTAAAAATTTAAAAACTCTTCTTTTTGAGATAATTTCGGAGTTAAAAATGTTGTAACAGTAGTACAAAGAATTGTTGTATATATGTAAATGTCTTGCATACCAATAGTATAATTATTAAAATCAGGAAATTAATATTGATAAAATTATCTCATCAATATAATTCATTAAAATTTCATGAATTGCTCACTAATGTCATTTTCCAGGTCCAGGATACAATCCAAGAACACAGAAGTATTTACTTGTCAAGTCTCCTTAGTGTCCTTTAATCTGTTCATCAGTCATTTTGTGCCTTTTATGATCTGATACTTTTTTAAATTGAGATATAGTTGACAAATAACACTACATGAGTTTCAGGTGTACAACATAATGATATGGTATTTGTATATATTGTGCAATGATCACCACAGTAAGTCTGATTAACACCCATCACACATAGCTATAGATTTTTTTCTTGTGATGAGAACTTGTGAGATTTATTCTCAGCAACTTTCAAATATAAAATACAGTATTACTGCGGGCGCCTGGGTGGTTCAGTTGGTTAAGCTACTGCCTTTGGCTCAGGTCATGATCCCGGAGGCCCAGGATCGAGTCCCACATCCGGCTCCCTGCTCAGCGGGAAGCCTGCTTCTCCCTCTCTCACTCCCCTTGCTTGTGTTCCCTCTCTGGCTCTGTTTCTCTCTGTCAAATAAATAAAATATTTAAAAATAAAATAAAATAAAATAAAATAAAATAAAATACAGTATTACTAACTACAGTTACCATGCTGTAAATTACATCCCATGACTTTTTAAAAAAATAGACATTTAAGGAGGGCATATATTTTATAGAGCACTGGGTGTTATATGAAAACAATGAATCATGGAACACTACATCAAAAACTAATGATGTACTGTATGGTGACTAACATAACATAATTTAAAAAAAGCTTTTAAGGAGAAATTTCAGCTAGATTCCATGAAAAAAATCAGACACTTAAAACATACACAGGGGGCACCTGGGTGGCTCAGTTGGTTGGACGACTGCCTTCGGCTCAGGTCATGATCCCGGAGACCCGGGATCGAGCCCCACGTCGGGCTCCCTGCTCGGCGGGAAGCCTGCTTCTCCCTCTCTCGCTCCCCCTGTTTGTGTTCCCTCTCTGGCTGTGTTTCTTTTTGTCAAATAAATAAAATCTTTAAAAAAAATACACAGATAAGCTTATACTTAAAACCTGCAATTAGTTTTATGATGGAATAGTTGGTTTCGATTATTTACAGTAATTACATTCTATGAAGTCACTGCCAATACTGAATTATTAAATCCTGAACCATTGTTTCTGGGAAATAGAGGGTTAAGTTCCTGTGAGCCTCGGGTCACAATATTTTTATCAATTGATCAATATATAACCTTGTTTTATGTGTGTCTCTGTTCAGAGACACTTTAATATATATTATTGATTCATTAATATTGAAATCATAGCCAACAGTAATATAACTCATGCCCAAATGAAACTTATGTAGCACATGTATGACTTATTTAAAACTGGAAATTTGTACCTTTTGACTTCCTTCACCCATTTTACCTCCCCTCCCCCCCCAATACCTTGCCTCTGGCAACTACCAATTTATTCTCTGTTATCTATCAGTTTGGGGTTTTGTTGTTGATTCCTCATACAAATGAGATCATATGGTATTGTCTTTCAGTGTCTGAGTTATTTCACTTAGCATAATACACTCAGAGTCCATCTTTGTTGTTCCAAATAGTAAGATATCCTTCTTTTGTATGCCTGCATAATATTCCTGTGTGTGTGTGTGTGTGTGTGTGTGTGTGTGTGTGTGTGTACAGATACCACATTTTTACTCATTCATTGATGGACACTTTGGCTGCTCCCGTATCTTAGCTAGTGTAAATAATGTTGTAATAAACATAAAGTGCATGTATCTTTTCAAGTTAGTAGTTTTTTTTAAGATTTTATATTTATTTGACAGAGAGAGATCACAAATAGGCAGAGAGGCAGGCAGAGAAAGAGGGGGAGTCAGGTTCCCTGCTGAGCAGAGAGCCTGATGTAGGGCTTGATCCCAAGACCCTGAGATCATGACCTGATGAGCCGAAGGCAGAGGCTTAGCCCTCTGAGTCACCCAGGTGCCCCGTCAAGTTAGTAGTTTTTAAAAAAGATGCATTTACTTTGGAGAGATGAGAGAAAGTGAGTGGGGGAGGGCTGCAGAAGTGAATTTTCCACTGAGCAGAGTCTGATGCAGGGCTGGATCCCACAACACATGAGATCATGCATGACCTAATGAAACAAAGAGTCAGATGCTTAACTGACTGAGCCACCCAGGTTCCCCTCAGGTTAGTGTTTTACTTTCCTTTGGATAAATACCCAGAAATGGAATTTCTGGATCATATGATAGTTCTATTTTTAATTTTTTGAGGAAGACCTGACATTTTTTAAGAGTATCAGCCAGGTATTTTACAGAGTTTCTCTCAATTTTGGTTTGTCTGATATTTCCTTATGATTATATTCAGTTTATGTATTATTTTGTGGAAATAAAATAGAAATGATGTGTCCTCAGTGTATTATATCAGGGGGCATGTGATGTTTTGCCCCATTATTAGTAACGTTAGTTTTTTTTTAAAAAAATTAAAACCTTATTAAAATATAGCACATAGAAAAGAAGTAAAATGATTATAAATTTATCACAAAATTAACATACCAAATAACTACCACTAAATCAAAAAATAAAACATTACTAGCATTCCAAATGGTCCTATAATATTTCTTCCCCATTCCTACTAGTCAGCTTCTTTCAAAATAAGCACTGTCCCGACTTTTAGTGCTAAAGTTATTTTGCTTCTTCTTGGACTTTATATAAATGAAATCATACAGACTGTATTCTTTTGTGTCTGGCTTTTTTTATTCAAACTTATGTTTGAGCAGTTCATCAAATGGTTGTGGATACCTGTAGTTTATTTTCATTTCTATATTGTATCCATGGTAATATTAGTTTTGATCAGTTGGTTATGTTGCCCATTTTTTAAAATTAAGGTAAGAATATGCTTGACATAAAATTTACCATTTGATTTTATAATCCATTGATATTTAGTACACTTACAATGTTGTGCAACTATCACTCTTATCTAGTCCTAGAACATTTTTGTTATCCAAAAGGAAAACTCATACCATTAACCAGTAACTATTCTCCCTCCCACAAGCCTCAGGCAAGTTCTAATCTATTTTTTGTCTCTATGAATTTGCCTTCCAGATATTTCATATAACTGGAATCATGTAATATGGGACCTTATGCATCAGGCTTCTTTCTTTCAACATTTGAGTCCAAAGGTCATCCATGTAGTTTTGTGTATCATGACTTCATTTCTATTTATGGTTGAACAAGATTCCATTGTATGGTTATTCCACATCTTGTTTATCCATTGATTAGTTGATAGACATTTAAGTTGTTTCCACTTTTTGTCTATTATGAATGAATAATTTTCCTATGAAGATTTGTTATAAGTTTCTGTGTGAAAGTATGTTTCAGGTTTTTTGGGGGTATGTTCCCAGGAGGGGAATTGCTGGGTCATAAAGTAATTCTATGTTTAACATCACTGAGGAATTACCGAACTGTTTTCTCTACTGGCTGCACAATTTCATCCCCACCAGAAATACATGAGGGTGTTAATCTCTGTACATCTTTTCTACAACTTTCTGTTTTCTCTTTTTTGATTGTAGCCATCATAGTGGGTGTGAAGTGGTATCTCATGGTTTTGATTTGCATTTCCTTAATGACCACTGATGTTGATCATCTTTTCTGTATGGTTGGAAGCAATGTTCCTACTTTCACTTCTGACTTTAGTAATTTCCATCTTCTCTCTTTTTCCTTAGTCTAGCTAAAGTTTTACCCATTTTTTAAAAAAAAGATTTATTTATTTGAGAGAGAGCAAGAGAGAGAGAGAGGTAAGCAGGGCAGAGGGAGAGGGAAAAAGAATCCCAAGCAGACTACATTCTGAGTGTGTGTAGGGCTCGATCTCATGATAATGAGATCATGACCCAAGGTAAAACCAAGAGTCAGACATCCAACCTACTGTGACACCCAGGACCCCAGGTTTACCCATTTTGTTGATCTTTTCAAAGAACCAACTTTTGATTTCATTGATTTACTCCATTGTTTTTATATTCTCTACTTCATTTATATCTGTAGTAAAATGTATTATTTCCTTCCATTTGCTAGCTTTGGGGTTAGTTTGTTCTTTTTTTCCTTATTCCTTAAGGTGGAAATCTTGGTTATTAATTTGAGATCTTCCTTTTTAAATTTTATTTATTTTTTAAAAGGTTATTTATTTATTTGACAGAGAGATTCAGAAAGAGCACAAGTAGAGCAGAAGGTAGGGAGAAGGAGAAGTAGGCTCCTCACTGAGCAGGGATCCCGATGTGGGGCTTGATCCCAGGACCCCAGGATCATGACCCAAGCCGAAGGCAGATGCTTAACGACAGAGCCACCCAGGTGCTCCCTTCCTTTTTTTTAAGAAAAAGATTTTATTGGGGCACCTGGGTGGCTCAGTTGGTTGAATGACTGCCTTCGGCTCCGGTCATGATCCCGGAGACCCGGAATCGAGTCCCACATTGGGCTCCCTGCTCGGCAGGAGGCCTGCTTCTCCCTCTCTCACTCCCCTTGCTTGTGTTTCCTCTCTGGCTGTGTTTCTCTCTGTCAAATAAATAAAATCTTTTAAAAAATATTTTATTTATTTATTTGTGTGAGAGAGAGCATTAGCAGGGGGAGCTGCAGGCAGAGGGAGAAGCAGACTCCCCACTGAGCAAGGAGACTGATACGGGACTCGATCCTAGCACCTTGAGATCATGATCTGAGCCAAAGGCAGATAACTAACTGAGCCACCCAGGCATCCGGAGATCTTCCTTCTTATTTAATGTAGGTGTTTACATATATAAATTTCCCACTGAACACTCCTTTCGCTGTATTTCATGAGTTGTGGTATGTTGTTTTTCATCTTCATTCATCTTAAAGTACTTTCTAATTTTTCTTTGAATTTCTTCTCTGATGTGTGGATTATTTAAGGGTATATTGTTTAATTTCCACATCTGTGTACATTTTCCCATGTTCCTTCTGTTACTAATTTCTAGGTTCATTTCATTGTAGTCAGAGAAGATATTTTGTATGATATAAATGTTTTCAAATTTATTGTGAATTATTTTGTGGCCTAACATATGGCTTATCTAGGAGAATATTCCTTGTGTACCCAAGGACACTATATATTCTGCTCTTTTTGCATGGAATGTTCTGTATGCACCTATTAGGTCTAGTTTTTTTATAGTGTTGCCCTCTATTTCCTTATTGATCTTTTGTCTACTTGTTCTACCCATAATTGAAAGGGGTATTGAAAATTTCAACTATCATTGTAGCACTAGTTTTCACTTCATTCTGATCAATTCCTGTCAATGATTCATACACTTTGGGGTTCAGATGTTTTATGTCTGTTTGTTTATAATTGTATATCTTCTTGATGGATTGACTTTTTAAATCAATATATAGAGTACTTCTTTGTCTCATAAAAAATTGTAACTTAAAGACTATTTTGTCTGATATTTGTATAGCCACCCCACATCTCTTGGTTGCTATTTGCATGGGGTATCTTTTCCCAGCCTTTCAGTTTCAAATCAATTGTGTCTTTGGATCTAAATTAAATCTTTTATAGACTGCATATCTCTGGACAATGTGTTTTTATCCCTTCTGCCAATCTCTTTTAATTGCTGAGTTTAATTATTTTGTGTTTAATGCAATTATTGAATAGGAAGGACTTCTGCCATTTTAATACTTGCTTTCTATGTCTTATATCTTTTCTGCTCCCTAGTTCCTCCATTACTGCTTCTTTTGTCTTTAATTGATTTTTTTAGTCTACCATTTTGATTCCTTTCTCATTTTTTGGTATATTTTTCAGATATTTTCTTAGTGTTTGCATGTTAAATGTATAACAAACCAGTGTGAATTAATACTAACTTGTTTTCAGTTGTATAAAAAAATTGTATATATGGGATACCTTGGTGGCTCAGTCCATTAAACATCTGACTCTTGATTTCAGCTCAGGTCATGATCTCAGGGTCGTGAGATTGAGCCCTGCATCAGGCTCTGTGCTGGATGTAGAGACTGCTTAAGATTCTCTCTCTCGATCTCCCTCTGCCTCTCCCCACCACACTTGCATGTGTGCATTCTCTAAAAAAAAAAATTCAAAAATTGTATATAAAACTAATCTTATGTAGTTCTGTCCTCCCTTTAAGTTGATATTATAACAAATTACATCTTATACATTGTGTGCACATTAACAGTTTTATAATTATTGTTTTATGCATTTTGTCTTTTATCATTTTGTCTTATTATTTCATCATAAGTATACCATTTAATTTCCATCCCCTATTTCCTGCATCTTCCCACCCACCTCCCTCTGGTAACCATCAGTTTGTTCTCTATAGTTAAGAGTCTGTTTCCTGGTTTGTCTTCTCTCATTCTTTCTTTCTTATTTCTTTAAAGATTTTATTTATTTGTCAGAGAGAGAGAGAACAAACAGGGGACGTGGCAGGCAGAGGGAGAAGCAGGCTCCTCTCTAAGCAGGAAACCCAATGCGGGACTCTATCTAAGACCTTGGGATCATGATCTGAGCTGAAAGCAGACACTTAACCAACTGAGCCATCCAGGCATCCCTCTCTCTTTATTTTCCCATTGCTCACTTGTTTTATTTCTTAAATTCCACATATGAGTGAAATCATGTAGCATTTGTCTTTGACTTATTTTGTTTAGCATTACACTCAAACTCCATCCATGTTGTTGCAAGTGGCAAGTTCAAACTTTTTTTATGGCCGAATAATATTCCATTTTGTATATATACCACTCCTTCTTTGCCCATTAATCTATCAACAGACACATGTGCTGCTTCCATATCCTGGCTATTGTAAATAATGTGGTTATAAACTATAAGTGTGCATGTATCTCTTTGAATTAGTGTTTTCATATTTTGGGGGTAAATACCATGTAGTGCAATACCTAGATCATAGGATAGTTCTATTTTTTTAATTTTTTAAGGAACCTCTGTACGTTTTTCCCAAATGGCTGCACCAATTTTCATTTTCACCAATAGTGCAAAAGAATTTCTTTTTCTCCAAATCCTCACCAACACCTGTTGTTTCTTGTGTTGGTGATTTTAGCCATTCTGACCAGTTTGAGGTAATATCTCATCATAGTTTTGATTTGCATTTCTTTAATGATCAGTGATGTTGAGCGTCTTTTCATGGGTCTGTTTGCCATCTGGATGTTTTCTTTGTAGAAGTGTCTGTTAAGGTCTTCTACCCATTTTTAAATGGGATTGTTTGTTTTGAGAGGTATTGAGTTGTATCAGTTCTTTATGTAGTTTGGATACTAAAACTTTTGGGATATGTCGTTTGCAAATATCTTCTCCTGTTCAGTAGGATGCCTTTTAGTTTTGTTGATTGTTTCCTCAGTGTGCAGAAACTTTTCATTTTAATGTAGTCTCAGTAGTTTATTTTGGCTATTATTTCCCTTGCCTCGGGAGATTTATCTAGAAAAATATTGCTTCAGCAGTACCGTCTGTGCTCTTTTCCAGGATTTTTATGGTTTCAAGTATCACATTTAAGTATTTCATCCATTTTGAGTTTATTTTTATGTATGTTATAATAAAATGGTCCAGTTTCATTCTTCTGCATGTTGCTGTCCAGTTTTCCCAACACCATTTGTTGAAGAGACTGTATTTTCCCCATTGGATATCTTTTCCTGCTTTGTCAAAGATTAATTGGCCATATAATTGCAGGTTTATTTCTGGGTTTTCTGTTCTATTCCATTGATCTATGTGTCTATTTTCTATTTCATAGTACCATACTGTTTCAATATCTATTGCATTGTAATATGACTTGAAATCTGGAATTGTGATACCTGCAGTTTTGTTTCTGTTTTTCCAGATTGCTTTGGTTATTCTAGGTCTTTTGTGGCCATGTAAATTTTAGGATTGTTTGTTCTAGTGAAAAATGCTGTTTATATTTCGATAAGGATTACATTAAATGGGTTAATTGCTTTGGATAGTATAGACATTTTAACAATATTTGTTCTAACACATGAGCATGGAATGTCTTTCCATTTCTTTGTGTTATCTTCAATTTCTTTCATTAATTTTTTATAATTTTCAGAGTACAAGTCTTTTACCTCTTTGGTTAAGTTTATTCCTAGATATTTTATTGGTTTTGGTGTCATTGTAAGTGGGATTGTTTCCTTAATTTCACTTTCTACTGCTTCATTATTTGTGTATAGGAATGCCACAGATTTCTGTACATTGGTTTTGTATCCTATGACTTTACTGAATTCATTTATGAGTTCTAGTAGTTTTTATTTTTTAAATCACAAAGGAAAAAAGAGGAGTTGAACCCTCAAAATATTAGATTTTACATTTATCTCTATATGTAAAGAAAATTTACTGTGTTCTTTGTGTCTTTATAGGCTTCAAGTTACTGTGCTTTCATTTCAGCCCGCAGGACACTTTTTTAGCATTTCTTGTAAAGTAGATGTACTATCAATGAACTCCTTCAGTTTTTGTTTATCTGTGAATATCTTTTTTAAAGATTTTATTTTATTTATTTGACAGAGACAGAGAGAGAAAAAGCAAGAGAGGGAACACAAGCAGGGGGAGTTGGAGAGGGAGAAGCAGACTTCCCCCTGAGCAGGGACCCCACTGTGGGGCTTGATCCCAGGACACCGGGATCATGACTTGAGCAGAAGGCAGACACTTAAGGACTGAGCCACCCAGGTGCCCCTATCTGTGAATATTTTAATTTTGACTTCACTTTTGAAGGATAGTTTTGCCAAATATAGCATTCTTGACTGAGAGGATTTTCCTCTTTCAGCACTTTAAATATTTTATAGTACTGCTTTCTGGTCTCCATAGTTTCTGAAGAGAAATTGGTTGGTGACCTTACCCTGTAAATGAGGAATTGCTTCTATCTTTCCAATTCATGATTCTCTTTTTGTGTGTCTCTCAACAATGTGAGTATATATTTTAGGGTGGGCCTCTTTTGAGTTTATCCTATTTAGTGTTTTTTTGAGTTTCTTGGATATTTAGATTCAAGTATTTCATCTAATTTGGGAGTTAAAAAAATTTTTTTTAAAGTAAGCTCTAAACTGAACATGAGGATTAAACCCATGACCCTGAGATCAAGAGTTGTTGGCGGCGCCTGGGTGGCTCAGTTGGTTAAGCCACTGCCTTCGGCTCAGGTCATGATCCCGGAGACCCGGGATCGAGCCCCACATCGGGCTTCCTGCTCCGCGGGAAGCCTGCTTCTCCCTCTCTCACTCCCCCTGCTTGTGTTCCCTCTCTAGCTGTGTTTCTCTCTGTCAAATAAATAAAAATCTTAAAAAAAAAAAAAAAAAAAGAGTTGTCTGCTTTACCGACTGAGCCAGGTAGGCATCCCTAATTTGGGAATTTTCGGGCCATTAATTCTTCAAATAGTCTTCTTGCTCACTTATCTCTCTTCTTTTTTTTTCTGGGACTCCTTATACCTATGTTGATATATTTGATGGTATCTTAGACTGTATTCATTTTTTTTTTCATTTCTTTCCTTTTGCTCCTCAGACTGGATAATTTCAATTCATTTATCTTCAAGTTCTCTCTTTTGGGGGTGTCTGGGTAGCTCAATTGGTTAAGCGTCTGCCTTTGGCATAGGTCATGATCCCAGGGTCCTGGGATGGAGCCCTGCTTTGGGTTCCCTACTCAGTGGGGGGTCTTCTTCTCCCTCCCCTTCTGTCCTTCCTCCATGATTGTGCTCTCTCTTTCTCTCTCTCTAGCAAATAAATAAAATTGTTTTTAAAAAAGTTCTCATTTGTTTTTCTACCTGTTGAAATCTACTGTTAAGCTGCTCTAGTGAAGTTTTTATTTTACTTATTGTACCTTTAAATTCCAGAATTTCTATTTTGTTTCTTTTTCATAACTTCTTTTTTACTTTATTGGATATTCTCTATTTGATAATACAGTGTTCTCTTGGTTTAGCTTTTTGAGCACATTTAAGATACTTGATCTTTGTGTAGTAAGTCCAAATCTGGGCTTCCTTAGGACAATTTCTGTTGAGTTTATCTTTTCCTGGGAATGAGCCATACTTTCTTATTTCTTTTCATGCCTTGAAATTTTTTGTTGAAAACATTTTTTAAAATTTTATTTATTTATTTGACAGAGAGGTAGATCACAGGTAGGCAGAGAGGCAGGCAGAGGGAGGGGGGGGAAGCAGGCTCCCTGCTGAGCGGAGAGCCTGATGTGGGGCTTGATCCCAGGACCCTGAGATAATGACCTGAGCCGAAAGCAGAAGCTTTAACCCACTGAGCCACCCAGGCACCCCTATGAAAACATTTTGAATATTAACATGTCACTTGTGGAGATCAGATCCTTCCTTCCCTCCCCCACCCAGGTTTTTGTTACTACTTAAGTTTTGAGTTATAGTTGTTAAGTGATTTTTCTAAACAATTTTTGTAAGGACTCTATTTTTTGTTGTATGTGGCCAATGATGTCTATGGGTCAGCTAGTTTTTTTTTTTAAGATTTTATTTATTTATTTAACACACAGAGAGAGAGATCACAAGTAGGCAGAGAGGCAGGAAGAGAGAGGAGGAAGCAGGCTCCCTGCTGAGCAGCGAGCCCGATCCTCACCTTGATCCCAGGACCCTGAGATCATGACCTTAGCTGAAGGCAGAGGCTTTAACCCACTGAGCCACCCAGGCGCCCTCATCTAGTGTTTTGAGAGAGTTTCTTTAAGTGCCTGAGTCCAGAGAAATTAAAAGAAATCCTTTACCATTCTTGATACATTGGCTTTGTCTTGGGTACTCCTTTAAAGCTTGGCCACATTGTTTACAATTCTGCCTCAGTCTTTACTTCATGCTTATACAGAGCCTGAAGGTGAGTCAGAAGTGAAAACTTGAAGTCTTCAATAATATTTTCTGTGCATGCACTCGGGACTGGGTATGTATGTGGTTTTCTCAATTCCTTAGAATATATGGGAGCTTTAAAAAATTCATTATACCCACATGTAGCTCCTTTTATAACCCCCTCCTTTCCATACATCTTGGCCTGTTACTAGTCCTAACTGTTGGCTCTTGCCACAGTCTGCTGTGGCAATGCTTGTGCTTTTAAATGTTTTTGGTAAATGCTGCCTAAACAGTTGTTCCAGTCCTGAGAATGCACTGAGTCCTATGAAACAAAGGCAAGTCCTTGTGTCTGTTCTTCAGGGGGCCACAAGACAGGTAGAAATGGATAAACTCAAGTCTTAGAGAGTAAGTTCTGTTGCTCCCTCTGTTACTTACAATATACTCCATTAGCGTGGGCTGCCATCCTCAGAGCAACTGACAATCTGGAGATTGGGGGATGATAGGCAAGCAATTTAAAAGCTACATCTATCTCTTACCACATAGCAGCCACTTCTTTCTTTCCCAAGCCTTCCCTGGATGTTTTATGTTTTTGAATAGATTTCAGAGTTCTGTAAAAGTTGATTCTGGGGGAGCCTGGGTGGCTCAGTTGATTAGGCGACTCCCTTCAGCTCAGTCATGATCCTGGAGTTCCAGGATTGAGCCCCACATTGGTCTCCCTGCTGGATGGGAAGCCTGCTTCTCCCTCTCTCACTCCTCCTGCTGTGTTCCCTCTCTGGCTGTGTTTCTCTCTGTCAAATAAATAAATAAAATCTTTTTTAAAAAGTTGATTCAGTTTTCATCAGCTCATTTGTTGCTTTCGTGGAAGGATGGAGCATTATAGTTCTCTATTGTGCCATTTTCGGTGATGTCACCCTTCTGTCCATTGTTTTTGAAGAAAAATTACTGCATAGTTGATGTGAGTTTTCCTTTTGCTGTTTTGGAAAGCAGATCTGTTTTCTGTATAAAGGAGGTCTGTTTTTTCGGTAGTTCTTTCCTCTAATAGCTGACTGGGAATTCTGATGGGGAAGTCTTTATGATGCAGGGCAGGAGGGACTAGTTGCTTGTCAAGATTTGTTATAAGGTGGGTAGGCTGGGAATTTGCTGTCTGGAAGTGGGCCTTCTAAACGCCCACTGAGAAAGGATATTTCTCTGAGAAGTCAGTATCCAAGCTACAAGTCTTAACTTTTTCCATGGCATTTAATTTTTTTCATTAAAATCCCTTTAATTTTTTTTAAAATTTGTTTTTTGCTTATTGGCAAATGCCAGTGACTATTACTCTAGGCAAAGCATTTAGGGAGGAATATGGTGGTGGAGACTGATGCAGCTTTTCTGTCTTACAAATCTGCAGTTAATTCCCCAGTTTAAATCGCCACCTCTCATTTTTGCTCCCTTCTGGGCTTACTGACTCAGAGCCCAGAGTATCTCCAGGGTTCTGCCAGGCAAGCTGGTTTCCATTTCCTCTGCAGCTTCCTCATAATGTATTCTAGACTGTGGTTTCATCCATCTGTTTCACCTGCCAACTTGCTCACATCCACTTTCCTTCTCTCAGAAATGTGTTGGGATCTCTTTTATTGGCAATACCTTCACCTTTATCTCACTCTTCTTCTTGTTAGAGGCTTATTCTTTTATGTACTGATATACTTTTATTTTAATGGACTCTAGGAGGGATTGTGAAGATCTACCTAGTCCAACATCTTGAGCTAGAGTCAACAAATAGTTTTGAGCACTTTTCCTGTTCCAGGTACTATGCTAGGTGCTAGTGATGGAAAAATGAATGAAACTTGTTTCCTGGTGTCAAAACACTCGCAGTGTAGTAATGGATGCTGTCCTATGCAACAGATATTAAAATAGGACTTTCCCTGTTTCAGTTTTGGATGAGAATGCAAAGCTAAAAACAAAGGAGTCACATATTCTAAAGAGAGGAGACACAGCATCTTTATAGAATTTGTTAAAGTATGAGTTCCAAAATATGATCTATTACCCCTTAGGTTATTACTTACCCTGAAGGTATATAAAGATAAGTATGGGGATTGATTGAGAGGAAGGTGGTAGAGAAGATGGTTTCGACGAGTCGTGAGAATGTTTCTTCTGCTCATGGGAGAGTGAAGGAGACACTTCCTACTCAAGTGAAAATGGGGCTACAAGAGAACCACTCCAAGGGCTTGACGTATATCCCCTGGAGATTGACATTTGCAGGGATTGGCAATGGACTTACATCTGAAAACAAAGTCTTAAAGTGAGAGAGACTATGTCTAATGCAACCTGTGACAACAGAGGAAAGAGAACATTGCATTTGCAGGGAGCTGTACTACCAACATATGGGCAAAGCTGCCTGTTTTCCAGGGGCCAGAAGGAGTTACCATAGTGGGAATTTAGAGTTGGGTCATCTTATAAGGGATATCCTCTAGGAAATATCTCGGAAGTATGAATTGACCCCAACAGAAGAAGGGACTCATAGAAACCAAGGAAAGAGGTGTTGAAAGGGGCCAGCCAGAATAGGTGTTGCCCAAGTCAAGGGAACTGCAAGTGAAAGAAGTCCAGTGACAGGGGAGTTCTAAGTAACTCTCCAGAGAAAGTATTAGCTTTGGACATCTGCAGCACTCTCTAATGCCAGGTGAAAACAGAACCAGTAAAGGAAAACTTGTTTTGGCTCTTCCTTCTAGTCCTTCCCTCTCATCCAACCCTAGAGGTAGGGTTTGAGGCAGCACTGGGGGAGGAGGGATGGAAGAGAAAATGGATGAGTGGGGAAGCCAACCACACTCCCTATCCTTTCCCCACTACAAGTTTCTGGGTGGAACTGAGGGAGGGGAGAAACTTGGAAATCAGTGATGGATTAAAGCTGTGTTGTACGAGACTGGACTGGAATTTTTAATGCCCCAAAACAAAACTATTTTTTAATATCTGAGAGTGACTGAAAAAGGTATGAGCTCTGTCTGAAATTTCATGCAGGGGCAGGGAAAAGTGATTCCACAGAGCTTGTGGTGTGAAGCAGTGGTGTGAAAGAATTATATTGCTTTCTGCTTACACCCTACTGTGTCTAGCTCATTCAATAAACTTGTTTATATAAGTGCCACACTATATGTATAGTCAAGGTTCAGTGAGTGGTAGCACATAGGAGAAAGTAATAAACTCTTCCCAGGGAAGCCAGGAAAGGCCTGACGCCTTCTCCCAGAAGAGTTAGTGCTTGAGCTGGATTTTAAACACCAAGAAGGAATTTTCCAGGTAAGGATGGAGTGGGAGGACATTCCAGTAAAAGGGAACAGTGTGTTACAAAAATAGATGTATATGGGTAAATGCGTGTAGTTCAGTGATTCCGAATCATAGCAGTATAAACCACAGCTGGATAAGGCAGGGAGGTGGGGTAACATTTAGGAATCTGCTTATGAAGTGTCTTTTTTTCTGAAAGTATTTTAAGCAGGGGAGTTCATAGGATCATATTTGCATTTTAAAAGCTCACTCTTGTCACAGCGTGGTGTGTGGATTGATGGGGATTGTGGGGACTGGGAAGCAATGCCAGGTTAAAATTGAGTCAATTAGATCTTTTGATTATCTAGAAATATCCTAAAAATAGACTTATCTATTTAAAAAAAAAGTTTTGTCTAAGTACAGTAGGATTCTGAGCTTGAATTCTGGCTGGGATTTGAATTTGTCTGGGGTTATGCAATGAGCTGCAGGGATGGGCAGCTATAAGTCTTCTAGTATGGGGCCCTGTAAGGACTTGTAGGGGACAAGGCAGGCAGCCCCAAGATGGACCACTTTGGCATATTGATTATATTAAGTAAAAGTTACTTAATGTTAGAGACAGTTAGGTACTAACAGGATATCTGGATGCCAGCAAAGAGGAAGTCATGACAAGGTATGGAGAAAGTCAGAGGCCTGTCCTCACAACACTCCACAGGAAGCCAGATCACACCAGTTAGGCCCAGGATGACAGGTGTCATGACAGGAAACCCCTGGTCAAATAAGGAAGAAAAGGTGTGAGACCCTGCTTCCAAGAAGTCCCTGCCCTGTGTAATGAATATTCTACCCTCCATGAACAACTGTTAGTAAAAGATAGAAACCCAAACCCCAGGGCTCACAGCTCTCTCTTGGGCTTGCCTGCTTTCCTATTGCAAGAATGTACTTTTGCTTTAATAAGCTTTCCCCACTTGTGTTGCTTGTCCACTGTGTGTTCATCCTTGAATGCCTTCTTGTGACAAAACAGAGAATCTTCAGCAACATCTGTAGAATGGGCTGGGTTGAGAGGCCCCAGGTCTCCCCAGTTCACCTGGCAACATTCAGAGATAACCTGTGCAAGAAGGACCTCTGTCCCCCTTAAAGCAGGAAATCTCTCATGTGAAAGGTACCCTTCATGTACCAGGAGGTAGAGACATCCTTATCACCAGAAATGGGAATTTTAGAGCCAAGATGGCTGTATAAAGAACCCTTGTGACTTTTAACTAATTTACTACCACAGCCCAAATTCTGTTTAGAATTCCTTAGTAATTGACACTCTCACAGTTTTCTTTGTCCTGTCAGTTCCTCACAGATGTATGATTTCTTTCTAGAAAGGATAAAAACTGTCTACCTTGGTCATTTCTTTAGGTCTTAATTTGATAATCAGGCCTCTGTGCACATGTAATAAAACTATTTTTTTCTCCTGTTAATCTGTCTCATGTTAGTTGAATCTTTATTCCAGTTGGAAGACCTTGAGGGTAGAAAAGAGTTTTTCCTTCCCTTCAGACTCCTTAAAGAGAACTTATTCTGAGGCAGTGATTTTTTTTTCTTTAGTAAGTTCTGTGCCCAACATGGGGTTTGAACTCATGACACCGAGATCAAGAGTGGCGTGCTCTACTGACTGAACAAGCCATACTGACTGAACAAGCCAGGTGCTCCAAGGCGGTGGTGAATCTTACCCTGGGGTTCACAAACAGAATTCATGGGGTCTATGACCTTGGAAGGGAAAATAGTTATATCTTTGAAATTTAGCATTTCTTCCAATTATGAACATACACAACAAACCTCAATGGTAGTAAGCATGTCACAGATATTTTTATATCACATTGCAATTTTATTCAGATATCTTAAAATATTATTTATTCACAAACTTCTTTGAATAATTGTGGTGTTAGATTTTTTTTAAAGATTTTATTCATTTCTTTGACAGAGAGAAACACAGCTAGAGAGGGAACACAAGCAGGGGGAGTGAGAGAGGGAGAAGCAGGCTTCCCACTGAGCAGGGAGCCCGATGTGGGGCTCGATCCCGGACCCTGGGATCATGACCTGAGCCGAAGGCAGATGCTCAACAACTGAGCCACCCAGGCGCCCCTGTGGTCTTAGATTTGCTGCTAGATCATTTACTTAGTGTGTTAATAAAAAGCAAAATTACCATATAAAATTTGTGCTAAAAATAGTTTGATAACTATTTCAATGTAATTGGTTTCCTTTGTAATCTGATGCATTTTATTTGATACATTCAAGAACCTTATTCTGAGAAAGGGTTCACGGAGTTCAACAGACTACCAAAGGTGTGCATGGCACACAGAAAGGTCAGAAACTCCTGTTTAAGGAAAAAGAATCACTCAAATTTGTGTCCCTGTCCATTTACATGCGAGATTGAATTGTGTAGGGGTATAAAAATAACACTTCTAGGTTCCTGGCTGACCCCTCACTGTAATAAACAGGAGAAAAACAAACATAAGTTTAATATGTATACTTCTTGTACACATGGTACATACCCAGGAATATCAGATAACTCCCCCAGATGGCCCAAGCCAGCATTTAAATACCATCATCAGCTAAAGACAAAAGTAGATGTTGGGGATTGTTGGAGAGACCAGTTTTGGGAGGTTACCAGGAAAAATCACAATAAATAAGGGTAGGGTTGTTATACAGATTTAAGTCCTTGCCTTCTCCACTGATAAGAGTTTCTAGAGATTGAGTAACCCCCCTCTTCCATGGTACAGAGAGGGAGACATTCTTACAAAGAAAGATTTCCTTTATAAATGTGAATTTCCCTCACAAAAGGTTAACTTCTACTCTGTTTGTTGAGCTTCTAACATGTCTGCTGTTTCTTAAAAATAACCAGGTGAAAACAGTCCTTATGTCAAAGAAGTATATTTTAGAGTGGCGAATTCTGCTCCCTGTCAGTAGCTATGATGAAAATGATATCTGTGTGCTCCGAATAAGAACGATGAGGCTCTAGTTTACTTATGCTACCCACTCTTCCTCCTTTCAGTGAAAAAGGTTCTAAAGCACAAGCAGCCTCCTTTCCCATTTGTCCTCAGACCACCCTAGAGAGCTGACATCTCCAGATTCCAGGGCTTTGGCTTCAGTGAGACATCCGAAGATCCTGGTGGTGTAACTGGGGCTGAGGGGTGCGAGAGCCCCTGGCTGAAGGGGTCCCAAACAAACCAGGTTTGGCCACTGCAAAATCCAAAGGCAGAGAAATGAGTGGTGGTGAAACAAGAAAGGGATTTATTTCAGAGAGGCCACCACCAGGAAGACAGTGGACTAAGGTCTCAGACTGCCTCCAAAGTGCTGAAAATCCTTCCAGGTTCATATAAGGAAAATGTGGGACAAGGGTCAGTAGGTACATGCAGGTAGGCAGGAAAGGTCAGTTGATCATTGTCTTGGGGTTAGTCACTCGGGGTCTTGCTAGCTCAGAGCAGTCCTTATTGCTTAAGGGGGTAGTTTCAGTTCCCATCCCAGGATGCTTTGTCAACGAGGACTTTCACCTGAGTTTAGAGATAAGCTGGAAAAGAACTTAATTAGAAAATTTAAGGTCAAAATGGATATAGTTGAAGTCCTCCTTCAGTAGGTAATGGCAGAAGATGCCTGGTGGAGGACAGTGGCACCTGGCTGATGCCATGGTGCCCAGAAGAAAGAGTAGGCAGGGGAGGTGGAAACAGTAGCAGAAACCACTTGGTAGCTGATTAGGCAGCTAGTTAGAGTCATTTGGGCTCACAGGTAATGTTCACTCCCCAGGAACATCTACACTCTGGAGGGCCCTTAATCAAAGAACCTGAGGTGTTAGGTGCACTGGATGGAAGAACCCACAAAATTTGATTATTATGTTTAATAGAACCTCTAGTATCCATAGTCTAAAGAGGTCTGAAGAAATTTGGTTTCCAGAGCAATTTGTTGTGGGAGTGAGAGCCATCATATTGGCTTATATTATCACTTTTTTATATAAAAGATAAAAAACCAAGTGAACTCCCTTTTTTTGTGTTCAGTATTTCATTAGTTGAACAACCTCTACATGTGTTTACAGAAATATTTTATGGCCTGAGAATAACTTCAAAGGCTGAGAGCATGTTTCCCCCAGCATTTGCTTTAGAGCTCACTCAAGTAATCAGTTTCCAGCTTCTAGAACAAATCTTAGTTTTCTTGAACAGCAGTATCATAATCACATGCTGATGTATATTTGAATGGAGAAAGTGCCAGGTGTTTCAACTTCGTCCCCAACAGGTTTACAATCAAACTGTTAATAGTTCCCTGTTGGTTTAGAAAGTTTTTTGGGGGGTGGGGGTTGTTTATTTTATGCATATAAAAGGAATTATATAATCTCTTGGGTGGAGATGTGCCTGTGACAAAAAATGCTCAGTTTACCATCAGCTGTGCCACTGATATTTATCAACTGTAAATTGAGGATCTTTGCATTACAAAAACCAGGTATTCTTTAAAGAAGCCATGGGATTAAATAAAATGATATGTGACAAGTGGTTACAACGGTGCTTATTGGCACAGAGCAAGTGCTTGATAAATGTTCATCATCATCGTCCCACCCAATAAGCATGGATTTGAATAGTATTCCCTAGGCTCCCATCCTTCTGTATAGAGCATGTATGTGAGCAGAGGGGCAGAGGAAGGGGAGAATTAGACAATGGAAGTCTTCTCTTCTCACCTAGCTGTGTGCTTGCTTGTATGGTTATATTTCAGTGGAAAAGGAGATAAACTAAATGTTCAGCTTGGTATGGGCTTCATTGGTTCAGGAGAAGAGAGGTCAAATAGGTTTGTGAAGTACTATACACTTCAGCCCCCACCTTGGAGAGCCATAATGTCCTTTAGCACATTAGGTAAGCTAAGAAATCCCTCAGAAAAAAAGCAATTTAATTTTTTAAACTCAGCTTGACAAAGATAGTTGGCTACATCACTCCTCTTTCTTGTAACACTTATTAATATACCCAGGCACTAGCGTGCTATATGTAGTAGGGTGTCTGAGACAAATACATTTTTTCCTCTTCAGAGAAATGACCTGTCAGTCACTCTCTACCCAGGCAGTCACAAGGGCACCCTGTAGCAGGTCTTCAAGAGGCTATGTCAGTTACCAAGATGTTCATGACAGATGTCTAGAGGCAGAAGTCCAGGGAGGGAACAGACTTACATGCCCAACCCCTCTGTCCTGAGATTTGCAGTTAGGAGGATCTATTGAGGTAGAGAAGGTAGCCCTTTTCAAGACCTATTGCCAATAAAGGACCACTAGACTCATGAAATAAAGTCACCAACAACTTAAAGAGAGGCTGGTCTGGTGGTCTGGTCCTGGTGCTGAGTAAAGAAGAATCAACCAGATGGTGTCAGGACTGACAATGTAGTTTGCAGCAGCACCCAGTGTGAAATGAGCATGCAGGGCCCCTAGTTTAAAAGTTATTAAAAATTTAAAGACAGCAACAGCACAGCATTAAACTGAGGGTGGGGTCCTCCTAAGCCTTGTGCCCCTGTGCAACTGCTCAGGTTGTACACAATGAATCCAGCCCTGGATGGCGGTCTTGGTCTTTGGAGGCTGTACACAAGAGTACTCTTCTTGCTCTGTCTCTTCTAGGGCTCCCTTACCACCTGAGGAAGTAACTGGGTGTGAAATGAAGCTCCTGGTACCTAAGATTTGTAAGGAGATCCATCCAGATCAATTTCTTTATTTTCTATGGTGGGTATAACAAATAACTAGAAAGGTAGTGGCTTAAAACAATACAAATTTATTATCAGGAGTTTGAATGGGTCTCACAGGGCTAAAATAAAAGTATTGGCAGAGCTGGTTCCTTCCAAAGCCTGTAGGGGAGAGTCCATTTTTTTCCCTTTCCCAGTTTCTAGAGGTTGCCTGCCTTCCTTACCTCGTGGCTCCCTTTGTCCATCTTCAGTGCCAGAGATGTTACATTTTTCTGATCATTCTTCTGTAGTCACCTCTCCCTCTGACTCCAATCTTACTGCCTCCTGCTTCCACTTCAAGGATGTAGGGCCCACCTGGAAAATCCAGGATAATTTTCCTATCTGCTGATTAGCAACCTTAATTTTTTTAAAAGATTTATTTATTTATTTATTTGACAGAGAGAAACACAGCTAGAGAGGGAACACAAGCAGGGGGAGTGAGAGAGGGAGAAGCAGGCTCCTGCCAAGCAGGGCGCCCGATGTGGGACTCGATCCCGGGTCTCTGGGATCATGACCTGAGCCGAAGGCAGTCGCTTAACCAACTGAGCCACCCAGGTGCCCCAAGAAACCTTAATTTTATCTGTAACATTAATTGCCCCTTTCTGGGTAATCTGTCATATTCCATATTAGATTCCAAGGATTAAGACTTCTTTGGTAGACATGATGAGGGCTGTCACATGCTCTTTCTCAGTCAATATCCACCCACCAGAGATAACCAGTAATCTGACTTCCAACATTGTTATCAGTTTTTATTTATCATAAACCATTCTAAAACTTAGCAGCTTAAAATAACAACTGTTTTATTTGCTCATAATTTTGTGGGTCAGGAATTCAGGCTGAGCTCAGCTGGGTAATTCTGCTAGTTCACCTGTGGTCACTCATATGACTGCAGTCATTTGGTGGCTTACTGGGCTGGATGGTCCAAAATGGTTTCATACACATGTCTGGTGGTTGGTGCTAGCTGTCAACTAGGTCCCTCTCTCTGCATATAGGTATTTAATCCTCTAAGAGGTCAGACTGGGTTGCTTTACATGGACATCTCAGGGCAGCAAGAAGGCAACAGCAAATTGCCCAGAAATTGTACAATGTCATCTCCACTGGATTCTTTGGGTCAGAGCAGGTCACAAGGCCATCCTAGACTCCAGGGGTAGAAAAATAAACTCTACCTCCTGACGGCGGGAGCTGCAAAAAAGCTTGTGGACATTTTTTCACCACATTACCATAACTGAATTTTGCCTGTTCTTGAACTTCATATAAATGAAATCATTTACATGAATGTACTCTTGTTTCTGGCTTCTTTTGTTAACATTATGTATGTGAAATTCAACCATTTTCTTAAAAAGGTTTATTTATTTATTTTAGAGAGCCAGAGAGAGAGAGAGAGAGAGAGAGAGAGAGAGAGAGAGTAGGGGAGGGGCAGAAGAAGAGGGAGAGAGTCCTCAAGCAGACTCCCCACTGAGCATGGAGCCTGACATGGGGCCTGATCCCAGGACTCTGAGATCATGACCTGAGCTGAAACCAAGAGCTGGACACTTAACTGACTGAACCACTGAGGTGCCTCCAACCATGTTTTTGTGTGTGGCAGTACATTGTTCTTTTTTATTGCTGCTGCTCATATTCCATTGTATGAACATACAGCAGTTAAAAATTATTTAAATTAAATTTATTTTTTAAAGATTTTATTTATTTATTTGAGAGAGAGAGTGAGTGAAAGAGAAAGAGAACACAAGTAGGGGGAGGGACAGTGGAAGAGGGAGAAGCAGATTCCCTTGCTGAGCAGGGAGCCTAAAGTGAGGTTCATTTGATGCCAGGACTGTGGGGTTATGACCTGAGCCCAAAGCAGATGAGCCACCCTATTTAAATTCAATTTAGTTAACATATAGTTAACTATATGTTTGTTTCACAGGTAGAATTGAGTGTATATAACACCCAGTGCCCATTAAAAGTGCCGTCCTTAATACCCATCACTCAATTACCCCATCTCCCCACCCACCTCCCCTCCAGCAATCCTCTGTTTGTTCTCCATAGTTAAGAGTCTCTTGTGGTTTGCCTCCCTCTCTGTTTTTGTCTTATTTTATTTTTCCTTCCCTTCCCCTATGTTCATCTGTTTTGTTTCTTAAATTCCACATGAGTGAAATCATATGATAGCTGTCTTTCTCTGACTTATTTTGCTTAGCATAATACCCTCTAGTTCCATAAACATCACTGCAAATGGCAAGATTTCATTATTTTTGATGGCTGAGTAATATTCCATTGTATATATCTCTCTATATATCACATCTTCTTTATGCATTCCTCCGTAGAAGGACATATGGTCTCTTTCCATAGTTTGGCTACTGTGGACATTGATGCTATAAACATTGGGGTGCATGTGCTCCTTTGAATCAGTATTTTTGCATCCTTCAGAAAAATACCTAGTAGTGCAATTGTTGGGTCATAAGTTTGTTCTATTTTTAACTTTTTAAAGAACCTCCACACTGATTCTACAGTGGTTGTGCCAGAAAACTATAAAACACTTATGAGGGGTGCCTGGGTGGCTCAGTTGGTTAAGTGACTGCCTTCGGCTCAGGTCATGATCCTGGAGACCTCGGATTGAGCCCCACATCGGGCTCCCTGCTCGGCAGGAAGCCTACTTCTCCCTCTCTCACTCCCCTTGCTTGTGTTCCCTCTCTGGCTGTGTTTCTCTCTGTCAAATAAATAAAATCTTTAAAAAAAACAAAATAAAACACTTATGACAAAAATTGAGGAAGACACAGAGAAATGGAAAAACATTCCAGGCTGATAGATTGGAAGAACAAATATTGTTAAATTGTCTATAGTACCCAAAGCATCTTTATTCAGTGCAATCCCTATCAAAATACCACCAGCATTTTTCATAGAGCTGGAATAAACAATATTAAAATTTGTATGGAAGCAGAAAAGACCTTGAATAGCCAAAGCAAAGTTGAAAAAGAATAGCAAAGCTGGAGGCATCACAATTCTGGACTTCAAGCTCTAATACAAAGCTGTTATCATGAAGACAGTATAGTACTGACACAAAAGCAGGCACATAGATCAGTGGAACAGAAGAGAGAGCCAAGAAATGGCCCC
Source organism: Spilogale gracilis (assembly GCA_004023965.1). Taxonomy (NCBI): domain Eukaryota; kingdom Metazoa; phylum Chordata; class Mammalia; order Carnivora; family Mephitidae; genus Spilogale; species Spilogale gracilis. The sequence continues at coordinate 114,605 of PITA01000702.1, read as the reverse complement.
TCAACTCTGTGGTCATCTAATCTTTGACAAAGCAGGAAAGAATGTCTAATGGAAAAAAGACAGTCCCTTCAATAGACGATGTTGGGAAAATTGGACAGCCAGATGCAGAAGAATGAAACTGGACCACTTTCTTACACCATACACAAAATAAATGGATGAAAGGCCTAAATGTGAGACAGAAAACCATCAGGAGAACACAGGCAGCAACCTCTTTGACCTTGGCTGCAGAAAGTTCTTGCTAGACATGTCTTCAAAAGCAAGGGAAACAAAAGCAAAAAGGAACTATTGGGACTTCATCAAGATAAAAAAGGTTTTGCACAGCAAAGGAAATAGTTGATAAAACTAAAAGGCAACCTATGGAATGGGAGAAGATATCTGCAATGGCCTGTCAGATAAAGGGCCAATATCCAAAATCTGTCAAGAACTTATCCAATTCAACACCCCAAAAAATCTGGTTAAGAAATGGGCAGAAGGCATGAACAGACATTTCTCTAAAGAAGACATACTAACAGACACAAGAAAAAATGCTCAACATCACTTGGCATCAGGGAAATTCAAATCAAAACCACATTGAGATACCACCTTACCCCAGTTAGAATGGCTAAAATCAACAGCTCAGGAAACAACAGATATTGGTGAGGATGTAGAGAAAGCTGAATCCTCTTACACTGTTGGTGGAACATACTGCAGTTTATTTATTCATTCCAACATTGATAAATATTTGACTTATTTCTAGTTTCTGGCTATTATAAATAAGGCTAGTATTCTTGTGCATGTCTTTTGAAGAACATCAGTACTCAATTATCCTGGGTATGTATATAGGAATAGAATTACTGGGTCAGAGGGTAGGCTAGTATTAAGCTTTAGAAAATACTGCCAAATAGTATTCTGAAGGGATTGCACTAATTTACACACCCACAAGCATTGAAGACTGGCAACCTGGTAAGGAATTACCATGCCAAAAAAGAAGGGAAAATGGTAAAGAACATGAAAGCTCACTATTATTAATAGAAAATATAAAATTTAAGATAAAAATCATTACTAGAGAGGAAAAGGGAATTGTCATACAAATAAATGTTTCAATTCACCAAGAGATATAACAATTAAGAATTTTTATTTTTCTAGTAACATAGCCTCAAAATTTAAAAGGAATATTGAGAGTACTATAAGGAGAATCAAACCCACAATCATAGTGGTAGATTTCAACATACGTCTCATAATATTGACAATACAAGCAGAATAAAAACTGTCTTTTTGTGCATGTCTATGTATACATATAAATATAATTTAGACAACACAATGAATAAATGTGTTTTTAGTAAAATTTTAATTCTGGAATAACTTTAAATATATAAAAAAAGTTGCAACAATAGGAAAGAGAGTTCTCATATCCTCTTCACCAAGGTACCTCTAATATGAACATCTTAATTAAGCATAGTACATTTTTAAAAAGTAAGAAATTAACACTGGCCCATTTACTGTTAATTAATATGCAGAACTTATTCAGATCTCATCAAATTTTCCACGAATGTCCTCTTTTGTTTGCAGTATCCAATCCTCAATAATACATTTCATTTATTTGTCATAACCCCTTAGTCTCCTCCAATATGTAACACTTTGTCAGTCTTTGTGTTTCATGACCTTGCTAATTTCAAATGGTCAGGTATTTTGTAGAATGTCTTTCAGTTTGGGTTTGTTTGATGTGATGTTTTCTCATGATTGAAATCTTGATTTCCCTGGGGTTGTGGGTTTTTTGAAAGAATATCATAGAATTGAAGTACCCATTTCATTGCATCATACCAAAGTGTATGTGATTTCAATATGTCTTATCTCTGATGATATTAATTCTGATTGCTTGGTTAAGTTAGTGTCTGTCAGGGTTTTTCACTGTGAAGTTACTATTTTCCCCTTTCCACATTCTATTCTTTGGAATTGAGCCATTAAGTTAAAGCCCACACTCAAGGGGTAGGGAATTATGCTCCCCTCCTTTAGGGTGGAATATCTACATAATTTATTTCAAAATCTTTGCATGGGAGGTTCATCTCTTCTCTCCCATTTATATATTTATTCAATCATTTTTAAAAGATTTTTATTTATTTGAGAGATAGTATATGATTAGGGGGGGAGGAGAGGGAGACAGAGAAGCAGACTCTCCACTGAGCAGGAAGCCTTATGTGGTGCTCAATCCCAGGACCCTGAGATTATGACCTGAGCTGAAGGCAGATGCTTAACTGACTGAGCCACCCACGTGCCCCTTAATCATTTGTTTATACCAGTACAGACTCATGCATTTTTATTTTATTCTGAGTTATAATCTAATATTATGTTATTTTATTTTGTTCACATTGCATAATAAACAAGTTTAAGCTAATGAAATAGCTGGAGTACTGTATCAAAAACTGCAGAAAAAATTGTTTTCAAGTATACATGGAAACATTTATCAAACATAATTATGAGCTGGGCCATAATAATGTTCCTAACACATTTCAAATAATTGAAATTATAAAAAATGTAGTTTCTAACCTTGATGCAACTAAATTAGATATCAATAATAAGAATATATCTAGAAAATCCCCATATTTGGGAAATTAAGAAATAGATTTTGAAATAATCTTTGGATCAAATGTGATATCATAATGGAAATTAGGAGATACTTTGAACTTCACAGCAAATATATAAATATAATAATATATATCACAATTATATATATATATTTCCCAAATATATATATCATACAACTCTCTATATACATCTAGATAGATAGATATATCCTATTAAAACATGAGATTTGGCTAAACTTATACCTGGAAGGAAAGTTAGCTTTTTTTTTTGAAGGAAAGTTAGTCTTAAATATCTACATTAAAAATAAGAAAGATTGAAATTTAAAGAGTTAATTACAGTAAAAAAATTAATCCAAAGATTGTAAAAAGAAGAAAACAGTAAAGGTGATGTGAAAGACAAAATGTACTGGACCATTAAGGAGATGATTTTATTCATGCTGTTGCAGTCAGGTAAGCCCCTTAATGAGGAATGTCTTTAAGAAAAGGAAGTGGGTCTGGTGTTTTATAGAGGCAGGTAAACAAGGGAATTGTGGGTAAATCTTATGGGAATCATAAGGAAGGATGGAAATGGATCTTATCTGAGGCATTGAGAAAGGGTAGAGGTGGGTCTACTTTTGGGATAAGTGAGGGCAGAGTGGTTCACAAATGGGTGGGACTACAGGGTTCAGATGCTTAATATTGTCAATAAGAACAGAAATTAATGAAATAGAATAAAAAATAATAATACAAAAGTGGACCAACACCACCAAATTTGCTCCTTCAAAAAGATGAATAAAATTGATAAATCTCTAGCAAGACTGATTAAGAAAATAAGAAAAGATCTAAATAATCAATGTCAGAAGTGAAAAAAGATACATCACTACATATGCTGCAGACATTAAAGAGATAGAATATATTATAAATAACAAAATGGGTAACTTTAGATGGAGTTGGAAAATTCCTAGAAAAATACGACTTATTAAAACTGAATTAAGAAAAATTAAGCAATTTTATTCTTACCCACCCTTGTAGGCCATGTCTTTATAAATTGAAGAAAATTGGTGGAAGTTGTAAGGTTTTTGTAAACACCTGTCCTTTCTTCAATACTAACTTTTTAGGAAGGGAGGTAGGTTTGGGAGCACCAGAATTTTTTTTCCCTTTGGTTCTCTCTTTTAAAGTTTACAGTGCAAGTTTGTTCCCCTTTCCTTGTCTGGCTGCTGTTGGAAAATTTGGGGCAGCTAAAACAAGATGATTTTTTAAAAGATTTTATTTGTTTACCAGATAGAGAGAGAAAGTGAGGGCTTAAGCAGTGGGGAGGCAGGCAGAGGAAGTGGGCTCCCCGCTGAGCAAGGAACCTGGATGCAGGACTCCATCCCAGGACCCTGGGATCATGACCTGAGCAGAAAGCAGCTGCTTAACTGACTGAGCCAATTCAGGCATCCCAAGACTATTTTTTCTTAATTAGGGACTTTAACAGAGAATACAGCAGGATAAAACAGAATTATATAATTTCAACCTTTCTCCCTCCCTGTTCTTTTTTTTTAAAGATTTTATTTATTTGACAGAGAGAAACACAGCCAGAGAGGGAACACAAGCAGGGGGAGTGAGAGAGGAAGAAGCAGGCTGGAGCCCGATGTGGGACTCGATCCCGGGTCTCCGGGATCATGACCTGAGCCGAAGGCAGTTGCTTAACCAACTGAGCCACCCAGGCGCCCCCCTGTTCTTTTTTTAAGGCTTATTTATTTAAGCAATCTCTACTCCCAACATGGGGCTCAAACTCATGACCCAGAGAGATCAAGAGTCACACACTCCTCCAACTGAGCCAGCTAGGCACAACTACTCATCCTCAATCTTATATGGTTCTTCTATTATAGCTCTTGTAAAAGCCAAGCACCTATTTTATGGTAATGTATAAATGGGAGCAGTCCAGTGCAGCCACATGTGTTATTTACCAGTAGTGTAAAATGTAGGTTATAGATGAAAAGAATCTGGAAAGGTATATGGTTAGAATGTAGCTGAGATCAGTGGTCTACGAATTCTTGTTCACAGATCAATTTCATCTGGATCACCCAGGGAGCATTTGGTCTGGGGCCAGTCCTGGAATATGCTTTCTGTAAGTCTATTGGGTGATTCTGACAGATATTTAGGCTTGGGAACTGTTATCTTGTCCTATCTTAAAAATCGATTGTTTCAACTGTGCTATTATATTTAAGATGACTCTGTTCAGTAAGTTCTGGAATGCAGACATTTGGTACTGATAATGAAACTGAAATGTAAACTGGTAAGTAAGATCATTCTGGAGAACAATTCTGCAATATATAATAAGGCTGGAGATGCATGCATAGGAAAAATTCTACTTCAAAGCACATACTTACAGATGTATACCAGGAGACTCTTAAACCATTAAAATGAATAAACTAGTTTACAGTTATTAACATGGGAAGATCTAGAAAACATCATGGGAAGTGGAAAATGCAAGTTTGAAAAAAGCTGAAATTATTTACTACAGAGACAATACTATATTATTTATCAATAAATATATATTTATAAAAGCATATACAAGAGTATATACACCAAACTTGGAAAGAGAAGGAGGAAGCAAAAGAGGGAGAAATGTGATAGAAGAGAGCTTTATTGTATCAATAACATTAAATTTCTTAAAAGGATCTGAAGCAAGCTTTCAAAGTGTTTGCAAAAATTTTAAATCTGCCACTTCCTAGCTGTGTGATCTTGGGTAAATTACATAACCTGTATGAGCCCCAGTTTCTTCATTTGTAAAAGGAGATATTAATTGTACCTATAATTCATGGGGTTGTTTTGAGGATTAAATGAGGTAACACATACAATTTTTTTTCATGTAAGCACTCCTTAAATCATAGCTCTTATTATGACTGATCAGCAAGAAAGTATCAAAAGCATTCATTCAGCCATGGGTGAGTAAGGGCAGATGAAAACAGGTATATTCTAGATAGAGATGACATTAGCACTTCAGAGCAGAAGCACCTGTATGGGCCCAGGGCAGACTGTCCCAAAATGTACTATAATGACATATTGGTTATTTTGAATTAAGTTTACCTTAGAACTTTTTTTATTGTGTCATATTATTCACCATAAAATAATTAAGTTTACTTTAAAAATAGCCTATTCAATAAGCACACTCAGAATCCCCTTTGTCTCCCTAAAAGTTGGAAATAAATATCTCATGGGAAAGGTTCCCTCCCTACACCAGGAGGTAGAGAGACATTTTCATCACCAGAGAGAGGGAGTCTAGAGCCAAGAAGTCTATAAATAAATCTTGTTACTTTTTACTAATTTACTATATTAGCCCAAATTCTGTTTAAAATTCATTACTAATTGAAGCTCCCAAATAAAAGTTTTCTTTGTCCTGTCAATTCTTCACAAATGTGTTGTCTCTGTCTAAAATGTATAAAACCTGCCTGCCTTGGACTTTTCTTTGGGTCTTACTTCTTTGGGTCTCAATTTCATTATTGGGCCTCCATGAGCAGGTGAAACTGTTTTTTTTTTTCTCCTGTTAATCTGTCTCATGTCAATTTAATTCTTAGTCCAGCCAGAAGAATCTTGGACAGAGGAAATTTTCTTCCTCCCCTTCTCACAACTCTGGTAAAGGCACAGTACTGAGTGTGCCCTTGGGCAGAGAGAACAGGGAGGAAATGTTGCCTTCTCAGTTGCCGCTCTGATGGGTTCAGGGTCTGTCTCCCCTGCAGGGTTTGTATGAGTTTGTACTTCTTAGGGTGATGGGTAATGAGTGCCCTTACCTGGCACAAGGTATTGTATGATTTGGGTTCTTCTAAACTCTAGTCCCAAATTTCCAGAGACTAGGGTGACACCTCCAGAGAGTGGTCAGTTCTCTTCCTTGTCATTGCCTTGTGGAAAACAGGACAGCAGTGGAGTGTGGAACCCAGGCACTGGAAGAGTTTGTGAAGAAGTCACCATCCTCTCTTCTGAGCCTTGAGGCAAGTCTGGAAGGATAAGTGATTTCTTCTATCAATGGCTTTACAGGCCTGTCCTTTTCAAGTTATGAAAATTTGGATAAAGTCCTACTAGGTGTTCCTGTTGTTGCCCATTCCTTTCTAATAGCAAAATGTAGTCCACTGAGCAAGGCTAACAAAGGTTGTGGAAAATAAACACCTTATGTGGCATTTCAAAAGAGGCTGTGGGATGGTGTGGGGTTAGGTTCATCCATTCCACCAGCGTTGGTGAAAAACAGAAGATGACCTTACCTCTTCCTGTTTATTCAATCATCTATCACCTATTGACCTTTAGGTACCCAGTACCCTCAAAAGTCTCCTCCTTTCCATCAGATCAAAACCAGAACAGTAGTCATTTTTCACTGTAGTATCCATGCATTTATATTAATGATATAAATATATTTTGGAGGAGATCCTATTGGCAAGCTATTTCTAAGAACAGCTGCGGCAAAAGGATCTATCCATTTCCTCCAAGTCTAGGCTGGTGATTTTTCGCAAAGGTTGTGTCCCCAGTTTTTCTGTACTAGTCAGTCTATGCTTGGTCTGAAAGAAACAGCTGCTCACAGATCTGCCACCCAGTTGGTTCGTTCCCTTCTACTTTAGCCCCTACCTTCTGGCCCAACTTTCAGATTCTCAGGTCCTAGGGAATTAAGAGTCCATTCCTCTTTTGTTTTATACCAAAACACTTGGCTAATGACTCATCTGTCCTTGCCCTCCCCTCCAAGTGTGGTGATCCAAGCATGACTTGCCAGCTAGTTAGTCTGCAGGAGCTCAGTATCCCAGAGTCTCCCCTTCCTTGAGTTCTCTAGGGCACTCTGGAATGTGAGCAGATGTAAGAGATTGTGTGTATGAGTGTGTTTGAGGTGGAAGTGGGGGTGGAAAGACTTAAAGTTGTGAATGACTCCAGTGAAAATATTCAGTTGTGGGCGCCTGGGTGGCTCAGTTGGTTGAGCGACTGCCTTCGGCTCAGGTCATGATCCCGGAGACCCCGGGATCAAGTCCCACATTGGGCTCCCTGCTTGGCGGGAGGCCTGCTTCTTCCTCTCTTGCTCCCCGTGCTTGTGTTCCCTCTCTTGCTGTGTTTCTGTCAAATAAATAAAATCTTAAAAAAAAAGAAAATATTCAGTTGTGATGTTACTTAAAGATACTTGAGAACTAACAAGGAGAAAGGAAATATAAAAATCCAGTTTGCATAGAATGAATTTATGAGATCTGCTTACTCTTCATGGCTAATTTTACCATATGTACAATAATAAGTATGTGTGTTGTCAATATGGGTTAGATGAAATTGATTTTAAGTTATATTTACTTATGATGTGACATTGTGTTCAGCTATATGCTCTCATTGGGTTGATTATCTACTATGGTTTCCTACTGGTGTATTTTGCTCACGCAGGAGAAAAAAATTCAGGGAATGTGACTAGTATTTCTCAGATTAACTGCCCAGGTGCCTCTTCTTTTTTCTTTTGGCATCGGCTGGGCAGCTATATTGCAGAGGTCACTGTGGGTGCAAAGTACCAGAGAAGAAAGCAAATGTAATAAAAGGTGTAAATTTTCCTAAAACAGTATAAAATTGTTCCTCAGTGCTCAGCATATATAGCTTATATTTACTGTATATGCTTTTTCTCTAGTCTATTTACCACCTTTGATTCTTGGGAGATTAAATCTGCACAAGCGTAGATACATACTAAAATGATGAATTTTAAAATGTTATTTTCCTTCCTTTATCACCAATGATTATCATTTAAAGTTGTTATGAAGCCTTTGTGACAGAGGTTATACTAAAATTGAAAGTATATGAACTTACTGAAAATCATGTAAAAATTAGCTATGTTTTTAATGTGGTTTCTCAGATTGATTAATTTATGCAATTGAATTGTTCTGCTCTCTTGTAAACATATATTCACACTTTGCAAACTTGCACACCTGCAAAGTAAAGAGTGGTGGTATTTGCGATATTATCATTGTTTCATCAACAATGATAACTCAGTCAGGTTACTTGTAAAATCTCACTTTATAGGCCATTATATATCACCTTCCTGTTTTAATACAATGGAAATTGATTCCACAAATGTCTTGAAAGGCAAAAGTATCTTAAATTTCATAATAATAATTTTCAAACATCTTGGCATTTATGAAACATTGCATTAATTTAGGAATAGTTTGAAGTTGTTATGAAGTTTAACACATGAAAGCACTTCCCCAAAAGATAGATGCATCGGTGTGGATATGGTGAATTTGTTTCCTTTTGGGATGTGTGTGTCTCTTTAAAAATAATTACTTTTTTTTGGATTGAAACAATGACAAAGACATTGCCTTGGAGGTTTCAGTGTGAATTTTAACCAGGATTATAAGAATTATGGAATAGTTTCTGTTTCTCTCCCTTTCTTTCCTTTCCCCCTAACATTCATTATTCCATTGTCCCCTCCCTTTGGCATTTATAAGCACTAGCATGTATCTGGAACTGTGTTAAGTCCTAGGGATCCAGAAATGAAAGTATACAGTCTTTGTCCTCAAGGAACTAGTCTAGTTGATGAGAAAGAAGAACAAAAAACACTAACTACAGTATTGGTTGTGGAGAGGTCAGGAAAGTCTTCCTGGAGGAGATGATGGCTAAGCAGCAAGGATGAGGGAGAGATGACAAGGAAATGAAATTAATCTTATTTGGAATACTAATTTTTTGGGCTCTGATACCTTTCTTCATACAAAAAATGGCAGAATAGGAAACCCTAGTGTTCCATTCTTCCATTAGTGAACTGGCAAAAACTGTCAGCATCAACTTTTACGGAACTCTGGAGTCTAGTTGAAAATTTACAACAACCAGGGCAAAGCTTAATAAAAGAAGCAGGTGCATTGCAGCAAGAGAGTTTTCTCGGGTTTTAATTTTTTAAATTTTGTTTTCTGATGTTTTAAATGATCTACTTGCCCTTCTCCACATACCAAATTGGAGGTGGCCATGAAGACAGCAGACTGAGCAACTAGGGCAGGTTGCCAAGTACCTGAGGGACCAATACAGACCTCATTCTCAAAGAACTGTAGTTGTGTATTTCCATCTGTTTGGTGGCTCCCCGAAGGACTGGTGTACAAGGGCTTGCCTTTGTCTTGCCCAGCACAGAGTGTTTCCAGGTCTGGGGCAGCTTTCCAGACGGCATTTGCCAAAAAGCACTTAAAAGAATTGGCCATAGCAGCCTGGGGAAAGGGCTAACAGTTAGGACAAACAAGAGACCGATTAAAAAGGCCGGGAAGAGAGTGGGAAAGGAGGCATGTGGGGAAATGAGGGCTTTTTTTTTCTTTTTTAAGATTGTATTTATTTATTTGAGGCTGGAGTAGGGAGGAGGAGCAGAGAGAGGGGGACAAGCAGACTCCACGCTGAGCACAGAGCCCAAAGCAGAACTCCATCTCACCACCCTGAGATCATGATGTGAGCTGAAATCAAGAGTCCAGTGCTTAAGCAACTGAGCCACCCAGGCAACCTGGAAATTAGGGCTTTTAAGAGGATGGGCCCAAGATGGGGCACATGCTCAGAAAAGGCCTAATCCTCAGAGAAGTTCACAAACTTTCACCTCCAGCTGACCTTCAGGCTTGGCACAAGCAGGAAGTAAAGGGGAAGGCAGTGTTCTGAACAGCCTGGCTAAGCATTGAAGGAGTGTTCCAACCCAAAGGCAAATTTCCAAGAGTGGGGAGCTTTTAAACATCTGAAAAAATTATCTGGGGACTTCAGGTGCTTATAGATACTCTGTCAATATACTAGCTGACCACTGAGCTAATGGAACACAGACTTTAGTGGCCATATATGAAAAGAAAAAATTAGAAACTTCACAAAAATCATTTAGAAAGCAACAACCTCAAACAAGCAGCAACAACAAGCCCAACAAACAAAAATTGAGTTAATTTTTTATATGGGCTGAGGTAATAGTCTACTTCCATTTTTTTACATGTGGATATGCAATTATATTAGAACATTTTGCTGGAGACTATTGCCTCCCCGTTGAATGGTTTTGGCACCTTGTGAAAAATCGATTGCATAGATGCATAGCTTTATTTCTGGACTCTCAATTCTATTGCATTGACCTGCTTGTATTTATGTTAATACCACTCTGTTTTGATCCTCTAACCTTGTATAGTAAGTTTTGAAATCAGGAAGTGTGAATTCTCCAACTTTATTTTTCTTTTTAACGATTATCTTGGTTATTAGGGTCTCTTGCCCATGTTATTTTGGGATCAGCCTTTACATTTCTGCAAAAAGAAATAGGCTACTTTTTAAAATTAAATATATTATTTATTTATTTGACACAGAGAGAACAAGCAGGGGAAGCAGCGGCAGAGGCAGAGGGAGAGGGAAAAGCAGACTCTCCACTGAGCAGGGAGCCGGATGTGGAAGACGGTCTCAGGACCCTGGGATCAAGATCTGAGCCATGGGCAGATGCTAAACTGACTGAGTCACCCATGTCCCTGCTACTGGGGTTTTAATGGGGATCTCATAGAATCTGTGGATCACTTTGGAGAGTGTTGTCATCTTAATAATATCTTCCAGTTCATGAACACAAGATGTCTTTCTATTTATTAGGTTTCCTGTAACTACTTTCAACACTGTTTTGTAATTTTCAGTGTAAATCTTGTACCTCTTTGGTTAAATATATTTCTAAGTGTTTTAGTCTTTGATGCTATTGAAAATTAATTATTTTCTTAATTTTTCTGGAAATTGAATTGCTAGTATATAGAGATTCCACTAATTTTTGCATGTTGAATCCTGTATGCTACTACTTTACTGAATTTATTAGTTTTAGTAATTTTTTTATGTATTCTTTGGGAATTTTTATATACAGGATCATGTTCTCTATAAAGAGAGAGAGTTTTACTTATTCCTATACAATTTTGTGCAGTTACTTAATCCTGTACAATTCCTGTACAATCTTTCATTCCTTTTCTTGTCTAATTGCTCTGGCTAGAAGTTCTAGAACAGTTGAACAGCAGTGGTGAAAATAACATTCTTATCTGCTCCTGATCTTAGTGGGGATCTTTGAATCTTTCACCCTTGAGTATAACATCAGCTTCTGGGTTTTCATAAATGCCTGTTTTCAGGTTGAGGAAGTTCCTTTCTATTTTTCTTTTTGAGATATTTTTCTCATGACAGTGTGGTGCATTATTTTGGATTTTTTTTTGTATCTGTTAGATGACCACATGGGTCTTTCCTTTATTTTAATAATGTGGTGTATTATATTTTTTGATTTTGTTTTATTGAGCCACCTTTGTTTCCTGAGAAAAAATCCCATCTAGGGGATTGAACTTTTTAAAACATTATATGATCTATCCTTTTTTATATTTTAACAATTTTGGTCTTAAATCTTTGTCTGATAGTTGGAGAGCAACTCTAGCTCTCAGTTGGTTACTCTTGGCATGAAATAGCCTTTTCTTTTCTTTTTTTAAAAAAAGATTTTATTTATTTGTTTGACAGACAGAGATCACAAGTAGGCAGAGTGGCAGGCAGAGAGAGAGGAGGAAGCAGTCTCCCTGCTGAGCAGAGAGCCCGATTTGGGATTCGATCCCAGGACCCTGAGATCATGACCTGAGCTGAAGGCAGAGGCTTTAACCCACTGAGCCACCCAGGTGCACTGGAATAGCCTTTTCTATCTTTTTACTTTCAACCAGTGTGCATCTTTGAATCTAAAATGAATTTCTTAGGGACAATATATATTTGGATCATGTTTTTAAAAAAATTCTCTATTCTATTCATTTCTGCCTGTTAATTGTAATCTTTTACATTTAGTATAATTACTGATACGGAAGGACTTTTGGCATCTTGCCTTTTGTTTTCCAAAATGCCTTATAGCAGGGGTGCCTGGGTGGCTCATTTAGTTAAGTGTCTGACTCTTGATTTCGGCTGGGTCATGATCTCAGGTTCAAGAGATTGAGCTCTGTGGTCAACTCTGTACTCAGGTGTCTGCCTGAGATTCTCTCTCTCCCTCTCCTGCTGCCCCCCCACTCACTCTCTCTCTCAAATAGATAAATCTTAAAGAAAAAAAGTCTTATATTTCTCTCCACTCCAATTCCTCCCCTACTGCTTTCTTTTATGTTTCATCGATTCATTTTTTGTAATAATTTTTATTTCCTTCTCAGCAAATTTTTTAGTTATTTTCTTAGTGTTTATTCTGGGGATTACAATTAACATGTTAATGTATAACAGCATATTTTAGATTAATATAAACTTAATTTCAATTGGTATACAAAATCTTTCATTCTATACAGTTTACATTGTTATTGCCACAAATCGAATCACATCTTTACACATTGTATACCCATGAAGACAGACTTCTATTATTTTATGTAGTCATCCTTTAGATGACATATTGAAAAAAGAGGAATTACAAAATGCATGAATGCTATTTTTTTGTATTCATTTATGTAGTTACGGTTAGCATGTGCTTTATTTCTTTGTGTAGATTCCAGTTACTTAGTGAAGCTTAAAGCACTTCCTCAGCATTTCTTATAGGGAAAACCCTGATTATGAGAAGAACATTTACTCTAAAAGAAGAGAGACACCCTGTGAGAATAGCTGATCACATAAACATGAGAGTGAATTTATAAGGAAAGTTCAAGCCATTCATGGCTCAGTCACTGGATTTTCTTGATGACAGGGACTCCAAGTTCATTTGTTCAGAGTGACAAGGGTAGTGTATAAACAGTGTGACTAACCCTATCGAAGGATTGAAGTAGTACCTAAGAATTATGGGAGATAGAACTGAAGAGTTATGGGCAACAGAACTGAGGTAAGGCCAGAACTGTATCCACCTACACAACCCCACCACCCAATTAGGACTTCATTCCACCATGCTGGGTATTGATCGTCCTTTCGAAGTTCTTAGAAACAAATTCTTCCACAGGCTCACTGCAGTACCCAATGCAGCCATCCAGTCTATTTACCCTGTAGGGGGCGCTCTGCAGAGGGAGGCAGATCCCAGCAGGCCTTGCGGGGTGACTCAGGATTGTCTCTGTGACGTGTAACACCCTCGCCCAGTAGGGGTTGGTGTTGTGACGGAATCTGCTTTACTCTTTGTGAGGAAAGCGAGGTGGAGAGGAAAGAGGCTAAAGAGGAGGCCGGGTCTGGGAAAGGACTTTAGTAGGACTGAATGTAGGTGAGGGGTGGACCTTTACTGGCGATAGCAGGGCCGGCATCGCTGGTGAGACAATTGGTTAACTGGGCCGCAGCAGTCAGTGAACTAGGCCGCAGCAGCCATGGCGGTTGAATTTGGGGACCATGCCAGTGGGTTCCGCCACACCGAGGTGATCAGGTTCATCAACAATGAAGTCCTCATGAACGGGGGCGGCCCAGATTTCTACGTGGCCTTCCGCTCACGGCCCTGGAATGAGGTAGAGGACCGGCTTCGGGCCGTCGTCGCAGACCCTCAGGTGCCGCGCACCATCAAGAGGGCCTGTGCCTGGAGCGCGCTGGCGTTGAGCGTGCGTGTGGGCGCAAGGCAGCGGGAGCAGCAGGCGCGCCGGATCCGGAGGCTGCAGGAACAGGTAGAGGAACGCGAGACAGCTGCCTGGGCCCTGGCCTCTGAGTTACAGCGGCTGCGTGAGGATCGAGAGGAAGCGGCCAAGCAGTTGCGCTTCACACGGGCCGCCCTGCAACAGGCGCTGATTGAGTGTGATGTACTTCGTGGGCAGCTGCACCACGTGGAGAGGTCAGCCCAGGGTGTCCCGCTGGCCCATGAAATAGCGCCTGGGCCTCGAGCCGAGCAGTTTGGGACTGTAGCATGGCCCCTGAACGCTGAGCAGCAGAGAGATGTGGTTGCCATGGGGTTTCCTAGTAGGCTGTATTTTGAGGCCCAGGTGCCACCCCCGGCAGCTGTTCTTTACATGTCAGGACCCCCAGGGCCCTGGGCTCAGGCCATACAACCCCCTGTGACAATGCCAGTGCCATACCCACTTCCATTCCATGCACCACTCCCAGTGGGAATCCCATTCTTGCCGCCTCTGCCGCCAGCATTAGTCATGGATGCAGAAGCTTCAGTAGCCTCACTTCAGATGCCTCCCGTGGGCAGCTACCCACCTGGTCCATGTGATGCAGTGGGCTTCCAGGAGGATGTGGCCCCACCGTGGGACCAAAGACGTTACAGCTGGGAGGGAGGTCCTGAGATCCTCCAGAGTACAGTTCCCCTGGGGAACATCAGAAACCTTAGCCAGGAAGATCTAGAGAGGCCTCAGGGGATGGTCCCCCTTGGGGATAGCAGGATCCAGATCCAGAAAGAAGGTCCAGAAAAGGCCCAGGGGTTAGTCCCCTCTGGGGATAGCAGAAGCCAGGGCCACAAAGAAGGTCCAGAGAAGACCCAGGACGTGTTCCCTTTTGGGGATAGCTGGAGCCAGAGCCAGAAAGAAGATCCAGAGAAGGCCCAGGAGATGGTCCCCTCCAGGAATAGCTGGGGCCAGAGTCAGGAAGAAGGTCTAGCGAGTCCCCAGGGGATGCTTCCCCTTGGGGATAATTGGAGTCTCATCCAGGAAGATTCAGAGAGATCCCAGGAGGTGGTTACCCTTGGTACCAGCCAGGAAGAAGATCCAGAGACTCCCCAGAAGATGGTACCCCTGGGGGCCAGTTGGAGCCACAGCCAGGAAGATAGTCCAGAGGGGCCCCAGGAGGTGGTACCTCTGGGGGCCGGTGGGAGCCACAGCCCAGAAGAATGTCTTAAAAAACCCCAAGTGATGGTCCTCCTTGGTGTCAGCAGGAGCAATAGCCAAGAAGAAGAGCCAGAGGGGCCCCAGGAGATAGTACCCCTGGGGGCCAGTGGGAGCCACAGCCAAGAACGTCCAAAAAACCCCCAAGGGTTGGCCCCCCTTGGTGCCAGGAGGAGCAACAGACAGGAAGCATATCCAGAGGGGCCCCAGGGGGTGGTAACTCTAGGGGTCAGTGGGAACCACAGCAAGGAAGAAGGTCTGGAAAGACCCCAAGGGATGGCCTCTCTGGGGAACAACAGTAGCCAAAGCCAAGAGGAGGATCTGGAGAGGCCCCAGGGGACTAGTCCCCTTGGGGGCAGCAGAAGTGACAGTCGGGAAGCAGGTTCACAGAGGCCCCAGGCTACCTCCCTGGGGGATGGGTGGGGCCAAGATAAGAAGGACAGCCCAAAGAAACAGCAGCCTCAAGGGCAGAAGGTCAAGCAACCAAAAGGGAAAAAAGCTTTGGATTTCCAGCACCAGGAGAAGTCTGTCTCAGGATGCAGTCCAGTGA
Organism: Spilogale gracilis; assembly: GCA_004023965.1. Lineage (NCBI taxonomy): Eukaryota > Metazoa > Chordata > Mammalia > Carnivora > Mephitidae > Spilogale > Spilogale gracilis. The sequence continues at coordinate 98,853 of PITA01000702.1, read as the reverse complement.
ACTGGGACTGCCCGTGGTGTAAAGCCGTGAATTTTTCATGGCGCAAAGCCTGCTATAAATGCAAGAGAGTCAGTGTGGCAGGTGAGAGTGGAGGCCTGCACCCAGGACAAGCTCACTGATTTCAAGAAGGTAAGAACGAAAACACTCCAAAGAAAAGCGTATTTCCCAAGAACGTCTTCTGACCAAAAAGTAACTCATTTACTTCACAGAAAATGTGAAAACCAAAATTATTATAGAGAAAATAAAATAAAAGAATGCATTATTCCATTACTGAAAGTAACAACTGTTTATCATTGTGGGTACTAAGTACGTAAGTATGTACTCCTTTCTGTTTTCTTATTAACCTCCTTTTCCTGAAAAGGCCATGTCTTTGGCTGGGAATAGCTATGTGTTTTTTGAGTTATAACTATTAATTTTAGGAGCACTGCTTGTCCTTCAAAATGTTATTTTTCCTTTGTAACCTACAGTGTTCATGTTTGCTTCTTCTTTTTAAGTTTTATAGATGAGGGCCTATTCCTGTATCTCTGAGCCCCGCAAAACTGCAGAACTTGTTTGTTGCTGAAGAAGCTGAACCCATCCCATTAGAAGATATCCCAAGAGTCTAAAGAAATCACACCTTGATACCAGCTGACCCCCGCCTCATTGAGACCCCCATTGGCTGGAACTGAGAAGAGTAAGAGGAAGTCAGGGAAGAAGAGACTCTCTGGCACTCATTAGGGGGGAAAGGAAGGAGGGCAAAACAATTTTGTTAGAGTATAATTTCTCTGTTGGGATTAATTTGGAAGAGTTGAGGGAGGTGTTGCTTATTAAATTCTATAGATGATAGCAAACTGGATTGATTACATTTAATTCATTAAACAAATAGTTATTGTCTAGTATGTGTTAGGAACTAGACTTATAAGTTAATTTCTGGTGCACACATTATAACTTGATTTGGTGAGTTTGGTTAGATAACAGGAGAGACCCTAATTTGGGATACAAAGTATATCAGAAGCATGTCTTTGCCTTGCATACAGCACGCTTTTCTGGTAAACCCAATTGAGCTGACATTCATATATATATGTATACACATATATTTAAATATTTTATTTATTTTTGAAAGTACGAGATCACAAAGGGGGAGAGGCAGGGGGGAGAAGCAGACCCCCCACTGAGCAGGGAGCCTGATGTGGGCCTCCATCCCAGGACCTGGGATCATGACCTGAGCTGAAGGCATGTACTTAACCGACTGAGCCACCCAGGCACCACATCCAGACATTTTTGCAGTTCTGGAAGTAACATTGGGGACTTTCATGAAAGCACTTGTGTCACTAAATTGCTCATCTTGCTGTTCACAGGTGAGACAAATGAGCAGTAACAAAGATCAGGAAAGTGGCTTCATGAAAGTACAGGTGGGAATTTTCTGATAGTCTTTTGATTTCTTCCTTTGAGAAGGACAGCTATCTTCCTGGTTGCCTGAAAGACCGCTGGGTGACTTACCGAAAGATAGTACTTGAGGGAGTGTTGGCTACACACTCAAGCCCTCAGCTTGGGACCACCATTATCTCAAGCTCCTTTTCAGTCGGGTAGATGAAGGAGAAAATGGATTCCAAGGGCAGACATTCTGCTGTGGATGGTGCTTCTCTAATAAGATTGAAAAAGAACTGGACTGGGACAAGCACTTTGGGGAATGCCCCGGGCCCCTTCTCTTCCGTTTGTTGTGTTCTCTGCAGGCTCCCTGCTACCCTGAAGCAGGTGGAGCCCAGGGGGTGGGAACTTAGATGATCTCTAGTCTGAACGAAAGATGAAATCCCAGCTCACCCAGCTCAGCCTCTGTCAGAGGTTTCCGTATTCTAAAAATAAAGAGTGTGCACTTGCCTGCCTTGTCCTCTGTGTGGTGTGCATCTCCGGGCTGGTCTGCTCTGGGGCAGCAGTTTAAACCCACATCTTCCCACCATCCCACCGAAGCGAAGGAAAGTTCGATCTCATTCACTCTCCTCTTCCAGCAAGTTACCCAAGATTGGGAGGGAGAGGAGCTTCTATGGGGCCTTCAATCCATTGTGACTGTCCCTGCTCCCCTCACTGAGTCCACACGGTTCCAGCTGCTCCTGGGCCCAAGGGTCATGAGAGGTGAGGTGAGGAGGGAGCTTCTGTCTAGGCTGGGAGCCTGAATGCCTGGTGTCCAGCTTCCCTTTGTGCACCAAGAAGCCATTTACCTGGGCTGTCTTCCAGAGATCCCAGCAGAAATTTCCCTCCTGCATTTCTGCCCGGTGATGCATGGTCCCCTCCCTCCTATGCACAGTCCCATCATCGTCCTCAAGATTCTGGAAAACAGCCAGGTTTGGATGGCCTATTAATAAGACAAATGTTCCCTGAGGCAAAGGGGGTGTCTGCTGGAACCTGGCTGCCTGCTTGGTGTAGGGGCAGGGATAGGGCAGAGAACTGACACTACCCTACAAGCTCTGTCTCTGTCCTCAGTCCTGATAACTGCGAGGCCTTGCTTACTAGAGGGGAGCGCTCGGTGGAGCGGGGGAGAGGACCATCAGGGACATCAACCTAAAGCTAGGTTTTCTGGGTTAGGAGTTGGTATTGTGATACTCCCGTGTGTGCCGATAACTCCCTGGAATTTTGGGAGGATGGGACACAGATGCGACTCGGGAATTTTTCAGCATAATCCACTTTGTACTAGCATGTCACTAGATCCCACTAGGGTTGCTTTATTTATGGTTTCGAAAGGACTCTGCTGTTTGTTGGCATGCCTTTAGGCCTGCATGAAAGCAGACTTACCCTGTGCATAGCTTTTATATAGTTTAATATTATTATAGTCTTTCCAAGTTGACATTTTCCAAAACAACCTGAATCATTAAGATTGTCAAATCACTACTTTTTTCTGAGCCACATATACACAAGAAACAGTAGTGGTTTCTGAGGCAAGAACTTGGGTGTTGGGTTTAGACAGACCTGAGTTCAGATACTTGTGCTGCTATTCACTAGCTGTGTGACCTTCAACAAGTTACTGAACTTCTCGGAGCCCCTTAAAAGTGGATTGCTCCTTTCCCTACCCTCAGGGGTCTGCTCTGGGTGCTGTTGTAATGAGTATAGGCATTGTTAATGATGCCAAGAACTACCATTGAGTGCTTATTATGTGCCAGGTGCTCTAAGCACATCATCCTTTTTGGTGTCTGTAAGGTATAAAGAGGTACTCATGTTAGCAGTTCTTCAAAGTATGATTACCCCCATTTTACAGATAGGGTAACTCAATACCCAAAGTTGGGAATTGGTGAAGCCTGGCTTCAAAATGAAATTGTACGGACTCTAATGCCTCTGCTCTTTCCATAATATTCCTGTACCTTAACCTTTTACCCTTACCAAGTAATACATTTGCATGTCACATGGGTCATCAATGCCTAAGTCCAGTGACCAGATTGTAATGGAGAGACTTAGAGGCATAGTAACAGTCCAGTGGTCATGGTCATGCTGCTCATTTAGAATTTCTCAAGCTTTGCAACATGTGCCTAGCTTGGCTGCCAGTGAGTAGGACCACTTACTATCTCCAGACTGCAGAACCAAGAGGGACTGATGGTAATTTAGGCGGTGGAGGTGATTTGTATTCGATTCAGCAGACTGGCCTTATGAAAAGTTTATAAATAGCCAAGTTCAGTACTGTTAAGATAGAGCCCATCTTGACTGCTTATCTGAAGTCTGTCTGAATTACTCAGTTTTTGTTTTAAGTGGATAAAGTGCCAGCTGTAACAGCCTAATATATATGCATGTATACTGTTCATTGAGGAAGCAGGGGGGAAAGGAGACTGCAAAAACTTCCTATCCATGTTGCAAAATGGGAACTAGAATTGACGTTTTCTAAATCATGGTACTAAATCTATGACAGAATGGCAAAGAAATACATAATTTCCTTATCGCATGCTTTGTAAAGTCTCAACACTGAACAGTAGCAGATTCTTATTATGTGGTGCAGGCACTGCACATAGCGCCTGTGAGTGTTTTTCTCACTTCTAGCACATGATAGAGTGAGTGCATCCTGTGGAACTAAGTCTCACATAAACTTAAGGGTCCTGAAACAATCCTGGCCTGGGACCTTAGGAGGTTGCGGTTAAGCAGATTTTTCTCATTGACAGTGCTTGTTCTTTGGCACTTAAGACAAGTGTTCAAGACCATGATGAGACGAGCATAGGAAGCCCTGCCACACTATCTGCACCCCCAAGGGACCTAGTATATTTCATTGAGTGCAACTTCCTATTTGGTTCACGCTGGAAGCACTCTATTCAATGAGCATAAGAATCCCTCCAGGAGGTCAGTTTTTGGCCCATCTAGCCCAACTTCCCTGGGGCATAAAACAATTGTAAAAAAAAAATCATATACTCTTCCTGCTGTCAGTTTTAGAGGGAAGAACTGCCGGTAGGAATCCCTAGCTTTTTATTACTTTATAGATCAAGCAAAGAGCATGAATGTAGAGAAGGCTTTGGATGTGCTGGGCACTGTGTTAGACAACGTGGAAGTCATTACTATCGCCCTCTATAATCTCCTGTTCTGTTGGAAGAAATATGACAAATATACAACAAATGGTAGTTATCAGCCTTTTCATCAATTATTCAATCATATTTTCTGGCCTGGAGATGTCAGTTTTCAAAAGATTCTGTGTCTTAAACAACATTATTTAATACATGATTATTTTCTCATTTAAAATTAAGAAAGCATGTGTATCTCTAAGGTTCCCTGACACAAACTTGATATATTTCCACCTAAACGCAGTCACTTGTCATTTAAGTTTAGGATTTTTCTGGGGATTCAGTGAATATTATTATCACTATTATTATTACATGCAGTCTAATCACAGGCAAATGGACCATTTTACTAGGCTCTTTGTAATGGTGACAATAACTTAGAATCCATCATTACTACCTTCTTAAACTTCTATGAACTTTGAGGATGCAAATTAGGAACAATTTATGTAGAACACTAGTAGTTTTAATACGTGTTAAATACCAGCAAGTGTTAAAGGATCAAAAGAAAAATACCCGTTCAATATGCATTTGGAATTACAAAGCTTCCATGGTAGTCAAATGGTTTCAAATTGTGCTTCCAGTCAACAGAAAAAGTTGCTGAGAAAGTTAACTTTGTTTTACTTTGAAATAATACTCAGTATTACAGCTTTACTTGTGACATTCTCCAGCTCTTTGCTTTTTTTTAATGTTTATATCTGTTATTTTAGGTTTGATTCTTCATTCTACACTACCTTACAAAAATAATTGCACACAAGGGAGAAACGTATGATTACTTTTGTGGTAGGCAGCATTTAACCTTACCCCAGTGTTTATAAAGTGATGACAAAGAGGTCTCTGAGGGTTTCGTCTCTAAGTAAAAGTTTTAGGATATTTAATTTAATTTATTTTTTGCTTGGTATATATATTTATTTCGATAATTTCAACGAACATATTGGTTTCAGGAAAGAAAAGGACTGAGCAAGGATTGAAAATTTCATACCTTTACCACTGCAATTCCTGATATTGTCTAGACAGTTTTGAAACTTCAGAACATATATGACCTGCTTTGTAAAAGATTCATACTACTAAACTCCACACTGATCAATGTTTCTAGCATGTTTTCATGAAATATTTATGATTGACAAGGATAAGAAAAATAATGCCAACGTCACATCTGTAACTACAAAATGCATTCAGAAATCCACCATTAGCTGTTTTGTTTCCTGGGTTATCATATTTCCTTTGTATCTACAAAACTGCTTGGGGATACATTTATATAGTCCATTTCATCCTGTTCCTTTGCCAAATTTTGGTGTTCGTGGGGTATAGATCAAAGTGGCCACCCCTGTTTCAAAACATCAGAGATTTCTTAAAACAATGTTCTGGCAAAAAAAAATGTATAGACAAAATAACAGTCCTTGGACTTTAATCTTTTAGTTTAAGCTCTCTATTTTTGAACTTCCAAGAAAGAGAACAGATTTTTAGACAGAAATCTGGAGGCTCCTTTACAATGAAATTATATTTTCTCGCACTGCTATCATACTCAGAGTGCCCCCACCCAGGATGAAAGGAAGTAGAGGGAAGATTCAGTAATGATCCAAAGGCAACTGGGTTGATGAAATTAGAAGCATGACCTGTTGTCAGGTGCCAAGTTGTGGGATGAGAGGACTTGTTTCTATAAACCAAAATGAGGCAGACCACAGGATAGACGTTAGTAAACAATAAATGTGAAAGAAGGCAGTGTCAGAAACGATAGACTCCTTGAAGTAAATAAGAAGCCACACTCTGCAGAGGTAGAGAGAGGGGGAACAAAGATGTTAACTAGGTTGGGTACTGTGTTAAGATCTGGATGTGCCAAGAGGAATTCATCGTAGGTTCCAGTCACATCATGTATGTTATTTCATTTTATCTTCACGGGAAAAGATAAGGAAAAACTGGACGTGGCGGCCTTCATTTGGTTGAGTAAAAGGAGAAGGAGAAAAACTGGGCCAAAAGACCTTGTATGTACATCCAGGCCCACCCAGGACAGAAGACTCCCAGACCACACAGTGTTCTGTTACTTCACTTTTATTTTCCTTTAAGTTTTTATTTTAACTCCAGTAGAGTTAAAATACAGTGCTATATTAGCTTCAGGTGTACAATATAGTGGTTCAGTATTCTATTACTTTAGATGGAATCTGGATCCAGATTCCAGACCTGTAAGCCTGGGTGAATAGACGTTGACTCTGTAAGAGCTTTCAAGACATGCTAGTCAACGAGGCTCAGGCTAAAACAGTGTACCTGATCTCATAAAGCACATAGATAGATAGAGAAATGCTGCAAATTAGGGCATGAGAACAGCTGACACTTGAGAAGTATATGAAGAATATTCTAGAAGTCAAAATTACAGTTGCTATATAGGAGATTGAAACCCAACCAATTCAGCGCAGTGACCTCAGAATTATGGTTGGGAGACAGAAGAGGATGTTAGTGAAAAGCACAGGCTATGAAGTTAGTAGCCTGTATTCAATTCCCAGGCAGGACACTGACCAGTTGTGCTGCACTGAGCAGGCTACCTAGACTCTCCAATTTTTGGCTTCCACATTGGTAAAATGGAGGTAATAATTAATAATAATAGAAACAATAATAATAATTTGCTTCATAAGGATGTTGATAAAAATGAGATAATACATGCAAAATGCTTAGCAGGAATGCCTAGAATGTAATATGTGGTTAGCAAATCTTAGCTATGATTCTGAGAACAAAACCTCAGAAGCAGGTAAGAGTTTCAGCTTGAATTAGGAGGTGTCCTCTAAGTCATGAAGGAGGTAAAACTAGGACAAGTACAAGGAACCATACAAGAACTTGCTGTCCCAAGTAGGTTGTGCAGGTTTAGAATATAAGCTGAGTTGGATGTCCCACTACTGTTCCCCCAGAAGCCCATCCTTTCCTCAGTCACAGCTCTTGTCTGTAACATAACTACCTGCTACAGGGTCTGTCATACCTGATGGGCATAGGTGCCCATGATGTTGGCTGAAAGAATAAACATATTTAAAATAGCCTTAAGCACACACAACCCTGTCTCTGGCTTCTTGCTTATGAAACAAAGGGGCATTAGAAAAATTAGCCTCATAGATAAACCCAGGTATTATCAAAAGGAGGTGCTCTTTTCAAGACATTTTTTTTTCTTTTTCTCATTTTTGTGAAGGAAGTGAATTTTAGTAAGTGCCGAGAGAATGTGTAAACTCACCATAGGTGCCAAATCATAACACTGTCACAGGAGAATTCACACCTATAGATGAGCTAGTTGAAGAACAAAGTTAGTTTTGAAAGGTTAGAGAAAAAGATTTTGAAATGTCAGATGCACTCTATAAAACTGACCAGCCCTGGCATCATCCTTTTAATCTACCTAGGTTGGAGAAAAGCCTAGGGCATTTGAAATGAAGACAATTAGCACCTCAGACAGGGCATCCACATGCAAAATTTGTCACCTCTCAGAGACCTCAGGAGGTGACAAGTTTAGATAAGAAGACACTTTCAAGCTTGGCTGACAGTTTGTCAATGCTTTTATATTTGACTTAAATGGCATTTATATTTTAAAGGGTTGTAGTTTGCTTTAAACTGTGACGCTCTCTTCCTCCACCTCATGATTTTTATTTCTTAGGTCATTTAAAAAACCAACAAAACCAAAAATGTTTTCCCTACTGGGTGAGATTTGAGGAAACAGCTCTTGCTTCTTGCAAACAAATGAGCTCATTTCATTTCCCCTCTGTTTCTCTGGAAAGTACTCTTGGCTTTTGTTTAAAGCACAGAATGAATGTTAATGTTGGAAGTGGCTTTAAGGGTCATCTAGTTCAAGTCCATTTGACAGATGGAAAAAATAAGGCTCAGGAAGGGAAAGTGATTTCGTGGTGAAACATGGTGTATAATTTGACTCTCATAATTGCTGGATTAATCCTCCTTCCAGTTTATTTTGCTGTTCCAAAGGTGGGCCAGAGGCAAGTACAACTAAGTGTGTGCATGTGTGCATGTGTTTTTTCTCTTATTTTCTTTCGAGCACTAATATCATTCATTCACTCACTCAACAAATATATTTAAGCATCTAATATGTGCTAGATGGGGGTGCCTGGCTGGCTCAGTCCATAGAGCATGAGACTCTTGATCTCGGGTTGGGAGTTCAAGCCCCATGTTGTGTGTAGAGTTTAATTAAAAATAAAGAAATAAAAACAGATAAAAAATAAAAAAAATAAAATGTGCCACAGGGAGGATACAGTGGTGGTGAATAAAGTACACAAATTCCTGCCATTAAGAACCCTACATTTTAGTGCAGGAGATAGACAATAAGGGATTCATCAGATAATTCTGCTTCTGAGTGGATTATACTTGTATTTGGGGCCCATTCTTCTTAATTCTCTGCTGGTGTCTCCTCTATGTCTATTGCTCCCCTCTCTTATTTTTTCCCTTTCCTCTCTTGTGAGTATGGTGAGAGAGAGAAGGAAGAGAGTCATTTCGAACCATCTTTCTCTACATTTCAAGTTTGGCGCAAAGTTCTGAATTTGCTAAAAAGTCACGCTCAGTAGTGGTGTAGTACTAGAGTGAAGATGTCGGTATTTTTCATCAACACTGCAATAGTGGGCTGGCCTAGCTGTCAGCTTGCTTGTGAAATGACAATGACATGCTGGGTGTGAGAGTTGGACTATTACCTTATAATTTATCTGTTCTTTTTTTTATATGAGTTTAGTTGTGCTGAACCTCATGGTACCTGGCTGCTTTGACAGGTGTGCTATTATAGCAACACAGAATCAAACATAGAACGAAAAGAAGAGTGCATGGTACACTTTTGCTGTCAGATCCAGGTTGCTCTGTTCTTAAGTTTGTGGATGATTTGTTCAGGTTGTTCAGAGACCAAAAAATCCAAAGCATAAAATCAAACAAAACTTAGGTTTAATTTTTACCTATGTGACACAATGTTCTCATAGTTCATCTCACAGGTGAGCTGTTGTCCATTTGGACTGAATGAGGGCCTGGAGCCCCTACCTTATCTTCCCCTTTAATGTCTGAAATTTCACCATTGTGATGAACTTCTCTGGGCTAATCATTTGCCAGCTCAAAATATAGAGATTTTAGGGCAGACTGACTTCTTGAGTACTTAACATTGACGTATGTGTTCACTTACTGGATCGATTTCTTTCTTGACCCCAAAGCATGAGGAAGGGGGAAAGGTGGACTTGACCATAAACAAGTGAGGCAGAAAGATGATGAGACAATCTTGGCTCAATTCCCCAGAGCTATCCCCAAACATCCTCTTGAATACTGTTTTATTTTCTTTGTTTATTCTTGGTGTTGTAAGATGCTTATGTTTACACTTCATCTACTAAGGTTGATAGAGTCTAAGGCTGGTCAAGGAGAGTCACTGGGCACCTGGTGGGTTCCGTCGGTAGAGCATGCCACTCTTGATCTCCGGTCATGAGTTTGAGCCCCATATCGGGGGTAGAGTTTACTTAAAGAACAAAAAAGTGAGTCACTACTAGCTGCCATTGAAATCTGAGAGGATTGTTCTAAGCCCCAGCAGGTGGCAAAAAATATCTGGCTTTGGTGCAAGGCGAGTCTGTGCACCTGATCCATTAGTGGGGCATGTGAGCATTTGGAAATTATTCTCCCAGCCTTGCCATGCTCTCACGGAACTAGGTGCTGAAGTTGCGGAAGAGATACAACAGACACATGCTTTCAGTTAATTAAATTCCTGTTTTACAAGTATTTTACATAATTGAAAGGAACAATGTAGAAGACCATACAGCTTCAAGCATTAAACAAAGTCTTATTCCAGTAAAAAGAGGGAAGTTTGAGGAGAATATTACTTAACTGCATATATTTTTAAAAAAGTTTTATTTACTTATTTGACAGAGAGAGATTACAAGTAGGCAGAGAGGCAGGCAGAGAGAGAGAGGAAGCAGGCTCCTTGCTGAGCAGAGAGCCCGACGTGGGCCTCAATCCCGACGTGGGCCTCGATCCCGACATGGGCCTTGATGCCAGGACCCTGAGATCATGACCTGAGCCAAAAGAAGAGGCTTTAACCCACTGAGCCATCCAGGCACCCATTAACTGCATATTTCAAAATAGAAACAATGCCTTAATTCAGAGAAGGAAATGAAAGTTGGAAGGCTTTAAAAATTAATGATAGTTTAGCATCAACTGAAGAAAAAATATACTCTATTAACAACAGAGGATAAAATTATCAACACTTGTGGTATGATTTAAGACAAGTTTTAGGCCCCAAATGCAGAAAGGTGAGCCCTGTACATCAAAAGGAGTATACAGGGCACCTGGGTGGCTCAGTGGGTTAAAGCCTCTGCCTTAGGCTCAGGTCATGATCTCAGGGTCCTGTCGAGGCCCGCATCAGGTTCTTTGCTCAGCAGGGAGCCTGCTTCCTCCTCTCTCTCTCTGCCTGCCTCTCTGCCTATGTGTGATCTCTCTCTGTTAAATAAAAAAAAAAATCTTAAAAAAAAGGAGTATACAAGTCCACACAAAGAAAAAACACTAATGAAACACTAATGAAATAATTCATTCTCTCATTTAAGGTTTATCACATTAAAAAAATCTGAAACATTTTTGGACATAGACTGATTTTTTTTACGGTTTTATTTATATATTTGAGACAGAGAGAGCAAGCGAGAGCGAGCATGAGCAGGGGAGGAGCAGAAGGAAAGGGGGAAGGTGACTCCCCATGCAGAAGGGAGCCGGAAATCCCCTGGGATCATGACCCTAGTGGAAGGCAGATACTAACTGACTGAGCCCCCCAGGCGACCCGGACATGGATTGATTTTTGTTCCTCAATCAGCACTCTGGGATCTTGGCCAAGAAAGTCAGAAAAATCAGTGTTTGCTCAGAATCAGGACTGCCCAAGAGGAGTAGGGGAAGAGTAGAAAAGGAGACTTGGCTTATGCTGGTTTTTCACGGACTATTTCTGATTGTAAAAGAGCCTCCCAGCTGTGCTCGGGAGTGAGTACCCACGGATAGTACTGGTAGTTTCTGTGTCTTGGTCTCAGAGCTTTTGGTTCTTTCATTCTCTGTCTGCATGTTTCTGGCCCACATGAGGGCCATGTACACCCCTCTGGGGACTAGTTCAGCTAAGTCATCCCTGGTGGCCCTTGGGAAAACTGCAAGAACGGAAGCATTAACAAGCATTCCTGTCTGTGGGCCAGGGGCTGCCTTGGTAGTACAACCCAGATCTTGCAAGGACCCTCTTCCCCTCTCCTTCTGAACCCTGTGTTGGGGGCTGGGGAAGGTGGGGGCAGGGAGGGGCATTGAACCTTGTGGCAATAACCAAGCTTCTGAATTGCTGAGCTGGTTTTAATTGAAGTGTGAGAAGGAGGTTTTAAGACAGATAGACAACATCCTGTTGTTCCGGCGCTCCTCTCTCTTTTTCTGCACATCTGGCTGAACTGGGAGTCAGGTGGCTGACTTGGGTCCCTGTTGCAGCAGCAGCGGCATCTGCCTTTCACTGTCCTACACCTCAGCAGCCCACGAGTCCACCAGGCCATGGATGCGGTGGCTGTGTACCATGGCAAAATCAGCCGGGAGACGGGGGAGAAGCTCCTGCTTGCCACGGGTCTGGATGGAAGCTATTTGCTGAGAGACAGTGAGAGCGTCCCAGGCGTGTACTGCCTGTGTGTGCTGTGAGTATGCCGCCGTGGCTGTGGGCACTGGGCCCACTGAGGGCACTGGCTGTGGGTGCGGGCGGCGGCTGGCGACCTCGAGGCCTCCTCTTCTGCTCATGCCACGGTCTTCCTCAGGTCCAGCCTAGGCTCATGGTGGACTGTGCTTCGGGTTAGGCCCTTCATGGGGTGTTTCACTCCCAGGGCCTTCACTCTCCAGAAAGGCCTCCTCGGGTCTTGTGTGGCAGCTGCAGAGAATACCCTTTGGGGTGGGAGACACAGCCAGAAATCTGCCTTTGCTCTGAGAAAGATCCAGGCTCCTGACTTCCCCTTTGACCTCTAGTCGAGGCCAGGGAGGTAGAGCCCTGGGATGGTGGACAGGGCAAAATTGCAGCCATGGGCTCCTGAGAAAAGGAAGGGCCTCTCTGCAGATCTCTTTACATGGAATTGGAAGTGTACTCCCAAAGCAAAGCCTCATGTTCTGGGAGAGGAAGATGACTGAGAAATGGAATCCATTACTTTAAGAATGCAATGCCGTTTAGGTCGGGGTGCTGAGAGGAAGTCAAACTGCCTCTCTGGATCTGCTTACTTCGCTTCTTTTGGAGCAGCTGTGTGTGAGGGCCAGGGGTTTCACAAGTAGGACCCTTCTTGATGAAAAAGCCAGGACTGACAGTAGCAGTAAAGGGTATGGAGGGAAAACACCCTTGTTATGATTCAGCTTTGCCCTTTACCGAGGCATACCTTAGTCTAATGCCCATTTTGAATCAGATGCACCTTCATCTTTGCTCCAGGGCTCCAGAATCAGGGAGATCTGAGACCTAATTCTGTGCCAGTCTGATGGTAGGCTTGTGACCTTGGCAAGTTAACCTCTCAACCCTTCAGTTTTCTTGTCCATAAAATGGGTATAATAATACGACCTACATCTTAGAAGAGTGAGGGGCAAATGCGAAAATGCAGGTAAAGAAGTTAACACTGGACCAGACACATCATAAATGTTCAGTAAATGTAAGCTATTGTTGTTATTGTATATGTCTTCAGTTGAGTTCATTCAGTACTCATGGGGCATTTCTAAGGAAGGACCTAGCTCAATCACTTTTTGTCATGTGAGAAACGCCCGCACTGTGTTAGTAGTTCTAGTCAGAAACAAAATGAAGGAAAATGCTTGGTAGTAATTTTGATACCTAATGATACACTGCAAGATTGTAAAATACTTTCTGGGTCAGTAAAGAAGGATCACACCGAGGCCATTATTAGATGATTTTCTTTGTTTATTGTGTTTTTTTTTTTCCACATGGTCAAGCCATGTTGGTGGCAGCTCTCAGGCCACGCTAAATACATTTATTGTAAAGGCTTCAAGAGAAATACGTGGAATCTTTTGGGCTTAGGTCTTTTTTTCTTTTTGAAGTACAGTCGAACATACAATGTTATATTAGTTTCAGGTGTACCGCATAGTGACTTGACAATTCTACACATTACAAAATGCTCACCATGATAAATGTGGTTGTCATCTGTTATCAAAGTATCAAAGTTAGCACAGTATTGTTGACTACATCCTCTACGCTGTACTTTTCAGCTCTGTGACTTATTTATTTTATGACTAGAAATTTGTACCTCTTAATCTCCTTCACCTATTTTGTCCATCCCCTCCCATCCCTCTCCCCTCTAGCGACCACCAGTTTGTTCTCTGTATTTAACAGTATCTGTTTTGTTTTGTTTTTTAGATTCTGCATATAAGTGAAATCATATGGTATTTGTCTTTTTCTGACTTATTTCACTTAGTAGTATACACTTTAGCTCCATCCATATCATTGCAAATGGCAAGATTTCATTCTCTTTATGGCTGAGTAACAGTCCATTGTATGTATTATACCACAACTTCTTTATTGATTCATCTAGTGATGGACACTTGGGATATTTCTATATCTTGGCTATTGTAAATAATGTTGCAATAAACATAGGGGTGCATATGTTTTTTTGGATTAGTGTTTTTGTTTCCTTTGGGTAAATACCCAATAATGAAATTACTGCATTATGGTATTTCTATTCCAGTTTTTTGAGGAACCTCCGTACTGTTTCCCATAGTAGTTACACCAATTTACATTCCTACCAGGAGTGTGGAAAGGTTCACTTTTCTCCACATCCTCAAGGATGCTTGTTATTTATTGTCTTTTTGATACTAGTCTTGGGCTCAGATCCTTATGATTTGCCTACATAATTGTATTTCCCAAGTGGAAACTTGGGAAGGTCAATGAAAGCCCTCTAGTATTCTGCAGCTCTTTTCTTAACAAAAGAATGTGGAGGAATGAGTGGGCAAGTGAAAAGGGCTTCTTTAGAAGCTGACAAAGGTGGTAATGCGCCCCTTAACCTAGAGGTAAAAAAAAGAAGCCTGGGCAGGAGAGTAAGATGAGATAGTGTGTGGCAAGATGCACCTAAAGATTCAGCTACATTGGTCCCTTTGTTGTTTTTCAAACCTGCCAACTGTGCTCTCCTCCTAGGATATTTACACTTTGTTATTTCTGCCTCTTGCCTCAGAGACCACTTCCTTGACCACCCTATCTAAATTAAGTAGCTTCTCCCTGTGCCTGCTATACTTTGACTATTTTTCTTCAAGGAGCTTTAAACTAGCTGACATTTGCTTGTTTATGTATGTATTGCTGTGTTCTTTAGCAAAAATGGAAACACAGTAAAGGCAGGGTCATTGTCTTCTGCACCAGGAGCATAACCTAGCACACGATAGCCACTATGAGGCACGTAATGAAGTACATAATAGACACTCAATAAATAAATATTTTTGAATTAACAAATGGATTACCAAGGCAAATACCCTACTTTACTGCAAAGCGCTTTGGACTGATAATCAGGCCAGGGTGTGGACTCTGGGGAGGTCACTCAGCTTCTTTGGGTCTTGATTTCCATACCTGTTAAATAGGAATTGTAACGTGTGTGCCTACCTTTTGCATAAGATCACTGTTGGAAAAGTATGCAAAAGAGAAGGACTGCTTTTATCCTTTTGTCTGTGTAGGCCAGGATCACATAAGGAATTAACTTAGGCAGAGTGGGAAATTCTCCAACATGTAAGTTTTTACCCTAAGTGAATCTTGCATAAATGCAGCTTTTATGACTTTAAATTCTCCACACAAACCTCCTTATGAAGTAGCAGAATTTGGTAGGCAAACTGAGAGTCTCCCAGCATGTCTTCTGATGGGCACACTGGGACCTCAATGTCTTAGATCATGATTGCCAGGCAATTATGGGTACATGAAAGACACAAGGGTACATTGTCTTTTATGAGTTTCTCACTCTTTTTGAGGCAAGAGTCTCTTCTGATAAATGTAACAATTTCATGTCCCCATTTTAGTACTATACTGTAGTAACAAAAATCAAATTTTATTTTGAAATAAATCATGTACTCACTTCAACCCCAAACTTGTGTGCTTATGATGTGCGGTAGAAATAACAACGTAAATGGTGCCATATACACACAAATAACAAGATATAGCTAACAAACATGAGTTGATTATAGAATTCACTCAGAATAGTTTCTCATTCTAGCTCTCATTTTCTCCCATTACCTAAGAAGGTTTGGTTGAGCTTTAGTTTCTATATTTTTATTGCAGAAATAATATAGTATGTGTGCTTTTCGAATGTTATTTTAAACTTTATTTTCAAGCTATGCTTATTCCTTTCCCTGGTTCTGAGCCCCCAGTCATGGCCTTTAGATATGGCCTTTTCTTCTGTTCAGTTTTGGAAAATTGAATCTCATAAAGTACTAAAGAAGTTTTCAATTTACAAAATTGCTCAACTTTCTTTAAAGTGAGTTTTCCTTTCAGGCATTTTCAACACATAAATGCAGATTTTTGTATAATGAGTCTATTAAAAATAGTTCCTAATACTTGTTCTTATAGAAAACTTGAAAAGTGTAAGTAATGGAAATGAGGGAAATCATCTGTAGTCTTATAACCTAAACACAATTATTGTTGAAAATTAAGGGAATTTTCTTTTATATTTTAATGAAATAATTTGCTTTCTAAACACACAAGTGCTCTTACAATATTGTATTCCACTGCATTTTCCACTTAACATGAAAAAACCCATTCATATATATTTTAAGAAATCATTTTTAGTGGCTGCATGATAGTTCAGCCAGTAATTGTACTATATTTTCCTTAACCAGTCATCATTTTTAGACATTTGAGTCATTCCATTTTTCTTTGCTCTTACAAATGTCATCATGATTCATATTTTAGTCCATAAATATTTCCTTGTATTTATGATTACTTCCTTATAATGAATTTGAAGATGTGCAGTTTCCAGGTCAGAAAACATTAACAGCTTAGGATTCCTGATATGTACGTGATCACCAAATATTTTTCCTAAATGGTTATGCCAGTTTACATATATGTTCATCAGTAATGCATGAGAGTATTCATTTCACTATGCTCTCCCTAGAGATGGGTATATTGTTAACAAATATTCTCCTTGAAATTTGGTGCCTCACTCTTTGTTTCATATTTCTTTGATTAGTGAGTGTCTTTTATATGGTTGGTAAGCTGTTGTACTTCCCTGTTCATAAACTGACTCTTTGTGTGCTTTGCCATTTAACCATTGGATCTTACTATTTTTCTTAACACATAAATTTGTATGTACTAATCCTTCATCTGTTGCAAGTATCTTTTCTCAGTTTGATGTTTGCCATTACTTCTCTCTGATACACAAAAATCAACATTTTTGGTAGTCAAATATGTCGCTCATTTTCCTTGTGTTTAATTTCTTCCTTTGCTTCCCAGCTTAGAAATTTCCTTCTCCTCCAGAGGTGTTATACTACTTCACTTCAGTTTTCATTTTCAGTTTATGGTTTGGTTAGTTTACATTTAACTCTTTAATTCTATTTGGAATTTCATTTTGATGTGGAGAAAAGATCTAATTTGATTTTATTTCAAAGTAGCTAACAATTTTCCTAATATAATTTATAAATAGAACATCCATTCCCCATTGATTCCTAGCCATTTCATCATATATTAAACTCTAACATATAGCAGTTATTATTTCCCATCTATTTGGCTCAACCGATGTATTTATTCTTGTATTACTAGCACTATAGTATGTTAATGTTTAATACATTGAAATAATTATTTGCTATTCTTTATTCTCCAAAGATTTTATTTTTCTAATTTTATTTATTTATTTTTAAAGATATTATTTATGTATGTATGTATGTATGTATGTATGTATTTATTTATTTAAGATTTTATTTATTTGACAGAGAGAAACACAGCCAGAGAGGGAACACAAGCAGGAGTAGTGAGAGAGGGAGAAGCAGGCTTCCCGCTGAGCAGGGAGCCCGATGTGGGACCGATCCCAGGTCTCCAGGATCATGACCTGAGCCAAAGGCAGTCGCCTAACCAACTGAGCCACCCAAGCGCCCCAAGATTTTATTTATTTATTTGACAGAGAGAAACACAGCCAGAGAGAGAACACAAGCAGGGGGAGTGAGAGAGGGAGAAGCAGGCTTGCCGCTGAGCAGGGAGCCTGATGCGGGGCTCAATCCCAGGTCTTCGGGATCATGACCTGAGCCGAAGGCAGTCGCCTAACCAACTGAGCCACCCAGGCGCCCCTAAAGATTTTATTTTTAAGTAATCTCCACTCCCAATGTGAGATTTGAACTCACAACCTCCAGATCAAGAGTTGCACACTCCACCAACTAAGCCAGTCAGGCACCCCAATTATTTGCTATTCTCACCATTCTTTGAGATGAAATGTAGAATAATTTTGTTAAGTTAATAAATGTGCTATTGGCACTACATTAAACTCATTAATAAATTAAGGAATAATTGTCATCTTTAAAGAATGTAGTGGTCCTATCAAAAAACCTGATACATCTCTCCATTTATTAATTTTTAAAATTTATATCCATCAATAAAGTTTTGTAGTTTTCTTCCTATAGGTCTTGCACATTTTTGTTAAGTTTATTTCTAGTCATTGTGTGTATGAATGTCTGTGTCAATATTTTTTGTTTCTATCGTAAATGGAATTTTCTTTTTCTACCATGGTTTTCTGTTGCTTAAGAAAACTACTGACTTAACATATTTTTCTTGTATTCATCCTATGTACTAAATGCTCTTATTAATGCAAATAGTTTTTATTTTACTTTATTTTAGTGTAGTTTAGTTTATTCTTTTTGGTTTCTTCTCACTAAGGTACACTGAACTCTGACATTTCTTCCCTTCTCACCCTCAATGTAGATAGCCATTGGGAAAGTCCTACATGCCTACTGGGATAATTTGATTATGATAGGAGGAAAACCATTTAAAATATTTAAAATAATTAGTTTGCAGAAATTCTTTATTTTCAGAATTAGCATCCTTCTGTACATCTGTGACTTTGTTTATTACCTAGCTGATAAATGATTTAGAAGTCATTTCACATATATGTTTTTAGATAAAAGGATAATTATCTTTTTGTCCTTTGAGATTTAAGGGATGACTGGGAATAAAGTGTCTATCAAACCATTGAACTGGAGAAATGGGGGAAGGAGCAGTGATGAAATAAAATTCCCATTTATCAGTTGTAATAGAGGGGAAGATTGTAGCGAAGTACTCAAAAGAATGAGAAATTATGTCTTAATTTACAGTTAGTTTTTTTTAAATTATGATTGGATACGTGTGTTGGTACCGCATTTATCCTCATGATAATTTAGGTCACCAGAATTAGTTTGTATTTTCTGAGTTTGAATTTCCATTAATGGCAGAGCAATCCTGAAAGCCAACCTAGGATTAAAGTTGCATCATGCAAACCACCAAATGGGCAATTCACAGGCCAGTGAAACAAGTGCGGATTCTGGTTGACAATGTGAAATTAGAGTTGTAAGATTAATCTGAGGATGTCATTTGCTTAAGTGAAGGGGAAGTCTGGGTTAATCTCTTTTGGGATTTCCTCAATTGGCCTCTTTCCTTTAGACCCTTCTTTCCCTCTCCCCTTCAGTGGACACTTTTAGCCCTGAGGCCAAGCCGACCGTGCTTTTGGAATCACCTTAAGACCAATTTATTAATTTATTTCCTCTGATATAAGAGAAAGGCAGTGTAAAAAGGTGGTTAAGTGCTCAGATCTTTCATCCAGACTGTCTGGGTGCATCCCAACTTGACCCTAAACTAGCTATTTTATGTCGGATAAGGTACTTAAACTTTCTGTAGCTCAGGTTTGTTATCTGTGAAAAGGGAAATGATGATACATATACTACTTCTCTCATAGGGTTAATAATCCTCAGATGATTATTACATGAGTTGACATTTATAAAGCTAACATGTAGTAGGTATTTGTTAATATAAATAAAAGATCTACAAATAATTGCAATACAAAGAGCATCCTAGGAGCACATAATTAAAACGTGATGTGGCAGTTCAGGGAAAGAAGAGATTCTGTTTATTGCCGTGACTCATCAAAACTGATTTTACATAGCTTTCCTATCAGACTTGAAGCTGAATGACTTGAGGGTTCTGTGAATTCAAGTTTGGTCTGAAAAAAAGGAAGATTGGGCCATAGGAAATTCAGAAATGTCCTGACTCAGAGTATAGTCACAATAATGATGGTTTTGTATAAGATACCATTCTTCTGGGTAAAAAAGTTCTGAAATATTTGTTGAAAAATCAATCATATTTTAATTGTGCCTTGAATTTTGTGCATAGCTTTAGTTTGCATAGACATAGATCTTATGGGCACTAGCATGCTTTATTTGCAGTGTCATGAAGAATCAGATGTAAATAACCTTTTTCTTTTGTGTAGCCCTTGAAGTGGTATAAAGAAGGAATTGATGTGGTTTTGTTAGTTCTAAACCAAGATCTGTCCCTAAGACTGACCCCTTGAGAAAATAAGAAATAAGTCAGGTTTGCTTTCTTCTAGTTCATTTCTAACCAGAGCACATTTTAAAGGTTGGGACTGCTTTTGAAAAAATGAAGGCAAATTTTAATATTAGCCGGCCTGAATCAACACATGCTTTGTAGTCATTAAAATGCAAAATATTAGTTAAAATTAATGTCAACAGCAGTAACAACAATAGCAACAAAAAGCCTCTACTGTTTTCTACTAATTATTCATTTTCTAGATTTTTTTCATGATAAATTTTAAATTCCAGGCTAATCAACAAGTTTGACAAAGGATTTGGTGGAGGAAGGAATTTAAAATTGCAGAGTATTTTTGGTTTATCTGTATTAATGGAAGGAGTCAGAGAAAAGATAATCTAAAAGGGATGTTACAGATTTTAACCATAAATTATATTTTTCTGGTTTGTGACTTAGACTACATTTGTAAAGCACCAAGTTGTAACTTTGTTGCTTTTTCTTTAAACAAATGCTAGTAGTCACTTATATAACTTTATAGGAAAAATTAATATGCAAGGGTGCATTTATATTAATTTAAATTTGCTTCTAGTTTGTATATATATAGGTATGGTCTGAATAGTTGTAATCAGAGTGGTGTCTCTGTGTGTCTGTCCACTTCTTTCACATGCCATAATTTTATATTAATGTAACCCATGTGCTTAACATTTTTTGAAAAATAATAAAAGGACTCTAATACCTCTGCACTTCGGTATAATTTTGAGTAGTTCATTCTGTTACCATTTTCTTATTTTGCACAACATTCCTTATTTAGAGGTAGTTATGTTAATTCTCTTTTTTTTCCACCCTTAAAATAGAACTACTATGAAAATCTTTATGAAATTGCTTTGTCCTTTGATTCCTTGGAGTGCAAGGACAATAGGCAAGGTCATTCATTAGGTCAAAAATATGCACGATATTATAGCTCTTTTTATAACTTTATTTCTAATTTATTTTCTAGAACTGGGTTTTCAGTGGATGGGGAGAGAGCATGTGTAGTTTGAAAAAACATATTCAATATTTTAGTTTAATTTTATATTTTAAAATTATCATTTCATAACTCAAGCTACAGAAAACAAAACTGAATTTTTTTTAGAGAAGAGGGAGTGCATGGTTCAGAAACACTACTCAATGAAGACTGAAACAACTGAAAAAGCTTCAGCTTTTATTTATTTATTTTTAAAAAACTTTTATTTATTTTGAAACTTAAAGCATCGTTACTGAAGTATAGTTAAGATACAGGGTTATATTAGCTTCAGGTGTACAGTATAATGATTCAACAGTTCTATACATTACTCAGTGCTCCTTACGATAAGTGTACTCCTAATTCTGAAAGCAGAGATTGAGTGACTTATGGAGGAGGTGGTACAGAAGTGCCCTAGGTGAGTGCAAGAAGCCAGCTTGACTTTGCAGAAATTGCGGTCAAGAATCCCAATAAGGTGTGGGCATTCTCTTTGCATTTTAATCAGTACACCTGTTACTGTAACGTTCTTACAAATCACCGGGGATCTTGTTAAAATACCGGTTCTGATTCAGCAATTCTGGGACAAGGCCTGAGACCCTGCATTTCTAACAAGTTCCCAGGTGATGCTGATGTTATTACCCTGGCAATGTAATTTGGATGGCCTCATTTTAGATCTCTTCCATTCACCACCACAGGGTAACGAGAGCTGAGTACACGGGAATCTTGGTCAGTTACTTCAGTGACTTGAAAATGGAAGAGATGAACTACTGGCTTGAGGGGTGAAGCGATTCTGCTCATTCAGAAATCTGAAGGGCGGGGGAGTAGGAAATTGTTAATATTAGATGGGTTAATCACCAGAAGTTTTAGGTGCCACTGACACCAGGTTGTTCAGAGACTGAAGGAGGCAAAGGCTTTTGAAGTGGTACTCAGGTTCCTGCTGCTTAACTGAAACTGAGATAAGATCAGATTCGTTAGGAAACAATTTTCAAAACAGACTCATTTATTTTGACTAAATGAGGCTGAATGATAGTAGGGAGATAGATTCTTTGTATTTTTAGAGACTCGCTGTTTTAGAAAGTGAAAACTGGTTGCTTACGGTTTTGCTTGCCTCCTCGCTGAGATTTTAAATAGTGCATTTCCACATCACCTTTAATGGTACTGAATTACTGCCATTAATCGCTTCCCATCGGGAAATTGGAACCAAGAACCTATGCTATTTCTCTGCTGCTATCTCCATCTTGCTATGTGACTTTAAGAAAATCACTTAAAGCTTTATGTTTCGAGTTCCCATGGTGAAAAATGGAAATCAAAGCCCTCACCTTGTTCCCTGTGGAGTACTTACTGTAATCAGTGTGCTTTGAGGTAGATTTTATTGCTTAAAGAAACAAAAGACTTTAACAATGTAATATTATATATTTATTTAGCATATTATATATATGCATATATCAAGATATTTTATGTATGATCTAAATACGCTGACAAATCTTCATAACAAAAATGAAACATTTCCTATAATCACACCGGCAGTTAAATTGAATTTTTTTGGTTTCACAAATTGAATGAACCCGATTGTAGTGTTTTAGATGTATTTTTTTTGCCCTTTAGGTAATCACTATTGATGGGTATTGATTAACGATATAGTAATTTAACCTACATTTTTAAAAGATTTATTTATTAATTTGCAAGAGAGAGCGAGCAGGGGCAGAGGGAGAGAGAGAAAAAAAATATCCAGCAGACTCCCCGATGAGCACAGAGCCCAGTGCAGGGCTCAATCCCAGGACCCTACGACCATGACATGAGTTGAAACTGAGAGTTGGACACCCAACAGACTGAGTCACCCAGGTACACCTATTCCACATATTTAAAGAGTTTTAGTTCTAAGGGGAATCGATGGTAAATGAGGTCGGTTACTTGAGGATGACCCTCTGTTTGGAATGCTTTAGAATCATCTGTTGTTTAAAATTTAAATACATTGATTTTTGCCAAACTTTAGCATGTATTCTAACCAAAGATCTATATTGTCCTAAACTTGTGCCTAAGAATAATAATCAGAAAATATCTAAAATAAAATTCTGTTGATCCAGAGAAACTGATTCATATTCAGGATTTGAAATAATTCAGAACTAACTTTACCCTACTTTTCTTTTTTTTTTCCTACTTCTCTTTTTTCTTTTTTTTTTTTTAAATATTTTTATTTATTTGACAGAGAGAAACACAACCAGAGAGGGAACACAAGCAAGGGGAGTGAGAGAGGGAGAAGCAGGCTCCCCGCCGAGCAGGCAGCCCAATGTGGGACTCGATCCCGGGTCTCCGGGACCATGACCTGAGCCGAAGGCAGTCGTTTAACCAACTGAGCCACCCAGGGGCCCCTACCCTACTTTTCTCTGAAGTAAAAGTTTGTTAGGCAGATTATAATCTACCTCCATTACAGTATGGGGACCAAGACTTAAGGCTCCAGCGTTAAACAGACCTGATTGAAATCCCATCTTTGTTGCTTGATCTGCAGTGCAGTTTTTGTTGCTTAGCTTCTCAAAGTCTCTGTGTACTCATCTGTAAGATTAATTTCACAATATAAAGCTCATAAGATTGTCGTGGGGTCCAAAATAGATAATGCATGTGCTGTGGACTGAATTGTGTTCCCATCGAATTCACATGTTGAAGCCCTAAACCACGTTGTGGCTGCATTTGGAGACAGGCCTTTGGAATATAGTTAAGGTTAAATGAGGCCATAAGGGTGGGCGCTAATCCAATAGGACTGGTAGCCTTATAAGAAGAAGAGAGAGACATCTCTCTCCACGCATACACAAGGAAAAGGGTATGTGAGCACACAGCAAGAAAGTGGCTGCCTACAAGCCAAGAGAAGAGGTCTCAGAATGAAAACTATGTTACTAGTACCTTGATCTTGGACTTCCAGCCTCCAGAACTGTAAGAAAATAAATTTCTTTTGTTTAAGCCACCCAGCCTCTGGTATTTTTGTTGTGGCAGCCAAAGCAAACTAATACAGCATCTAAAACTCTTGGCATCAATTATAGTTGTACAGTATGCATACGCACTGAGTGATGGTGGAGAATGTTTACCCCAAAGGACAAGGTGCTTTCAAGTACTTTAGCAAGGGGTCTTTTTAAAAAATTTATTTGTTAATTTTTGAGAGAGTAAGAGAGAGAGGAAGCGGGAGGAGGGAGAGGAACAAGCACATTCTGCGTTGAGTGGGGAGCTGTATGGGGACCCCAAGATCATGACCTGAACTGAAACCAAGAGTTGAATGCTTAAGGGACTGAACCACCTAGGTGCCCCAGGAGTCTTTTTTAATTCAAATTTCTATTCTTACTATATTATATTGTAAAGTAACCATAATGGTAATACTATAGAAATACAGTATTATTTTATTATATTCATAATTAATATTATTACTATTAAGTGCACCTGATAGTATCTTATCCCAGTGAAATGTTTTTCACCTTAAGGCTCTATATGTACTTAAAGGTAGTATGACTACACTTTGGGGACACCTGGGTGGCTCAGTCAGTTAAGCATATGCCTTCTGCTCAGGTCATGATTCCAGAGTCCTGGGATGGAACGCTGTGTGGGGCTCCCTGCTCAGTGGGGAGCCTGTTTCTCCATCTGCCTGCCACTCCTCCTGCTTGTGCGCTCTCTCTCTCTCTCTCTCACTCTCTCTCTCTCTCTCTCTCAAATAAATAAAATGTTTAAAAAATAAGATTACACTTCCTTCAATCTATTTAATAATCCATGATTTTTACTAATTACAGCAGGTCTCTAGCTTCTTTCTGTCCAGTCTCTCAACTAGACAAATCTTTAAGAGTGTGAACGCCCATATTTTAAAAAAGGGAAAAGATAAGACTCTCTAAAAACTGTGATTAGCAGGACATAATATGCAAGCAAGTTCAATCCCCCAGGCTTTTCTTCCTATGATTGCAATGGTGCCATATATTTGTGTCCCAATATATTTATGTGGAATAGTCAAGCTCAAATTTAGAGCATCTGTTGTTCTTTTGGAATGTTTCAGTAACTGGAGTTTATTCTTTCACAGGTATCAAGGTTACATTTATACATACCGAGTATCCCAGACAGAAACAGGTTCTTGGAGTGCTGAGGTATAGCTTTTATTTATTTTTTGCTTCTGGGGGCATCATGGAGGTGTTTGAAATTTAGGCTGGTTTTATAAAAGAGTTGTCAAATCCTACCTTCCCCCAATATTCATCAGATTCAAATCACTAAACTCCAACCCAAAATTGTTCATGGATCATTAAGAAGGCTTTAGAGAATTTTTGCTTCAGTTTTGTTCAGCCACCATTGTATACAATGGTCCCACTTTGGGGAAAACATAAAAAAGTTGAAGGATTATGTCAAACTTCTAGTGCCCATGCAAAATTTTAGAAAGCATATACAAAATGTGCAAAATGGTTAAATAAACAATTATTTACCAAATGATAGCAATATGAGCGTTGGCTATATGGTGGATTAAACAACATGGCTCTTGTTTTCTAAGAGCCTCTAATACCCCTGGAGAGATATGGTATGAATTAAAGAGTGATGTGAGAGCTCAGACATTGTTGTCAGGTAGATCTGGGTTCAGGTCTGGTCCCCTCTCCTCCCTGACAGGTCTATGACCTTGGGCAGGTTACTTAACTTTTCTTCGAACTAATTTCTTCGTCTGTAAAATGAGCCTAAAAATAGTACCTCATAGGGCTCATTTTGAAGAAGATTAAATGGGATAATGCATATAAAAGAAAGCTCTTAGCCACAGGACCTGGTATGTTGTAAGCCCTCAAAAATGTGAACTCATCCAAACTGCTGGACAATATGATTATATATAGTCAATTACTATGCTATCTAGCATAGGAGTTCCAAGAAGGGAGGATTTTCCAAGGGTTAGTAATCAAGATTGCTCTTTGTGTGGAGGTAGGACTTCCAGCTGGGCCATGTGGGAAGGACATGGGTAGGCAGAATAAAATTAGAGGGAATATTGCAGTGATTTTAAAGGTATGCTCTGCAAAATTCTAAGTTTTTTTTACCTGGGTGCCATGGGGTCGGCGGGGGTGGGGGGTAAAGGGAGAGGAGGACAAATGTGAGTATGCTTTTGGGTGCCTAATTCATCTTTAGGGTTTACTTTTGTTTTGTTTATCAGCTGGGGCTCAAATAAGATTTCATTAGCAAAATGGATTCTGATGGCTTTGAAAACATTTGAAAGTCACTATGCCACTGCATGTAGTGCCTGCAGAGTGAATTTATGTCCATGTGCCAGGGTAGGATATCACATCTTAGCAATATAGAGGTCTCTACAACTGAAACCCTTTGATCTCAAATGCTTTCTCAGATTTCTGACTCTTTAAAAATATCCTGTCTTTATAATGAAAGCATTTTATTATGAGCTGTTTGAAAACATAAATGTGAATTTCAATCTCCCTTAATAAATACGCTGAAGAAATTCTAAAGCCTAGACTTAAAAAAAGTTAAAATAGCTCTAACCTTTACAAATTCATCAGTAAACTAGAAAGCGCAAATTGTGGACTACAAATATTTTGAACTACAGATATGAATTAGGGCAAGTTTTCAAACATGTTGTTGCTTTATATCATAAATAAATAATTCGTTAATAATAATTAATAATTAATTTATAATTATCTGTTATAATTAATACTGTAATAGTAATTAGAGGCAAAGCAGTAACATTTCTAATCAAAATGATTTATACCCATGTATATTTTAAAATTCTCTACAGTGCTGCAGAGATGATTGAATAAGAAATTAAATTTCATTTATCAGGAAGAATAGTTGTGTGTGATATATACATACATATTTGCATGTACTTTGATTAGAAATAGCTATTCTCCCTAGAGAAGTAGCCCTTTAGCTGCTGAAGAATATTCTTTATGGAAAGGTTTGTAAATTATTAGAGTTTAGCTAAGTTTGCCTTTAAATTTGTTTTCTCCTTCTTTTTAAAAAAGATTTTATTTATTTATTTGACAGAGAGAAACACAGCTAGAGAGGGAACACAAGCAGGGGGAGTGAGAGAGGGAAAAGCAGGCTTCCCACTGAGCAGGGAGCCCGATGCAGCGCTCAACTCCAGGCTCTATGTGGTGCTCTCCTGGGACTCTGGGACCATGACCCGAACCAAAGGCAGACAGTTAACGACTGAGCCACCCAGGCGCCCCTGAATTTGTTTTCTTCTATTTCAAGTATAACATCATATGCAGATTGTTACATGCTTGTGACCATGTTAAGGAAGAAAGGGTTTATTGAACATAATTGTCCTTTCATATTGTTGTCTGGTCTGACTCCGTTTATACAATAATACTGTAATTATCTGCACCAAGAGAGCAAAAGATTGGCATGTTTTCTCCAAAGGGAAAACAGTTTTTAAGAAATGCTTTAGATTTATTTTTGAAATGCATATTTCATTTTTTCTATCTACTAAATTTGCTTTCTTAGTTATGTTTTTGCTAAGGGAATATTAAACTACTGTGTGTTCTCAGAGCTCATATCACCTGACTGTAAGAAATTTCTCCAGAGCATATTGAAGACCAGCTGTGATCCAAAACATGTTTCCATGGATAACTAAGAGTGGCAGTATGGGAAATGTGCAAATTTGAACAATAGCTGAGTTCAGTGACACAATGGGAGTTGTCAGTGGTAAAATTCTTGTGGTAAATGTATTATCAAAATTTGTTAAATGACAGATATTTATACTGCTTTTTGGCGCAATGCTTTTGTTTGCCACAATGCAAGAAAAATAATGGCAGCGACACTCCATCTTATGCGCAGGGATTGTGCTAGAAATCTAAGTAAGTCTGAGATGTGTTTCAAAGAGTGGAATGAAATTTGAACTCTGGATCCCCGAATTATGAAAGACAAATATTATGTGAATTTCTACTTTTAGATAGACTTTAGGTTTTATCATTGCCTAGTATATTAACTTATATCATGAGACTCAGGCTAAAATTTTGCTAAATTGTTAATTTAGAGAATTCTACACATAGTCAACTATCATTTATTAATATGTACATTGTCATCAGTATATTGTAAAAAAAAATGTACTAACCTCCCCCTGCAGACTCAGTGCCTTTGGGCTTTTCTGGATATTTGATCATCAGTAAATCAGTAGATGCTAAATAATCTTACTTATTAACCTAAGCAAAACACTATCAGTTAGGAAAGTCATTTGCCAGTGGCACATTACATCCCATCTCCAAATTGTACATCCAGTGCTGTTATTCCTTTCTGTTAGTGTGGATAATCAAGTAAGTGTTAACTGCACGTAAGTCCCCATAAAAAAGATGCTTCTGTTGATAAATGGTTTTACAAGCCACAAGAACAGCTAAAAAGATGTGTGGTTTAAAATCTTTCCACACTGGGGGAGTGTACAGTTTCTTTTCTGGTTGGTGACTGTAATTTCTCTAGAAACTGTTTGGTCTTACCCTCTCTGTTGGTGAACTCATTGCGGGTATTGGCCTGAAAGACAAAAGACTGGGTGCTGGGATCTAGAACCAGTTCTGTTTATACTTATCTGTGCGACCTCTGACAAGCTGTTATCCCTTTGTCTATCTTCCTTCCTTCTTTCTTTCCTTCCTTCCTCCCTCCCTCCTCCCTCCCTCCCTCCCTCCCTCCCTCCCTTCCTTCCTTCCTTCCTTCCTTCCCTCCTTCCTTCTTTCCTTTGTTTCAGTAGACTACATGCCCTGAGATCAAGACCTGAGCTGAGATCAAGAGTATGTCGCTCAACTGACCGAGCCACCTAGGCACCCCTGTATTTCCATTTTCTTATCTGTCGAATGGAAACAAGCAAATCAGCCAATCACTACCAATTTGTGAGGAAATAGTGGAGGCAAATGATGGGAAAGTGCCTGGAACTGAAAAAAGTGCCATGAGGAAGATAGAAGGAGGCATTTTGTACCTATGATCTGCTTGTGCAATTTAGAGTTTCTATCTTGGAGCTGAAGAACTGTTTGGAGCCCTGTAAGAACAGCCATGGTATTTAGGATGAGGTTTCAAGTTGAACTCTGAAAAGGTGTTTATTTTTTTTTAAGATTTGTTTATTTTAGAGTGGAGGAGGGGCAAAGGGA
The DNA here is from genome assembly GCA_004023965.1 of Spilogale gracilis. Lineage (NCBI taxonomy): Eukaryota > Metazoa > Chordata > Mammalia > Carnivora > Mephitidae > Spilogale > Spilogale gracilis. The sequence goes on along the minus strand of PITA01000702.1, from coordinate 69,825 downwards.
GAGGGAGAAAAGACTCTCAAGCAGACTCCCTGCTAAGCACGGAGCCCAGTGCAGGGCTTAATGGGTTGCTCAATCCCACTGTCCTGAGACTGTGACCTGAGCCAAAACCAAGAGTTGGCCATTCAACTGGCAGAGCCACCCAGGTGCCCCCAGTTCTGGGAAGGTGTTTTGACCATAGGGGTGGAGCTGAGAGGGAGAGTGTTTTACAGCTACTGAGGCTCTGAGCTGTGTGAGCCTCTGAGTGGACACTAATCTAAAGTGAAAAAGAACTTTTTCAGTATTTAAAAAAAAATTACTTGCCCCAATGTAGGAAATGACTGCAAGTTACTATGGACAGCATGCCATCTTCAGCTTTTAGTCTGGGTGGCTGAAGTTTGTATGCCAGCCTTCATGTTTTCTCATTAAATGCTAACAAACAGCTCCCACCTCAAAAATGTTCCAGATGGAATAACTGAAAAACAGCTTTCAAAAAAAAAAAAAACAACCCAAAAAACTAGTCATTGTTCAATTGCTTATACTATTTTATTTTTATGTAAAATGACAGTTTTAAGCTGATGCCTAAAGCTGGGCTCATAAGCTTTTGAAGGAAATTATTGTTTTCAGCAGTGCCTTTGCAAGAGTATTGATGGCAGGCAAGAAATACATTTTAACAGTCACTTGCAAATAATGATCTCTTCAAAAGCAAATAAACAAATAAGTAAAGGTGACCTTATATAGCCTTTCATTTTCGTGTCATAGAGAAGACCTTGTCATGGTGAGGTGTTGGCAGAGAGCGATTTGGGGGAGGATAGGGAAGTTTCCCGAGGAGGAAAAAAATTCTAACGTGAAGGATGAGGTAGGACACATCGTGAGGTGAGAGTCTGGGGACTAACTAGCTATGTGTTGTGTGTATCATAACGGTCAATTTTTGATTTCCTGTGTAGCATTTTTATTGTGGAATGATGACTGGAAGTCTGGGTTGTTGCTGTTGGTTTGATTTTTCAGGCTTTTTATTAATGACCTATAGGAGCTTTGTTTTTTCTGTGTTTAACTGCATCCTCTCTGTTGGTGCATTCATTGTGGGTAATGGCCTGTATACCCTTAGAGGCTTGGGATGTCTGATGGGTAGCAGGCAGGAAGGGCAGGGCGAGGAGCAAGAGCTTGTACAAACTAATACCACCCTTGGGAGAACTGAAATGACAGCTCATTAGCTCCTCTTGCAGGGAAGTTCAGTCAACCAAAGTAAGCTCTTCTAGAAATGTTGTTTCTCCTCCTTCCTTATGTTTTCAAATATTTGAACAAGTTACACAAATGTTACCTCCCTAAGCCTCACCCCCACATTTTGTAGGCCTATTTGTGTCATTAGGAGGTAGGTGAGTAATTTGCTTGGCCTTTTATTTTCCAGACAGCACCTGGGGTTCATAAAAGATTTTTCCGGAAAATAAAAAACCTCATTTCAGCATTTCAGAAGCCAGATCAAGGTATTGTAATACCTCTGCAGTATCCAGTTGAGAAGAAGTGTTCAGTTAGAAGTGCACAAGGTACTGCAGGTATGGTTTACTGTTACTTTTTGAAAGGGCCTGGCAGCTCGGGATTACAAGTCAACCTGCTCATGAATATATGGTTATAGGAGGTTCCGTGAGAAGCATGCAGCGGGGAAGTGAGTGTTGCCGGCCAATGAAGCCAGAGGGGACTATTCACAGGCTATGATTTCAATCTGCCCTACTGTAAACTTTTAATAAATCTCTGGGAAAACAGAAAGAATTCCATGAGCCCACAACATTTAAACCCTCTTTCCTCATCTTGTTCTCCGCCATCTCTTTTGCCAAAACAGAAGTACTATTTCACTTCACTAACTCAGACACAAAACTTGCGAAAGATGGACAGTTCTGAGTACACCTGGGCCTTCCTTCACCTTTGCTTAGTAAATTCTGTTTTCCCTTCAGGGATGGAACATCTAATGTTAACGTGGTCCACGTGATCCCCATTTCTGAATTTGTGGTGCTTAGATTTATGACATTTTATTGTAGCGAAGGAAACTAAATTAGTCCATGTTATCATGCTACAGGCATGCATTGTCCCCGTCTCCTGAGCAAAGAGACGTTAGTGTCCGTATCAAGGGGACCACAGATTACTGGTCAATGTCTGCGGATTCGTGATTGTCTATTCATCTCTTGAAAGGGGTTAATCACTTGTTTGGAGTAAGAGGATATGCCTTCATTGAAACAATAAATATTCATGATTAGAAAAATGAGTTGTTATGTCCTTTTTTGACAGGGACCCAGACTCAGGCATAAACTGACAATTAGACTTAAGCGCTGAATTAAATTAATGAGTACTTAGCCTTTATAATAGAGATGTAAATAGAACTCTAATTTACAAATTGCACATCACAATTACAAACTGTTCTTTTCCGCTCCGTATTCCATTCTTTACGACTCAATTTTAAGTACTGGTTGCTTGAGCTGTATCACTGGGTTATATCTTTGTGAGCTTTATGCCACTGGAGATTTTATGATTATAAGTTTGAGTTAACCTGTAATTTTAATAGCTTGTGAGTTTATCTTTTCTTGATTTTCGTGGTTATTTTCCTTTAGGGAGAAGAGACGATCCTGATGTCTTCCTGAAAACACCATGAAGAAAAATAAAATACTTGTACTTTATTTTCTAATTTAAATATATGCTAAATCTTATATATTGTAGATAATACAGTTCAGTGAGCTACAAATGTATTTCTAAAACCATCATAGTCCTGTAACATGAGTGTCTAGCATGATGTAAAAGCTGAAATGGACTTTGCCAATATGAGGAGCTTTGAAATGAGGTTATTTTCAGCTTTATTTACAAATAAGAAATGATTTAAAACATAATGATACTTTATAAAAGATTAACGTCAATTCTTGCCAAATAGAAATAAAAATAATCTTCAGTTTTTTCTCAAAAGCACCGTTTTTAGTGAAATATTATTTGATAGCTACTGATTTTAAAGTGTCTTGCTTGATTAGATGTCAGGAAGCTGGTTTCTCGTTCCTCATCTTTGTCACGTGTGGTCTAATTAGGTATTACACTCTCCATTGGCTGTGATGATGTAGGGTCTTTGGGGATTTATGAAGGTGTGCACTGTGTGTTAAAACAAGTACTGGATAAAGAGGGAAGAATTTCTGTTTAATTCTAAAAACAACTTTTTTTGCCTAGTGTTCTGATGTTGAATAGCAGAATCCACAGATCAATCTCTAGTTTAAAAATCCCATAATTTAAAATATGCTCTAAACATTGATTACATTTGATATTATAGGAGTTTTCATCTAGCTCTACCCCAGTTGGTGGTATTCCACGTAAAACCTTATTTTGAAAGGAAACTTCAGCAGCTGTGCTCATGAGTAGCTGATTTACAAGTGATCTCCCTATTAGATAGCCCTACGGGAGCCCTGAAAACCTTACGGTTGTGTTGTTTATTAACAGTTAGTTCCAATGATGGCAACCTAAGTGAGAGCCAAGGTTTTACACTGTGACAGATATTTATGTATTTTTTCTCACATGTATATTTTTACGAATTTTGTGATTTGATTATACATCAAGTTGTTCAGGGCTCCTAGAATTCGCTTACTCAACAAACACAATAGGCTCTGGGGTAGAGAAGGAAAAACACCCAGTACCACCACCACCACCACCACCCTGCCCGCCCCAGGCTCAGGCAGCTCTCTCTCTAGTTGGGTGAGGAAATAGTAACAATTTTAAAAAAAGTAGCAGAAAAAGAGAAAAGATGTGGATAAAAGGGGATAAGCACATGCTAGGCGAGGTTCCCACTCTCTAACTTGTTCATTCTGGAATAATCCTAAATATATGAATTATGTTTGCATATTTCTTTACCAGAGTGTTTTTTGAAAAAGCTTTTTTGAATCACTAAGGATCTTTCATATTTCAATAAAGTATTTGAAAGCTTTATTTATCTAATTTGTCTTAAAATATTTTTTTAAAAATACCCAGAGATAGGTGCTATTAATATATTAAACAAAGCATTGATGAAAGCCATCTTATCTTATTGGACAGATTCCCTGAAAAAGGTAAGTTCTTTTCTGAGTCTGCTACTGTCAAACTTTCCAGTTGTTGTGCTTACCCACTGTCTTCTTTTGCTGGCCCTTTACTCATAAAGTTTTTTTTTCACTTTTTCTCTCCCAGCATAAGCATTCTTGTTATTTCCCAGTACATAATAGCTTGTGGCTTTACAGAAAGGTCATATCCTTGCCATATCTAACATATACCTGTAAGATGCTGAGTCAAGATAGAAAAATGCACATATATTTCCAAGTGTACACCTTTCTTCAGAAAAAAAAAAGTGTGTCAGCAAACCCACAAGGAACATGACAGTTTATCAAACACTCATTCATTTCCTCTGAGTTTGTTCTTGAGAGATAAAGGCAGTAAGGGAGACAAGCTTAGGTCATTGTCAGTTTGGCTATTACAAGCAAGTAAGCTTTGTGGTAGTACGTAGGTAGAATAAGTCTGCAGAGGATGCCTCTGATTAAGATTTCGAGTATAAATGGAGGGCTGAATTGAAGATATTATTTGTGGTAGAATGGATAGAGAATTAAAAATGTGAAAAATAGCTTTAAAGTCTGTTAAGAAGGTTTAGACAACAGCTCGTGTTTTATTTGAGTTGCTTTATTGAGTTCAGAATCCAGAATCTATTAATAATAAAATCCAGATTTACCCTTGAGCATTTCAAGGTTATAAAATGCCTAGTCTTCCTGTTAGAGAGCTATAAATTCAGCATTGTCGCCCATGTTTGTCCTTGCAGTAAATGGGATACATTATTTAGGAGTTTGCTGCTAGGGGTGAAGTTAAACTACCCAGTTTGGGAACTTTGGTAATTTGGGGTCATTGGCCAAACTTGCAGTAAAAGGCAGAATTTTTGTCATTAGGTTTTTGGCCTCTTAAATGAATATTTTTATGTAGAAAGGTATAACAGAAGCGATTGACGTAACATTTGAGGTTTGAATTTTTTCAGCTTTGTCAGATTATCTCTGTGACCTTAGGTAAGTCAGTCTGTTACTATAATTGCATTTGTCAAGTAGGAACAATGAAGTCTTGCTCACCTCCCAGGATTACTGAGGTACTATAATTACATAAATTTAAGAAAGTAGAGTATTGCTAAAAATTTAAATAACACCGATATTCAAAGATCTCTAATAGTGAGGGTGAACAGGGAAGGAATATGGAGAAATCTCTTCTCTCGTTTAATAATTCTCTCAATTTAGGAGCTCTTGCCTCTTTCTTTTTGCACACTGAGGGTGGGTGGGATGGGTATTTTTTAAAAAGATGACCAGGTGATACTAACATTTCTGCCACTCACCCCAATCTCCCGCCCCAGGACCCTGTTGTTTTTTGCTTATTGGTTGTGTTGGAACAATTGGGATTGTCTTCTGCTCCATGAATCTATTCACTGTAACTGTATCCTTCATCTGTGGGGGATACATTCCTAGACTCCCATGGATGCCTGAACCCATGGATAGTACCACATGTTATATATACTATGTTTTTTCTTATATGTACATATCTGTGATAAAGTTTAATTTATAAATTAGGCATAGCAAGAAATTAACAATAACTAAAAAGAATATACAACAATTATAACTATACTGTAATAAAAGTTACAGAAACATGGTCTATGTCTTTCTCAAAATAGCTTACTGTACTGCACTCACCTTTCTTGCAATGTGAAATGATAAAATGTCTGTGTGATGAGAGGAAGTGAAGGGAATGGTGCACACCCTGTGACAGGGTTAGGCTACTCTTGACAATGTCAGGAGGAAGATCTTCTGCCGACTAGGAGTAGCTGAATCCCTGAAAAGCGAATCTGCAGATAAGGGGAGACTACTGTATATATCACTGAATTAAAAGGCAGCAGGGCATTTAAGAGTGATCTAAATTCCGGGATTCCAAGCAAGTTTCAGAAATAAACCCGTTGTTTGGACTATGGGTGCCCCATTACTATCAAGTTGAATTTTGCAAGATCTATTGGCCTGCTTTCCCCATGTCACTCATAACTACCTGCTTGTGTAAAGTAAGTGCCAAAGGGCCATTGGAATTGCCCAGGATGTGCGAGCTGTTTTTTTTTTTTTTTTTCCGCATTTCCTGACTGCCTCTCTCCCCTGTTGGCTTTTTTGCCAGTGCATCTGCGTACTCTACTCTCCCCACCCGTTTTGCAATTCTTCATTTTTTCCCCATTGCTCAGAAAGGCATCCACAAGAGAAAGAAACCTTTTTAAAGCAATAGCTTAGAGGCATTTAAACTTGGAACACCTCCTCTTCTTTTTTTATTAAATGGTCATTTGTGTCGGAGATCCTATTTGCACGAAAAATAAAAATGAAGAGACATCTGCTTAGGATTAGTACCTTTTTGATTTCTGCACCTTCATTTTCAAGATGATGTAGTTTTATGATTCCCTGTTAGGGAGTTTCTTTTCAATTCTCAGGTGACCAGACAGACTCCAGAATGCAGTTTGGCGCATGAATAAAAGGGGGCACAGTGTTCATTTGCAATTTTATTTTTTAAAAATGAAATATTCAAAGTACTTTTTTCTTTCAAATATTGACACGTAATGTTGAACTTTAAATATTTACAGCATGTTGTTGTGATGCTCTTGTAGAAAAATGCATGCTTCTGGCCTGAAAGCCAGAGCAAAATGCAAAAGACCATTTAACTGCAGCCAGAGAACATGAACCTGTACAGTATCCAGTCACTTTTCAGCACAGGAGTGAGAGCAGGAATACAAAATTGGAACCTATTGTTTCCTAGCAACATGGCTCAGGCCATTATAACACAATTTTCGGTATGATTAGAACCTCTAACTGTTGTTATATAGAAACTGAAAATCTTGGCATACACTGTAAACATCTTTACTGTTCATGAGAAAGTAAGCAGCTAAAAAGAATATTTTTCTGACGTAAAGGCTATACTTCTCTTTTTACCTTCTTTCTTACCGATGCTTTTGCCAGAAGAAGAGTAAAGATTTAGACATTGTCATGATTCATACAAGTAAAATATTTTTCAAGGACACAGTCTGATATACTAACATTTAAGAGGTTAAAGTCCACCACTAAATCTAAGGAAAGATTTTTAACTGCCAAACACATTTCCTTTGACAAATAATGTAAGATGACAACTGCCAAGACAAAATCCACAGCAAGTTTAACTAACTATTTTCAGTTACTGTTTAGGAAGTAATTTCTTCTTACACACAGTAGTAGGTTTGGTCCTTAATAGCTTTCACGTGAAGGACACACTGAAATAACAGTCACTATTTTGTGGTTGAATTCTTTTTTGTTGTTTGTTTTCTGGGTTTTTTTTTTTTTTTTTTTTTTTTTTTTTTTTTTTTTTTTTTTTTTTTTTTTTTTTTTTTTTTTTTTTTTTTTTTTTTTTTTTTTTTTTTTTTTTTTTGTTTTTTAAAATTTTTTTTTTTATTTTTTTTGTTTTTTTTGTTTTTTTTTTTGTTTTTTTTGTTTTTCTTTTGCAGAATAAAGAACCTTACAGAAGGCTGTGGAAGAGCAGTCTGAGATCTGAAGTACTTAGTCAGGTCAGCAATGTGTATGTGAGTTCCTTAAGAAAACAAGAATGTTGCATCCTATCTGTAGCCTTCTGTCTTTCCACAAGCTAGAATACACTCTAGTCTCTCCCAAAGTGTCTTTCAATGCTTGATTACTGTACTTTTCCTTCCACTACAATTGCCCTTACAGGAATGTATCTTTAAAATGCAAAAACTTCACCCTGACTCTCTCAGGTGATATTACAGTGGGGCTTGGTCTGGTTAAAAATAGGTTTTTAAAAAAGGAAAGGAAAGAAGGAGTAGGAACAACATGATGGAATGCTTGGAACTGTGTCAAAAGTTATGAAAAAGAAAAATCTTAGAAAAATTATCATTCAATTTTATACCTCTCTATGTAGTTAGCATGTGAATTCCAAATTATACATTGTCAAATTTTTATACATTTGGCTATGTTGTATATATATTATATTATATATATATAGTCTATATATTATAGATCTAGATAAATTGACAGTAAAGGACACGCTTATTTTATACAGTATTTTGTTGGGTTAAAAATAAAACATATGCCTATTTATATGGCGAGTGTTTTGCTAGAAATTGGGATGAATTGGGCTTTATTTCCCTTTCCTTAAGGAGTCATGTTTCTAATCAATAATGATTAGAATGACAACTAAAAATAAATGTATTTAAATGTCTGTTAAACTGCGAACTTTGCAGTTCATTTGGATCTCTAGACCATAGCGCAAGAGAAAAACAAAAGGAAACAAAACAAAACAGCACAAATAAAATGGGCCTAACTAGGAAAAAGAAACAAGCACAGAGTATTCCCTGCCTCCAGTCCAGAATGTTCATGAGAGCCCCAACTAGCATACGTGGGCAGTGTCAGCTGCCTGTGCTCTGGGTGTGAGAAATTCAACTATTTCTCTCTAAGATGCATTTACTTTCATCAGGAAATGCAAACAAATTGTTCTTTCATTAAGTTGGACTTCAGAATTACAAAACGATGAAGGCAATCTTTGTATTCAGCTGAACGATGTGCCCAATATTTCCATGTTCTTATAAAGAAATGCCAAAGTGTTTCTCGTAGATTTACTGTTCATTGGTGCTAAACTTTTGGGTTTTTTTTCTCTTTCCTCCCAAAAACTTTGGAAGTGGTAAAGAGAGTAACAGTAGTTCAAGGCAGTATTAAAACCACAGCTGTAAGTGATAAAAAGTGCATTTCCTGAATATAATACAAATATAACTTTAAGAAACTAAAGGCACAAACTAAATAAATATGTATTACAAACTAGAAATGCACAGTTCAAGGTAATTACTATTAAGTAAAAGCTTCAAATATTTGTTTCTAATGGATATTTAAAGCAGTTTGAAAATGATACATCATCAGTGAATTGCAAAAAAGTATAATAATCGCTTAAAATATAAGCAAAATAGACTCTAATATTGACATCTTGGATTAGTGATAAAATACATCATCACATTTATGAATGCACTCTCTATTTACAGTTTGAAAATCATTTTTCCATTGATTTAAAAGAACATCAGAGGTTCTAGGAACTTAAAGTCCATTTTTAGGCTGGTGTGGAGGTATTCAAATTTTCAACAAGTTTGTTCATAATTTTAGAATCCCGTCCTGAATAAATACTGTACCACTAAGACAGGCCTGATTTGGGGGCGGGGGGGAGCAAACAACACAGTAATATGATTGTAGTCTGTATCAGTAATCTCCTGAGTTGGTGTGCTTCCAATTAAAAGGAGAGAGGAGTTAATCATGAATTCTCTCTCTCTCTCTCTTTCGCTGTCTTTCTTTCAGAATGCATGTGTAAGAATGTTGTAATTCCAATATGAAGTGTTTGAAAATGAAATGTTTGGATCTACCCTTCCCTGCTGTGTGCAGGCCCTTGCCTTTCCCTCCTTCGACTTGCTGGAGTAAGGAGTCAGACTCTTTAAAAACCTTAACGGGAGCCTGAATTCTGACTTTGCATATTTTCAGAGAACACTGTCATCACAAAGCAAGGCAATGACCCCACACTGCATTTAAGGTAGTAGCTGGAAAGAATCCAAACTGTAACATTCCGTCATAAATTCTCCTTCAGACATAGCAAATGTGCAGACCCAGTGATGAAAGATGCTGAAGCTGGCTCAGGGGAATTTTCAACAGGCCACATTGTGCTGTCATGTATTTTCATTTGTGGTAACTTGCAATTACACAGCATTTTTACCAACTGTCTCTTTGTCACTGGGCACAAATCTCACAGCTCACCAAGGGCCTTCTTTTTACTACAGGATTCATAAAGATTGAGAAGCTGCAGCTGATGTTACCACTAATCCTGATCTTTGTCCAAAGTTTAACTGATCATGAAACAAAATAACCCTTCCTGGAAATAGTTATTTTCCCAGGCAGGACAGAAGATTAAATCAAAATAAATGGGTAAAGACAGAGAACTAAACTAACTAACCATATAAATTATTTTAGTAAAAGCCAGTCTGCCTCTCTATAATGAGTTAAAATGTTTTAGATCGGAAAGGGTTTCACGTAATTAAATTTCCTGACTGTGGCTGGGAGATGTTCAATACAGAATTATACATTTGAAAGATAAATCTAAGAGGGATGAGTCAATGTGGTGGCAACTACTGTGATGTTTGGTTTGATCTTCCCTTTGGTACTTTCCTTCCGTCTTAGTACTAGGTCTGTTTTTATAAAGGTTTTGGCTCTCGTGAATTTCTGCAGTAATAGTGAATGTATTTATTGGTATCCCAGGCATGTATGCCTGCTAAAGCCTCTTTTATTTTTTTGTACCAGAATCATTTGTAATAAATTACCTTCTGAGTGCACAAAACCACTGGATTAGCGTATCAATACAATACAGAAAGACTAATGTGAAACTCTAGCCAAAAACACACCCTATATATAAAGGAGAACTTCCTACCCAGCTTAATAAAAGCTATGATTACATTTTGGTAAAAAAAAAAATGTAGTCAAAGCAGGTTGTGTGGGAGAAGTTACACTGGCCAGCTGCCTGGTAGGCTGAACTCAGCCACTGCACGCCAAAACACAGCACAACAACATGGCATTTACTTTAACAAGCAAGGAGGAATAATCAGGGAGGAAGGGTGAATGGGTCCTGACTTGGGGAGATGGTGGCTGAGGACATTTTACACTTCTTTGTAAGTTTCCCATAACGGATCTGGAAAATGTGAAAGGGCCGGCAGTCTTTCGAAATGCAAGGTTCAGAATACTATTGCACCACATTTTCAAACAGCCCACAAGTTCTGCCAACAGTTAAATGTGAAATTTCATGTCACAATAGAGACAGAGAACCTTGGGTCCTTTATATTTGAACATATGCATGGCTCGACAAATTTAAAGTGGTGCTTTCTGAAAACTTTCTTTTAGCTGTTTTACTTGTGTTATTTTGAATACTGCCACACAAGAACTAAAAATCTCTGTCATTTCTTAAAGCGTTTAAACAAACAATATTAAAATACCATCTTCCGTCACGTTGAAAGGCAGTTGGATATGTTTTTCCTCCATATTTACATATACAGAGTTCTGATCTAGAAAACCAATACAATAAACCATTTTATGTTTTAAAAACAGGCAGTCTTTGGTGACGCAAAGGCAGAGATTTTTTTTGTTACCTCCTGCCTATTTCGCTCTGTCTCATAAAGTGAATATTGTTGGCACTGTCAGAAAGTTCTAAATACTGCTCAACAGACAAAACAAAATACCCATCATAACCTTGTACCCTCCCAGCACTCAAAAGCTGCTGCTTTTCCCCCTCTGTCCATGCTCTAATACCCTCCTCCCCTTCTTGCAGCCTTTTCTGTTCCTTAGTCCAGGCCTGGGCCACAGCGCGTTGTCTGGCAATCTCCAACACGTGATTCTTTTCCTCTTCGACAGTTGTCCCATACCGGATGTTAAAGCACAGAGCCCCATGCTGGAGCTGGATATCCGCAAACCGTCTAGTCCTCCCATTCAACACAGAAGTCATTTGGGACACAGTGACATTGACGCCATTCTCTAGAATCCGCCTCCCCCCAGTGTTACCAATGAGCACTAGGTCTTCCTCCAGAGACCCAAGCTTAATGAAGTAGTGAGTGTCCCTCCCCTCTATGGTAAAATGTAGGTTTTCCAGGTAATGAGCATTATTGAGAATGGCAGCAAGCCGCCTGCTATCTTCATTCGCTACTCCTATAATATCAGCTGTTACTATGCCATCCTTAATGGCGAATTTTATACCTTTTCCAAAAACAGAAGGAACAGCCGCAAACCTTGGTTGTTTCCCTCCTTCAAGGCACCGTCCATCACTGTATCGGGGAGTCATAGGAAGTTGGTCCAAGGAAATGAAATTCCTGAGCTGTTTCTGGAGCTCACACTGAATACCTAGAATAGTCTAGGAAAGAAGAAAGGCACAGTGCAAATGCTTGGTGATTGTGAACAACACCTTCTTATTTTACTGTGCTGGTGAGTGATTTCACAATAAGCCAAAATCGGAATCTCTTCATCAGAGATTTGGCAAAGACAAGACTAACAGGTTACTTGGTCACCTGACATATACTTCTTGAGGTCTTGATAAATTAAACGTAAGAAAGTATGTTCAAACTTGGTATCACAGACTCTCAGAACTAGAAGTCACTTCAAATTAAGTGGGTCCAGCTCTTCCGAAACAAAGACATTTCAACTTCACCAATTTAACTCATGCTGACTAGCTGTTTGTTACTGTATGTGGTGTGATACATCAGTCACAGTGAGGAGTAGAGACGGCTTATGGCATTATTTTTTTTTAAACAGGTTATGACCTTCTACTTTTTTAAAAGATTTTTATTTATTTATTTCACAGAGAGAGAGATCACACATAGGCAGAGAGAGGGGAAGAAGCAGGCTACCTGCTGAGCAGGGAGCCCGATGCGGGCCTTGATCCCAGGACCCTGAGATTATGACCTGAGCTGAAGGCAGAGGCCTTAACCCACTGAGCCAGCCAGGCGCCCAGATTATGACCTTCTAAATAACCATGGCACATCAGCAAAGAGTTCACTGATCTTTTTACGTGAACTTAAAAAAAAAACCCTTTTTATTATGGGCATTTTCAAACATACTAGGAAATAAAGAGAAGAGAATAATGAATCTCCAGGTATCCACAACAAAGCTTCAGCTATTTCAAAATTTTGATTAACTTTTTAAAAGGACTTTTAATTATAAAAAGGACTGTTAATTACTTTTTAATTACAAAATTACTTTTACAGGGGTGCCTGGGTGGCTCAGTTGGTTAAGCGACTGCCTTCGGCTCAGGTCATGATCCCAGAGACCCGGGATGGAGCCCCGCATCGGGCTGCCTGCTAGGCGGGAAGCCTGCTTCTCCCTCTCTCACTCTCCCTGCTTGTGTTCCCTCTTTAGCTGTGTTTCTCTCTGTCAAATAAATAAATAAAATCTTTAAAAAATTACTTTTACATATTGTATGTAAGTATAAAACAGAATAAGCCTATAGTACCAACTTAGATTTGCCTTTCCCTTATAATTTTTTAAAAGATTTTATCTGAGAGAGAGAGAGAGCATGAGTGGGAGGTGGGGAAGGAAGTCAGGGGCAGAGGGTGAGGAAGAAGTGGACTCCCTGCTGAGCACAAGGGGCCTGACTGGACCCCAGGACCCCAAGATCATGACCTGAGCTGAAAGCAAATGCTTAACCGGCTAAGCCGCCCAGGCACTCCTAATTTAAATTTCAAGACCTCCCAGTCAAACTTCAGTTTTATTTTGCTGAAGTAATTTTTTTTCTGCAAAGAGAGACTCTTCCATTTCTTTCAATTGAAAGAAAATGTTACTTCTTGTTTTCATTTGTACCTCATACTCTTGATGAAATTATCTGCTGAACTGTGAATAGCTTTGTATTCCTATTTTCCCAGAGACTTTATCCCGATAGTATTTGTTATTTTTACTTCATTGCTCTTACATACTTTTTCTTTGTCAGAATAATTTAATTCTGTTCTTCCCATGCTTTAAATGCACTACACCCTAAATTATTTTGCTCTTGGAAATCTGAAGCTTTTATGTCTGCCAGTGAATAGTTTTCTCTATACAGAATCCATAATTGCCTTTGGTAGTCCAATCCAGAATTTTAAAAATTTAGTCTCTCCTATTTGTCCACCACAGCAGGTCATCAAATTCCATGTTAGTCTTGTCTTTTCTCAAAGCTCCAATTCCCTGAGCCTTTCCTCATGGAAGCTTTTTTCTACCTCCTCATGAATTGTGGACATTTCAGTGAACATTCAAGATACTTCAAAAATAAGTAAGCAAGTATATGTTAATGTCATTTCATGGTGTTGGCTGCTCTTCTGTTTTTTTTTCAGATAAATAAAAATGGCAAAATTTTTACAAACCTTTCCAGGATCCCACTCTTGAGTTTTTGTCTGAAGCTGCAGAAGCTCATAAGTTAGTTCCAGATTTTCTAATTCTGGTTTGGGAAATCCAGGTAGAACATTATGTAACTGGAAACCAAACAGCTCTAACCAACTTCCAATGTCTGTGAGGCACAAAATGTAAAAGAAAAAAATGATGAAGCCCATACTTTACAACCTTTTTGGCAAGCCTGAGCGATACCTCTCCTGCCTTCAAAATGTTCAGCCAATGGGGAGTTAGGGATAAAGCTCCCCCTTCTATCACCTGCTCTAAAACATATGATCCTCTCTCTGCAGGGAAATTTATAAGATTCATGGAAAATCACGGAGATAGGTTCAGTTTACAGCACTGAAACTCTTAATATGGTAATGGTACTGAGGCCACACAGACCACAATATTAGAATTATCTGAATGAATATAATCTTGAATTTTTCCTTTATGAAATTATTTAGATAAGCTTTTTTAAAGTAGGATTTTATTTATTTATTTGAGAGAGAGAACGAGCACAGGCAGGAGGAGAGGGGGAGAGAGAGGGGGAAGCAGATTCTCGCTGAGCCTAGAGTCCCACATGGTGGTCATTCCAAGGACCCTAAGGTCATGACCTGGGCAGAAGGCAGATGCCTAACAAACTGAGCCACCCAGGAACCCCTCGTATAAGCTTTTAAGAGTGAAATCTACAAACAAAAAGGTTAAAAGGGAAGAAAAATTGTCCTGGGATGCAAAAGAATCATGTTTCATGCCGCTTGCACAGTTGTGCTCACTCTAGAAGACTAAGGAAGGGAGTGACTGCACAGTAACTTGTGGGCTAACTGGCAGGAAGAGGAAGCATATTTACAGAGGAACTGAGATTATGTGATAAACACCATGGAGTTATTTCAAGTTTAGTGTAAAGTTTTATACCTGTGGTATACTTTGCAACATCTTGAATTTTGCCAACTGGGTAGTTATTTTCAAAGGAGTAGAGGTTGAATGGTTTAGGAAGGAGGTTCAACTGTTTCCATATGTGATGATTAGGTGTTGTCCACCTGCCAGCAACAACATCGTAATCTCTTTGGCCCAGGTGCACTAATTTAGTGAGGAAATCATAGAGCCCTCCATGAAAACCAATGATGACCTGAAAGTCAGGATAAGTGTCATGATAGATATCTCCATAAGGCGTGTACAGTATCTCTTTTATCACCTGACCCCGACTGCTGAACACAGCCAGTGGGGTGCCTGTATTATCACAAGCTACATAATATTCTTCACCACTGCTTAGCTCCATGGCAATAAGGTGACCTTGGAGATCATAATACAGGGATGTAATCTCTGAGCTCGTGTGGTTGTACAAATGGGTAACTCTTATGGGGTTGGCAAGGTCTGCATAAAAGAACTGAAGGTGCTGCCCTAGGCTGGACTTACTAGCGACACGTCGCCCAAGCCCATCATAGTAATACTGTACAGTCCAGCCAGAAGCCTTATTGTAGGCTTTCTGCAGCAGACCATTAGAATTATATTCAAATATGTCATTTCCCCTCTGCCTCAGAAAGCCATCTTCATCCATTTTATACTGAATTTCTCCTAGCCTGGTGATACGGTCTCGGAGGTCATATCGGAGAGGAGTAAGACGAGCACTATTCCCATGGCTTAAGAGGTTGATGTTTCCATTCAGATCATAACTATAACGCCACTGGGTTTTGTCATTTACAGAAACAGTTTGAAGTTGCCCATCAGCATCATATTCATAGAAGTATCTTGTTATGTTGGCATCTACTCCCACTCTTATATCACAAATTACCATACGCCCCATATTATCATATTGAATAGTCATCCAGTAGGCAATGGCCTTCAGGATTTCATATTGGACTTCAATAACTTGTCCGTTGGCACTGAAGATCTTGGTGTGCTTCATCACTGTAGTAGTTATGACCTGATTTAAATCATAATTTATGACACTGAATTTTCCAAACTGCTCTGTTCTACCGGAAACATCAACATATCGGTACAGATCTATGGGCAAAGGGGTTTCATTGATCACAGCTTGCATGCTGGTGACTCGGAAGTTGTTGTAGCTGTAGTCAAACCGAGCATTCACCAGCCCTTCTTCACTGAATCTGAAGATCTGGCGTCCAATAAGAGGTCCTGAGGAATCAAAATAAAAACAATGAGAACAGAGGTAGATGCATAATGTTGAGCAGTCAGAAAGGTCTAGTGTCAGTGTCTTTA
The DNA here is from genome assembly GCA_004023965.1 of Spilogale gracilis. Classification (NCBI taxonomy): domain Eukaryota; kingdom Metazoa; phylum Chordata; class Mammalia; order Carnivora; family Mephitidae; genus Spilogale; species Spilogale gracilis. The sequence goes on along the minus strand of PITA01000702.1, from coordinate 53,698 downwards.
TTAGCGATGCTTCTACATTCAAAATAAGATATTAGAGACTAACCTCTGATACCTCATGCCTGGGTGTATCATCTCAAAGATACACACTCTCATAGTTGTGGTCAGTAAAGACGAAGAAAATACTGTATGCTATAGTTATATAAAATAATTTAATTATAGGAACTATATAAGTAACAGCCCATCCAGTGGCTTGGGGTAATGAAATTGATATTATCAACATGTTTTCTTGTTATAATCACTGACAAAATTACTTTTAATTCATTTAACTCGTGCTACAAAGTCAGCAGGTCAGGTGTTAATGAAATCCAGTATTAGGGTAACTGACTTTGGGCATTTTAGAAGTCAAGCCCAAAGAATGAAATATATTCAAAAGTCCCGACTTTCAAACATATTTGCCATACTCTGAGGCTTATAGAGGTTACATGGGGCTTGAGCTCTTTTCAGGGAGGCTCAACTCTTGCAGTTCCATTTCTGGGAAGATCTGATAGCGAGTTAGGAAGGAGCACATGGTTGGTTGAGGTTCTTAGATCTCAACTTTTCTGGTTGCTGAGACAGAGACAACGAAATGCACGGTAGGTTTTTAAGGAATCAGCTTTCATGAAGTCTGTAATAGATTTTTAATTTTCAGCAGAAGATAATTTAACAGCCAAAGTGAACGTTGATGGGATGGATGTGTACGGGTCAATGCTTCTATTTCACACTGTAGTCAGCAAAAATGTCATAAGACAATACCCATACAGTTGTACCCGTCATCCCCCTTTCACAACAAACCTGTTTGCCTATATCTGATGGTGCAAATGAAGCCATCGTGCATCAGATGTATTGTCTTAATGACTCCAGAAGACTCTTCATATGTTAATGTGACCTGAGTGGTATCATAGAGGATCTCAGACAGCCTCGCTTGCTTGGTGTATTTGTATAAAACTCTGCGTCCTGTTCCCAGATGCAGGGTCTGTAGCAGTCGGCCATCTCGACTATGGTCTTGGATAAAAGAAGTGCTACTGTCTGGTGGGGTGTAGATGTTCCTGTAGTAGCCCACTGAAAGCATGGTCTGTAGGCTGTGGCGCACCATACTTGGCATGGTGACTGAGAGCAGGCAATCTGATTGGTCGTACTCAAAGATGTAGCGCCGCTGGCTATGTAACAGAAGCATCACAGACTGAAACGAGACAAGGGCAAAGTGGATTAATATGTACCACTGAAGCTGAGGAGAGTAAAGGAGATTAAAGAAACACATTCATCCATTTAGCACAGATTTATCAAGCACTTGCTATGTGCCAGGCACTGCGGTGGACTCGAGTGGATATAGTAGTGGGCAGTCATGGTGTCTCTCCTCATAGAGCTTACAGTTTAACGGAGGACAAAGACAAGCAGCCAAGCAATTATAATAAGCGTGCAGTGTGTTATGACAGAGGAAGGATAGGGTGCTTATGGGAGCAGAGGAAGAATAGCTCAGCCAAACTTAAGAGGTCAGGAAAGGCTGCCTGGACCTAAAGGATGACTAGGGCTTGGCCAGATTTGAACTCCTTAGGTTGGGGGAACAGGGGAGGAAGAAAGTACTCCTGACAGAGGGCACAGCATTGTGAGGGTCTGGATAAGAAAGAAAACATGGCTTTTCAGAGAATAAGAGGAATTTTGTGTGGCCATAGCATGGGTGTCGGTGGTGGGGGGGTGGGGTATGGCAAGAGATGAGGCCAGTTAAATAGGCTTGGTCCACATCATGTTGGGCTTTCTCAGCCATGCTAACAGGGAACCGCTGAAAACCAAGTTGAAGGACAGGGTGCTCAGAGAACTGGGAGAAACAACTAAATCCATATTACAGAAGGGTTACTGCTTGTAGAGTGGCATCCATGTGGAAATGGGTTGGAGGGAGGTGAATGAAGGGGAGGGCATGCCACATATTGAGTTACAGTCACTGAAAAGTATTTATTGACTTCACATAGTTGTAAAGTCTTCTTCAAAAGCTTGTATATAAAATATTATAATGATTCCTTTGTAATTCATGTTTCATTTATTTTTTTGAGTATAGTTGACATTTTTTAAAAAAGACTTTATTTTTAAGTAATCTCCAAACCCAACGTGGGGCTCAAACTCACAACTCTGAGATAAAGAGTTTCATGTTCTATCAACTGAGCCAGCCAGGAGCCCTTATAGTTGACATTTTTTTAAAAAATTGAGTATGGTTGACAAGCAATTCATGTTTTGAACTATATTAGGGGAACATTCCATGAAAAAGTGAAGAATTCTCTGGATATGCAATCCCTTTCCTCCCAACTGATCTGTATTTCAGAAACAGTTATTTATTGAGGTATAATGCCTTGCATATGATTAGGTATTTCGGTGATACTGGTTTACCTTATTTATCTTTAAATACAAACATAAAAGGAGCACTGTTTTATTACAGAAAATGCAATCCTATTTCTAACTAAAAAGCATTTAAATCTCATCTTTTTTTTTTGGCAGAGAGAGATCACAAGTAGGCAGAGAGGCAGGCAGAGAGAGAGGAGGAAGCAGGCTCCCTGCTGAGCAGAGAGCCCGATGTGGGACTCGATCTCAGGACCCCTGAGATCATGACCAGAGTGGAAGGTAGAGGCTTAACCCTCTGAGCCACCCAGGTGCCCCTAAATCTCATCTTTTAATAAAAATTAAAAATGTTCACTCTGGAGACTCTGATATAATTCTCTAAGGAAGATTTACCCCTCCCTTTTTGAGAATTACCTTATCAAGCAAAAGGATTTAGTTGAGCTTTGTTTTCTGAAGTTTGTATTATGAAATTATAGGTATCTTCATTTTCTAAGCATAAATTACATAAATATTTATGACTATAAATTACAAAGCATATACAATGTACACTTCCCTCTTCTAAGTATGAAATTATATTCTAGTATTAAATCTATTTCTTGGAACTGCGTATCCCCCTGCCTTCTGAGAATTATTGATTTTGAATCATATGTCTGTACTGTAAAGTCAAAGTCTGCAGTTATTTGTTCGTTTGTTCCTCCTTTCTGTTTTTTCCCACCAAGTACTCTGCCTTGAGGTGACAGGCTTGCAGCATGCAGCTGAACAGAGACAGGAGACTTGGCATGAGGACATGAAGGGAGAACCACCTCCTTGACCAAGGCAGAACCAACAGAACCTGAGCTGGTGAAAAATACCTTTGCATTACTCTCTGTTCAAAGATTTCTCAGCTCCTTTCCAGTCTCTTCTGTCAGTTTGCCATGAGCAAATGACATCTGTCACCTGTGATGCAGGCCAGGGATAATCGCCATATGGTTCCCACACATTATCTGGTACTAGCCTGCCCGGGCCATGCTTTTTCCAGTCACTGTGTGTGCCTTGCCAAACATTAACAGCACCTCGCCATTGTATTCTCTCCCCTGTCTCATCCAACGCTCTGCAGAGAACCGAGCTGGACCCTGTCCTAGGTGCTGTTCATGCTGCGTGGTCTCAAAAGCTCCCTGGCCTGTTTTAAAGCTTTCTGCCAATGGCAAGTATGTAGATGACGTGATCAGAAATATCGTGAATGTAACTGTTATGTTGCCAGAATGCCATTTAGCTCTCACTTGGCTGCTTTTTCACTTTGGGTGGGCATTATTATCAGTTTGTTCAAAAACAATGCTCCTGAGTTCATCCAGCACCCACAGTGCTGCTACAGCAGGAAAAAAAGCCATTTCTTTCACGTCCAAACAATAGAGTGGGAGACTTTGTATTTTTTAATGAGTTGTGAGATCCTAAAAAAGATCATTGTAAAGAGGGAAAAAAGAGCAAGCATGTATATTCATTTGAACAAGAATAGAAATGAGCTACAGTAGAAATTTGAAAAGTTAAAGCACACGAATAACCACCAGATGGCAGTGTGGGGTCACCTGGAAGCTCAAGGCAATCCGCATTGTATCCCTTTAGGCTGCCTTTGAAAATTTCAGCCCCGAAGAGGCAATTTTGTGTAAATGTATCAGACTAAAGCATCTTATTAAGTGATTATAAAATATCTTTAAATGTATTTTAAAAATGAAGTCCTTAAGAACGATTTTAGGAAACCGAAAAATTTACATTTACTGTAATACAAAATTTTAGCCCCACAAGTCTTCAAAATATAATTAACTCAGAGAAGTCTCATAAATCAAGATAGAGAATTAATGACCACATAGAGAAAATTTAAGAAACAATAATTGATTTTTTTAATAGAGAAGAGACCATTTAAGCAACCACAGCTATTACCCAAATAATTATTTTTCTCCTAATGGCTGCAGACCATTGTGCATGAAAATGATACACGTAGCTTGCACTTGCTCTAGAGGAAGTCACACGATTTCTGCAAAATTTCTGTACGTTAAGGTGAAATATTTGCTGTTACTTTTAAATATATCATGGTATAAGGATGGCAAGCAAATTTACAGAGGTATTTTGAAGCATAAAATGAGGTATACGTTTTCAAGCTTGAGAATTCTTACTTCAAAATATACTGTAAAAGGCAGTCTCTTTGTTTTTTCTCTACCCCAGACATAGTGAAAGAAAGTGTCAGCAAAGGTCATGTTAAAGAGAGGACTGAAAGGAGCACAGGAAGACACAGAACCTCATCACCTCACTGCAAAAGTTACATGTACATTGAATTTTGGTAAATTCAATATTCTTTCCGTTTTTATTTTCTAGAATCACAATTTCTTTCTTTTTTAAAAATTTTATTTATTTGGCAGAGAGAAACACAGCTAGAGAGGGAACACAAGCAGAGGGGGTGAGAGAGGAAGGAGCAGGCTTCCTGCTGAGCAGGTAGCCCCACCAGCAGGGAGCCTGATTCGAGGAGGCTCCATGCGGGGCTCGATGCGGGGCTCCATCCTGGGACTCTGGGATCATGACCTGAGTGGAAGGCAGATGCATAACCACTAAGCCACCCAGGCACCTCTCCTTCTGTTCTGGTTTTAATTTTCCTTCAAGTACCAGTAAGTAAGTAGCATTTGTTAGCAACTGGAAAATAAATGCTATAATGCACTACATAAATGGAAAGAAACTAACTTATTTTATAATTAGATGTTCTGGGTCCTTTATATTCAGTTATTTCATTTAATCATCGTATCTATTCAGTGGATTAGTTATTATTACTGGTAATTATAACACGAATAAAATCAATCTCATGATAAATGATTTTTGGAAAGTAAAGAATCATTCCATAGTTGTGTGTTTTGCAGGCTCTGAGTTTTGCATTTGCATCATATGATTGTTTAAGTTAAGGACTATCTTATTTTTTTTTTTTATGTAGGCCTCACACCCAGCGAGGAGCCCAACATAGAGTTTGAACTCTCAACCCTGAGATAAAGACCTGCGCTGAAATCAAGAGTCAGACACTTAACTGACTGAGCCACCCAGGAGCCCTGGGGCTACCTTTTTAATTAGAGAACAAATTAAATGTGAACTCAAAAAAGGGGAAAACGCCAACTAAAAGGCACAAGTGATTCAGTTTGTCTCACAGGTCAGTAAACCAGTCTTTGGAAGTCACTAGGGCTTCTCTTGATACATGATACATCAGTTAGGTCTTATTTCTGTCCACTGCAGACATCGGCAGTCTCATAGAGTCTTTGTTTTTCCAGAGATTGCCAACTCAGTTTCTGTAGCAAAGAGCACTTAAGTGAGGTCTCCTTCACATGATTCTTTGCTTGGGAAAATTTGTTGAAATAACCAGCTAATTCAGAAAAGAGAAGCAACAAAATTGCTTCATTGGTGTCAAAAATCTGCATGAAGAGCTAAAATGTAAGATTTCAAGAGGCTCTTTTGTTATTCTAAAGGCAGCCTAAAGGAAAAGTCTTAGAGACTCAGATGCAACTGTCTATTGGCCATTATATATAGCTCAGGGGCCAAACTATGGTGCTAAAGAAGTTGGGGTTATGAGTTTAAATCCATGCACACTCCTAGGGATTGTTGGCTACTGCACTAGCCCCATGTATGACCTGTGGAAGGGTTAATGCAAATGTATCCTCATTCCTTGAAAAACAAATTGGCCTATAATCTAAAAATCTGTGGCATCTTTTTTTCATATGAAGGTCATTATTACATGCATTGTCCCTGTAAACATACCACCAAATATTTAGATTCAGGAAATTTTGTACCAAGTTTAGTACTTTGTGGACATAAGTCATAGGATTTTGCAGATCATTCTTATTACCAATTCAAGAGGGAAGACCCACTCTATAAGATTCAGATGTTCCCAGTGTAGAGCATAGATTATAGATCAGACCTATTTCTTCAGCAGATAAGGGGTGGATACAGCAGAGGACTCTCTTCTTTACTCTGGCTCCCAAGTGGAATTCTGCTTTATCTCCTAGGCATTTCCAACTTGGCAAGTTCCCCAGCAACTGCCTCTGGGAAGTTGTATTAGTTTTATAACTACATACAACCACTGCCCCCTTCCCCCACCCCAAATTTTGGGGAGTGTATCAGAAAGGCCTCACATTATTGGGTACAAATAGTGAAATTCTGTCATGTGAGCTATGAGCTCCTATGACTTCTGTAAGAACTTCTGTGGGTTAACTTACACTGATTACCCTCGAATCCTCAAGGGAAAGCATTTTTTTTTCAGTTTTCCCAGAAATTAATTCAGGACTGATGAATTCCGTTGAATTTGGGAAATTAGAGACGCCATCTTAGGACATCAGAAATTGAGATTGGGGGGGGTCTGAGGTGGCTCAGTTGGTTAAAGCTACTGTCTTTAGCTCAGGTCATGATCCTGGAGTCTCAGAATCGAGTCCTACATTGGGCTCCTAGCTCCGCAGGGTGCTGCTTCTCCCTCTGACCTTCTCCCCTCCCATGCTCTCTCTCACTCACTCACTCACTCTCTCTCTCAAATAAATAAATAAATTCTTTAAATAATAATAATAATCTTTAGTAAATCTTAAAAACAAAAAGAAATTGAGATTGTGGATGAAAATCTCTGCTACTGATCTGGCCAGAAACCATTTTGTGTCTTAGGGGCTATTTGACAAATGGTCAGAGGGTGGGACTAAAATCCATGTCTATTCCCACCAGACAGGATCGCACAAGCTCCCATTATGGGTGCTGCTGGAGACTCACTGTACACACAAAGGACTGTTACCATGAGGCCCCACTGCCACCATTTGCTGGGGCTGATTGCTTGTAAAAATTAGTCCCCAAATGTATACCTATTAAAACTTCACTGATTATCCCAACAAAATCAGAATTCCTTCTCCTCTAAGAGGCTCTTCTCCAGAGCTGAGATACATTAATACACAATTTTATAATTTTCTACCTATTTTACCTCAGTATGAGCTTTCATAACCATAAAGATATCTTTTCAAGAGCATGAACAAATATGTTCAAATGAGGAGAAAGCTAAGCCATTATCCTGACTTCAGTTTGAAAGAGTACCTGGCAGTGTGGGGCCGAGGAAAGTTTTTATCAGAAAAATAGCGTATCCTTATAGATACATTTTGTTGTTTCTACTTCTACAGAGCAGAACAGCCCGAACAGAAGTTTCGCCTGTAGGTCTCCTCACCATGATTGGTAATTTAAGGCCATTTTCACTATTTTCATTCAGAAACTCTAAACTAGTTTATTTTCTCTACATTCTTACCTTTTCTAAGTAGGTGTAGCTCCAAATTTTCCCATCAGCCCAAGTTCTTGAAATTATTTTTCCACTCTGGTCATATTCCATTTTTTCATTCCATGTCCCTCTCTGAATAAACGTCACCAATCCTGAAGGTGAATATGTGATGTTCACTTCATTATATCTGCTTACAGGAGACCACAGAATAGGTCGTCCAGTCTGGTCATAAAGAATTCGAAGGGTGAATTTCCGGTGGTCATCGTAGATCTTTCCTGTGCGAGTTATATGATCAAAATCTATGGAGAGCAGGTTTCGGTTATGGGCCTACAAAACACATATGAGACACCTTGTAAGCACTGCTTTGGTTCCTCTCATCAAGTGTATTCACAACCAACGAAGTCCGCCACCTTAAATCCAACGGAAACTAAAGACAAAAGATGTTGGGGGTGGGGAGGAGGGAAGGCCAGTTATGGGAGGTTTTCAGGCAAAACACAGTAAATCGGGTATGGATTTATGCAGATTTAGGTCCTTGCCTTTTCCATGGATAAGAGTTTCTAGAGACTTGGAGCCGTCCTTCCCTTTCTGGGACATAGAGGAAGAAACACTTACAAATGGAGCTTTCCCTTACAAACATAGATGCCTCTTACAAAAGGGTAAATTGTACTCAGTTTTCAGAGCTTCTGTTTCTGCTGTTTCTTTCTTTCTTTTTTTTAAATTTATTTGACAGCGAGAAGCACAGCTAGAGAGGGAACACAAGCAGGGGGAGTGAGAGAGGGAGAAGCAGGCCTCCCGCTGAGCAGGGAGCCCGATGTGGGACTCGATCTCGGCTCTCCGGGATCATGACCTGAGCCGAAGGCAGTCGCTTAACCAACTGAGCCACCCAGGCGCCCCTGTCTGCTGTTTTTTAGTCAGCCCAGGGGTGACTGCATGGCTCAGTCCGCTAAGCGGCCCACTTTTGGCTTTGGCTCAGGTCATGATCATGGGATCATGATCTCCAACTGGTGGGATCAAGTTCCCTGTGGAGCTCTAGGAGCTCAGTGTGGAGCTTGGGGATTCTCACTCCTCCTCTGCCACCCCCACCAACTGTGCATGCGCACATATGCGCATGCACTCTCAGAAAATAAATCAGCCTAAAATAATCTTTATGCCCAAAATGCATATTTTAGGGAGGCAAATTCCGCTCTCCTTCAAGCAAAAAAGCGGAGACTTTGAGAAGTGTCAGTAGCAGTGGCCTGAGAGTCAGGAGCCATTTCATTAGCTGCTTGTCTGTGCACCAGTCATTTCTTCTATCGGGGCTCAGTTTTCTTAACTGTGAAATGGGAGTGGTATTACTACTTAGTACCACAGAGTTGTGCTAAGAATTCAATAAGAGTACATATACAGGTACCCAGTGAAATGTAAAAATAATATTGGTAATTGTTATTTTACAAATATAATGATGATTACTTTTCTCATTTAGGTTAGGCTTTTCAGTGGGTCCATGTGTCAGACTCCAAGGTGACTGTAGAAATTGTCAACATGATCCGGAACAGAATGTTAAATATCTGGCTAATGAGGAAGGGAGAAAAAAACCAACATCAGGGCTTGGCTACATTAATCATAGTTGAACAAAACTGATTCACTCACTACTCAGCTAAACTTTATGTTCATTTTTAATATTTGTGGTCAAGGATCATTTTAAATATCTGAAAGCTACATACTGTGTCCCCAGAAAAATGTGCATAAACACATAAATGTTCGTTATAAATAAAATCTCACGGGGGCTCTGAAACCCAATCATGAAACCTCAAGAATCCAATTTTAAAATCTTGGTTCAAAAACAGTTATTTTTTAAATTTTTATTGAAAAATTTTTATTTTTACTTTTTAAACTGAGATATAATTGACATATAGTATTATATTAGTTTCAGGTGCACAACAGAAAGATTCAATATTTGTATATATTGTGAAATGATCACCACAGTAAGTCTAGTTAACATCCATCACCACACGTTACAGTTTTTTTTCTTGTGATGAGAAATTTTAAGATCCACTCTCACAGGAGCACCTGGGTGGCTCAGTCGGTTATGTGTCTGCCTTCAGCTCAGGTCAGGATCTCAGAGCCCGGAGTTGGGCTCCCTGCTCAGGGGCAAGTCTACTTTTCCCTCCCCCTCCGCCCCTCCTCCCTGCTTATACTCTCTTTCTCTCTAATAAATAAATAAAATATTAAAAAAAAGATTTAATCTCTCAGCAACTTTCAAATATACAATATAGTATTATTAACTGTAGTCACCATGCTGCCCATTATATCCCTAGGACTTCCTTATTTCATAACTGGAAGTTTATACCTTTGACCACCATCAACTACTTCTCTCACTGTCCCCTACCTCCTGCCCCACAAATACCAATCTGTTCTCTGTATCTGAGTTAATTTTTTTTTATGATTCCACATTTAAGATCTAAACAGAATTTTTTATCTTAGTAGCCAGACAACTTGAAGGGGAGCAGAATATGCCACCCAAAATGTGTCACTTTGGCCTGTGTATTATTTTGAGCTGAGGTCAGTCAAGACCCAGCAGCCTCAAGAACAACTTTCACCTCTTCTTTAACTACTTAGAAGAATTTAGATAGGGGGCATGGCTGGGGCAGAGAGCTATTACCTGAGATTACTTTGTATTTGAATGACCTATCTGTATGGCAGAACAAACATCTAATTACCAAATATCTGCTCTTATTCTTGTCCTTTGAATTACCCTCCTTCCCTTTGAAGCCCCAGGCCCCTCTCCTATTTCTGAGTTCAAGATGGTATATAAGCCTCCTATTGCCCTGTGTTTGAGCCTCTTGTATTTTGGGGGATCCTCCCTAAGTACAAAATTAAATTTGTTTTCTCTCATCAATCTGTCTCATGTGAATCTTGTTAGACCAACCAAAGAACATAGAAACGAAGAAGGGAAAAATTTCCACCCCTACAACTGCAAAGCCTGCATTCTCATTTCAAAGTCCAGTATTCCCTTGCTCACTTTGATTTTCAAAGTAATTTCCTCAAACACCACTCTCCATCATAAAAGTAATGAAAACTTGGCTGCATTCCATTCATCTCTTTTTTATGCATGATCTGTTTATACATTCAAAAACTACAACTACATTCAAAAACTAAAACTTAAAAGTTCTATGTCCTACTTTTTAGCTAATGTTTTTATCTTGAGCATCCTCGTATTATTAAATATGCTTAAAATGTGGATTTTAATGGTTGCATACTATCTTCTTACATGATAATTATTCTTTTTCATATTGTTGGAAGTTAGAGTTTTTATTTCCTATTATTCTTTCATATTTCATATTTTGTCGAACCTTTTTGTAAATAAATATTTCCTTAACAGAGAACTCAAGAAGTGAGGTTACCAACTGAAGTGATAAGGACATATCAAAGACTCCTGACATGAGTCATTACTTTATGGTGCATGAAGTTTCTAGAAATTTATACTCCTCTTAAGTAGTAGGGGGACAATCCATCTAATTCCATCTTTACCAGCATCAAGTAAGTGTTAGCACTGTTAGTAGACTTTTCTCAATATGAGAGTGGGAAAATAGTATGTTACTGTGGTTTAAATCTGCATTCATTTGGTAACTGGTAAGGTTGAACCTTTTAAAATGTCTATTGGTGACATGTATGTCTCCTATGAATTGTCTACTCATGAGGTTTTTTTTCATTTTTCTATTGGGGTATGGCACTTTGCTTCAAAAAAAATCTCTTTTGGTTCAGTTTTTTCATCAGCTAGGTAATAATATTTACCCTTAATTCTGAGCTTCTGCCAAAAAAAAAAAAATGACGTATCAAATGTTCCACACCATGAATTGTATCCAGAAGACTATAGATTAGATACTTAAATTATTTGAGAGGAAATGCTGTTAGTCTCAGGGGTAGGTTTAATTCAGGGAATAGAGACACACACAGATTGGGAATCATGACTCTTTAAACCTGTAGCCAATGTGTGCAGTGTTGTAGTGCATAAAGATACAGTAACCTGCTGTTATTACCTAGAAAGTGATAGTGAAGCACCTATTTTCTGTCTTTTGATATGCAAGGTTTGGAAACCTGTATGTAACCAGGTGTTCTTTCTTCAACTACCTTTCCTGTGGTTTTATAGCCACATATCTCCAACTGTAATAACGCTCATTTACAACAGCTGTAAAATATCCGTGTACTCCCAGGGACAGTTGTAACTGTTACAATTTACGTTATAATGATAGTTAAAGAGCCAAAGTAACAAGTGATTTCCAGTTCAACTAAATTTGTGGTTTTATTTGTCTGATAGATTAAGTTTACTACTTAAGAACACATTTCTTAATAAAGTCCTTACAGTTACACAAGCAGGGATCACTGTTAAATGGTACAAAGCAAGCGGAGGGAAGACTGCCTAATGTTCTTTCACTGCTTGTCAGTTCTTCAGCCACCATGCTTCTCTTTTTCTGAATAATGTACTCTGAAATTCAGATGCTGTTAAAAAACTCTTTTCAAAGGGTTGGAAGGGGTGATACCGTCATTTATAAAGGCTGTGTATTTGGTCTTGGACCCTGTTCCTGGCACAGAGCTCCTAAAGCCCTCAGAATCTCTTGTGCTAAGAGTGATGAGGCTGCCTTTTGTTATGTTAATGAGGTGACTTTTGGAAAGCCCTCAAGTAACCTAAGAATGGGGGCTGGTTGCCAGGGAAACCAACACCATGATTAAAGGGTTAGAACTTTTAGTACTTCCCTCCAAACCTCTGGAGAAGGGTGAAGTGGCTGGAGATTGAATCAATTGCCAATGGCCAATGATTTAATCAATCATTCCTAAGTAATGAAACCTCTGTAAAAACCAAAAGAACAGGCTGAACAAGTAGAGACGCTGGGAGAGTGGTGCATCCTGAGAACATGGAAGGTCCACACCCTTTCCCCATACCCCACCTTCTACATCGCTTCCATCTGGTTCTTCTTGAGTTATATCCTTTTATAATAAATTGGTAATCTTGTAAGCGAAATGTTTCCCAGTTCTGCAAGCCGCTCTAGCAAATTAATCAAACCCAAGAAGAGTGTTGTGGGAACCTCTGATTTATAGCCAGTCCATCAGGCACTGGTAACAATTTGGACTTGGTGACTGGCATCTGAAGTTGTGGGCAGAAGGCAGTTTTGTAGGACTGAACCTTTCATCCACAGAATCGGATTCTGTTTCTTGGTAAATAGTGTCAGAATTGAACTGAATTGTAGGACAGCCCACTGGTGTCCCAATAATTGCTTGTTGGTGTGGGGAACTCTACCTCCCACATTGGCACTGGGTCCAGGAACCCAAAAGAGAAGGTACTATAAAATTCAGCTAAGAGCTGAAAGGTGGTGAAGGAATAAAAGATGCCATGGAGTTCCCCTGAGCCTCCTGTGTAAACTACGTGGGAGAAGGCTGGGAAGGATTATGCTGTCCAGGTGGGCTCTCCTGTCCTCATCCTTGAGTGCTTATGTGCTCCAGCCATTATGGCAGGAATCCAAACTTAAGCTAATTGCCTATGATTGCTGGAGTCATAAGCAAGGTTGGGAAAGCTCCACATTCATACAAACACTAGTTTGCTTGAAAGACGATAATCACCTTTGAGCTAAGTGTGGGCCATCCATCTTTATTTCCACTTGCATGGGAGAATTTGCCACCCCAAAACATGCCTCTTTGGCCTAAGGATTATTTTAGGCTGATTATTTTTAAGAAACAGCCACTGGAGAAGCTCTTAAAAAACTGTGAAGTTACCCTTTTGCATTTATGAGGGGAATTTCCATTTGTAAGGGTGTCTCTCTGTACCAGAAAGTGGGGAATGACTAAACTTTTAGCAACAGAGGTGAGGATTTAAAACTGCACGACACCTGCATCCTTGTTTATTGTCACTTTCTTGGTAACATCCCATAACTGACTCCCCACCTCCAACACCTTTGGTCTTTAACTGGAGATGTTACTTAATGTATTGGCTTTAGCTATTTGGGGGATCTACTCAGTTATCCTGGGTCTCTCATGTACATGAGAGAAGGTATACATGTTATAAAACTTGTGCTTGTTTTTCTTCTCTTAATCTGTTTTATGTCAGTTTAGTTATTACAACAGCCAAAGAACTTAGAAGGGTAGAAGGAAATCGTTTTTCTCCCCAACACACTCTTCCTCCAAACAGTCTATACCAATTCTTGTGCTGGAAAAGAGGGGGCAACGAAAGGGGTAAAATTTGGTAATAGCCCCAAGTTAAAAAGGGGTCTCTTTGGACAGGTTACACATTGAATGAGACCTCTGAGTTTGACAACTGATGATCCATATGTATGTTGGGATAAGGAAGCTGGACTTCATAAAAATTTTTCATGGGGGAAGAAGTATCTATGCTTTAATTCATCCTTTGGTTTCCCTTCTAATTTTTTCAGCTTTGCTAAGGACAGGTTAGGAGAAGGGCTTGCTTTTTGATCATACTTGAGCCAGAAAACAAAGAGGGGTAGACACACTGTAACTTGGGACTGAGAACCATGGATATATTTTTAAAATAGATTCATCTATCTGCAAACAGCCTCCTTATCTAAATTTTCACAAAATAAATCCCTCTAGCAAACCTAGGGAGAAGGAAGTTAAAATAGCATGAAGCAAATGTGAACTCCAACTCCGAGCAGCCTGCACCTGGCTGCCCTGTCAGCAAAGGCATTTTCTGAGAATGGAAGGAGATGCCCGAACCCTCTTGGCTGCCTCCCAAATTCCCTATCATTTGTCAGCCTGGGACCCTGTGCTGTATCTGAGCTTGTTTGCCCTTTCAGAGCTCAGATCACGTATGAATATGTTGCACTGAAAAACCAATCTACCCTGTTCTCAGTTATCTTTGAGTGTAGAGGGGACAAAAATCAATTGTGAGGGTTTTGGATTAGTCTTTGCTTCATTTTGCGTGTAAACACATAATCATCTTAGTTGATTTTTTTGACTTTGGTTTGAAGTGCTAAGCTTCCTGAATTTTTTTTTCTTTTCATAAAGCAGGCTGTAGGGCAGGGGTTTTGCTGTAAGCTCACATCTCAGTCTGTGAAATCTTGTGAAAAACTCTGCAATCCAGCTCTGGGTTGTCTTCTAGAACAGCGTTCTTATCCATGGAGGTGGGGAGGTACAAGCTGGGTGAAGTTCCTAAACTGGTTTGCTGTGGGTGAATGTCCCATTATTTTACAACAACTTTCATTGTGATCTAATCTCTAATTTAGCCATTGTCCAGGGAAATGTATTTATGGGGACAGGCTGATGCAGCAAACTCAGATACATGGACTGGATGTAGAAGTACTTTGCAAGGAAGATGATTCAGACACACCTCAGGTTGGGGGGAAATGAGTTTTTAAAATAAAGGAAATCTCAGGATGTTAGTGTGATTTATTTCACTTAATGGAGCTGGTGCAGGACAGACCAAAAGTAACAAATCCTTTGCCTTCCCAGGCTGAACAGGATATCACATTTTCCAGCAGTCTGCCTTGCTCACCTTGAAGGGGACCCTGACTCTGTGTGCAAAAACCCCTCCAGTTATCAGAGAACAGCAAGGCTTGTTGCTTGATCTCCAAGAGCAGCCTATCCTTTAATGTGTTTTCTTTGCACTAGAAGGTCCAGGGTGGATGTGATTGGTAGCTTTTTGGAATGCGCATCATCTTACCCAATGGGCCTTTAAATGAACCTGTCATTTTGTGCCTGAACAATTAGTGTTTTATGACCTGATGCCCAAGCACATTTAAAAATCCCAATCACACCTTTGTTTGGTTTTTGAAAGAGGAATCCTATTTCCTATGGTGTGTGACTATCTGGACCTGGGATTCTGTGTCAAGAGCCATGAGAAATAAAGGATTCAGTCCAAGGCCTTGAGGTACTTGAGGGCACCAGAGAGGCTTATTCTTTACATGCATGCTTACAAATGGGTCACTGTCTATCTTGTACTATCTGCTTGCCCCTCGAAAAGCTACCAGAAATGAAGGGGCATCATCTTGGAAATAAAAAACCGAGCAGGGAAAGAGGATTTTGCCTTGTCAAAACTGGATTCACACCTATGTCAGGGGAGCATATTCCTTCCATTAAGTTGGATTTGCCTAGTCCGGGAAAATTGAGGCAGCAATGTAAACAAAATGCATAAGGATGGGGAAAGAAGGTAAGAATCAGTCACTTAAACAGCTTCCATTCTCTGGCCTCTTCCCCACTTTCCCCGCCTGGACCACCCACACTTGCAAGGACATTAGAGTCGATTATTTGTCTCTTTTTGTCAGGCCCTGCCAAGGTGGCTCCACTGAGTGGGGCAATGATTTATAGATTAATTATTTTAAGGAACAAGGCAGCACAGCATGATGTAGCTGTTTGACTTTGGGCAAATCACTTAACCTCTCCGGGCCTTAGTCTCCTTATCTGTAAGCTGGGAATAACAACAATTGATGGCTGTGATCAAATAAATCCTGGCTAGGAAAGCATTTGTTAACTCTAAGGCACCAAGCATATAGAGGATTGCTGTTAGGTTTCTAGGGATGTGCATGGTAACACCACTCAGCTGAGAAGGGGCTCCATTCTGTCGCAGGACCTCAGGAAGTACCCTGGAAGTCACATAGAAGAGAAGGCCCTGAATTTGTTGTCCTTATAAGCCAGTTCACAAATCAGCTTAACTATACCACAGGAAGGGAAATGGGTCAATAATTTTTTTTTAATTTTCTTTTCTTTTGTGTATTTTTATTTATTTATTTCTTTGAGAGAGAATGAGATAGAGAGAGAGCAGGAGAGAGGAGAGGTTCAGAGGAAGACGCAGACTCCCTGCCAAGCAGAGAGCCTGATGTGGGATTCCAGACTCCAGGATCTTGACCTGAATGAAGGCAGTTGTCCAATCAACTGAGCCACCCAAGTGCCCCAGATATGGGTCAATTATAAATAGAATTAACTAAATAACACTTCACTCCTTATAAAAAGGCCCCAAATGTTTTAGTTAGGCCATTATTTTTTCAATATTAAGAACACTTTGGGATATGAGGTATAAATTTTGGTTTACAATTTCTTAATCATCTGTGCACGTGGAGGGGAGAAAATGGTGGGTTAGCTTAGAAAGGGAAAATTGGGCGCCTAGGTGGCTCAGTGGGTTAAAGCCTCTGCCTTCGGCTCAGGTCATGATCTCAGGGTCGTGGGATCGAGGCCCGAGATGGGCTCTCTGCTCGGCAGGGAGCCTGCTTCCTCCTCTCTTTCTGCCTGCCTCTCTGCCTACTTGTGATCTCTTTCTCTCTGTCAAGTAAATGAATAAAATCTTAAAAAAAAAAAAAGAAAGTGGAAAATTCCCAAATCACATAGTACAGGATGGGTTGTCCTAAAGAATGGGGAAACCCAAAGGCACATAGTGTATGACATGGTTCATAATGTTTTATTGAAGCTATAAACTGGGGGAGGCACTAAGAGATCATTTATTTGATACAATTATTCTATGGTGAATCCATGAGGTTGATAAGCCATGTATAGATGGTTCTCACTTTGCAAATTGACTTCTGCATGTAGACAACTTTTAGTGGCATTGTGAAGACCACTGAAGTCTGTGTCTATGTGTCACCAACAGAAGAGATGGAAAAAGAGTACTGTCGTGCATTATTTTATCTGTATCATGTCTTTGGACTCGTTGGACTGTTTCTTGCTGGAGCTGGGTGGTTGGTGTTCTAGTTCCACAACCTAAAGGTTACCACATTTTCACTGTGAATGAATTTGTACTGTGAGTGAAGAAAATGCAAGCCTCCCAGGTATCCCAGCTTGACAGAGGTTTAAAGCTGGCCTGGCCTCAGTTGTGAGTGATTATTTCTCTTGGGCTGGCAGTTGCTCTGGGGCCGATACTGAATGTTACTATATTTGGAAAATTGGTCATATCATCCAAACATTGGTTAATGCTTAATAAGGGACAGGTAGACACCGTGCTGTGATGGTTATAGGCTTTGTGTGCCACAGTAAGACAGGTTTGACAGAGATCTCTGGCTAACTGCAGTGAACTCTGCTTGGTGAGGACCTGAACCCTCACCTTTAATTTCCTCGGGGCGGCTCACTCTGAGCACTACTAATCCAATCTCAGCACCGGTCCTTTACCCTTCTGGTCTTTAGTAATGTATTCACGGCAATGGTATCATTCACTGATTTTTCCTTTTTAACTTGCCTTTGTCCGAATGTTGCCTTATGTCTTGCATCCTTGTGTGTGGGCCTGCCTGGTCTTTCCACACGAAGTATAAACTACCCCCAAAAGCGGGAAGCTGAGTCAAGGTAGCGAACCCAATAACCATCTTCCAGGCATGCCGTGAGAGATTCTGCAGGGCCTCCTGACTAAACACATTTCTCCACCCAGACATTTTTGGTGCCTGAAATTGCTACTATTAGAGCACTTTAGCTGGCTAATGACAAAGAAAGCTCCTATTAGAATGTTCATTTAAGGATACTGAACCATTATCAGCCATTAGCACCCTCTCTAGAATTAGTATATCATATAAGCTAGTCAGTCACCTAGAAAAGCTTTGTTGCACTGGGACTTTGGATTAGGGCAGCCCTGCGGTTTTCGAACATAAAACAAAAGTTCTGTATCTTGCATTGGGTCAAGCCTTACCCTCAGTCTCCTTTCAAAAGCTGAAATGTTGCCTTTGTTTTGCTCCTTGCGCTGCCGCCACTCGATGAGGTTTGCATTGTGCTCTCCGGGCAGGGAGATGTTGCATTTGCCCAGGGTGGGGTTGACCGCCCCAGCCAAGATGTGGGGCTCTGAGCTGAGGCTGATTTCCATTCCGCTGGCAAAGGTCACGCGCAGGGAGCCGTCTGGACTCACCCGATAGGTACTCTGGGTGTTTTCTGTAGGCAGAGGAACAAAGGAGGATGAGGGGAAGAAAGGGAAGTGCAGGAGGCAGAGGAGAGACAAGTTTAGATTCCAGAGGCAAGTGTGGGGAAGGATGAGCAGGTGTGTCGCTGTGGACCTAAGTGACTTCTGGGCCAGACGACCACTTGCATCTTGTTACTCACATAGCTGGGCTATCTTGTTTCTTGGATAAAGGATTCCTGTCTAACACTGCAGGCTGTTTCTGGTTTGTCTTTTTCATTTTTAAAGGACTCCCTCATAAAATCCTTCTCTGACTTGGTGGGTTGGCCTCCTCAGTTTGATATGCTAGGAGCTAGAAGGAGGAGAGACCAAGGTTCACCTCGGCATCCCGACTGCCTGAGGATGTGGGCATGGCTGCCACACCCCACAAAATGGTTGCACTGACAAAGGTTGCTACCCATCCTGTTAAAGTCCGCCTGAACTCTGGGCAGTTCTGTGTCTGGTCCCACACCCTAACAAGAGTCCTTAATGACTGGGCAAAGAGAAAATAATTTCTGTGTCCACGTCCCCCTAGCTTCTGAGACATTCCTTCCAAATGCAACCTTCCTTCCCTTCTTTGGTCCCTCCCTTCCTTCCTTTCTGAGTTCTCTCTCTTCCTTTCTTCCTCTCTCTCTCCCCTTCCCTCTTTGCTTCCCTCCTCCCCTCCCTCCCTTCCTTTTTCTTCTATTCCTATTATTCTCTCTGATTAGAATGAGATTTTGATTCTCTCGTTTCACTTATATTCTTCCTTTGTGTGTATCCCAATTCACCCTTTTTATTCACCCACGTCAGCATTGATTTACAATGTTAATCTCAGATGGGGCACAGACTTCATTCTTATTTTAACCCAATCAGAGCCTAAAAGAGCTTTACAAACAGCTGGGTACTGGGAAATGACTTGAACGGAGAGTGGATTTGGCAGGGATTGAACCTCACAGCTCCCACAGAGATGTGGCCCAATGTTGCTACATGAGCTTTGTGAATGGTGTGATTTTATTTGGGTTTCAGCCCCTATAGCTGGAAAATAAGGAGAAGAAGCCATCTTGTCAGCCAGAAGTGAATTCTATTTATTAGCGAGTGTGTAGAGGTTTGATGGTAGAAGTCAAGAAAGGTACGTTCATAGTCAAGTGAAGTGGGAAGTATTCTTACCTTGTTTTAAAATATATATGGTACTAGTTGCTGTCAGGTTGGTTGACATGAGGACATTTTCACGGTTGGAAGTATCTAGTTCCACTTTCGTCAGCTTCTCCAGGTCGCTGTGGAAGCTGCTGACCTCTCCGGTGGGAAACGTTGCATTGGTCAGATGTCCCTCGGGATCATACCTGAGGAATGTAACCAATCCCAACTTTGAAGCCTCTTGGCAGTGATAACAAGCCTTTGCAAATAAAAATCACTTGGCATCTAATACAGTTTAGCTTTGAGTGATAACAAGTATTATTAACCTTGTTCAATAAGAAGAAAAAGGTCAGAGAGATGATTAATCAAACGAAGGTATTTCTTGCAGCTTCTGAATTCTTGATGACTTCCTTGAGCTGTGCTGTTTTACAGAAAAAATATATCTGGTAATGAATCACCAGGGTGGAAAACTGATTTATGAATCATGTCCTGCTGTGTGTAATGTTGCAGGGAGGCCTCCGTTTGCAATTTGGGTCGATCCCACTAGATGTGATGGATAATAAAAACCAGCAGAGGGTGCTGTTGGCAAAGGAAAAAGAGGCACGACAGCCCCCCCCCCCCCCCCAGTCTGGAAGGGCAATAAACGGATTTTGCATTGTGATAGGAAAATTATATTTGCTGCTGTTTAAGTTGCCAAATTTGAAATGAATGAATCATTCTTCCAACAAAATGAACAAGCACAGAGGATAATGGAAACATGTTCATTAAAACATCCTGGAGCCCCCTGATCTCAGTGTCAGTTAATTCAAAAAAAAAAAAAATCTTTTTAGAGCATAGTACATAATGCATTGTAATTTGCCTATATGAGTAAGAGACAAAAAAATAATTACCTGGGATAATAGGCAATAACCTATATCTGGAAATAGAGTCTACTGAGTTAACTTTTTTAAAAAAGATCAGAATGATTGGCAATCTCACTGTTCTCCAAATGGAAACTGCTTCCCTGAAGGCTTTTGATGTGGAGCTGTTCTTTTATTGTCAATAGAACCATGAAAAATAAACACTTCATTAAAAGTAAAGACATGCACTTGGAAACCCATTACTGTTTTCTTTTCAAGTTGCAAATTACAAAATATTTAAGCACTTTTATTTGCTTTTAAAATGTTAAACAATTATATTCTTTTTACCCAAAGTGAGCAGAATACAGCCTGGACACAGTGGCAAAGTCTGGCTCTACTATTTCCTTCCCTGACAATTACACAAAATAGCATAGTGATGTAGTGCTAGTTCACTAGGTTTTAAAGAACTCAGCCTGGATAGTTGCTCAAATTTTAAAACCTAGACCAGTGTTTGGTAGGCGTGGGAAAAGGGGCTGGACCTTATTTTATCAGACAGAACTGAACTCAGGGCTATACACAACACCACCTCAAGTTCAGTGCAACATGTATACGAGCGTGTGCATGCATGCACATGTCTTCTCAGTTTAAACAGTCACGTATGCAAATGAAAACAAGCAAATAGGTCAGTTGATATCACAGATATGCCAAGCCCAATTGTTTAACTGGAGGCATCCTTTGCTTAAGTGGATGTTCTTCAAAACGGTTGTTGGTGTGTTGCTACTATGCAGCTCAGGCCTCATTATCAAGGAAAGGCTGAAGGGTGCTATTTGTGCCTAGGGTTAATGGCAGAATCCTGGCCCCTGCTCAACCCCTTTGCCCATGGCCTGCTCTGGGGCTCTGGCTGCCAAAGGCAGAGCCCTGATGAGAAAGAGCTGTGGAGGGGCTGGAGTGCCCGGCACAGCCTCAACCTTGTCTGCCTGGTCTTCCTTCCCGGAGAGGAAAACAACGTCTATCTTTAATTTTCCCAAGGTACCAAGTTGCTTTTCCCTGTAGGGAAGTGTTTCCAGGCAGCAGATAAGATAAGATAAGAAACTGCCTTCCTCACCAGGGAGACTGGGTCCTAACAGCCTAGATTCGGCAGGCACTTCCTCTCTGTTTTACATCCATCAACAGCAACTTGGCTTCACTGGATTACTTTTCCTGATTTCTAAGTGGTTTCCTTAAACCTTGGCAAGGTCACGATCATCATTCCTCAGGAAATCTGACCTAAGATGCTAGGCAGGCAAGTTCCCAATGGGCTTTCCAGCTTGGGGCCAGTTTCCTTCTTTCTCAGTCAGGCAGCCTCTTGTTTTAAAGCAAGATTTCTTCTAAAGGTGAAGGCAGTGGTTGTGCCCACTCCTGAGGGCAAGATGACAAGATCAGATGCCATTTGAGCCATCTATGAGCAGAAGTACAAGGGCCAAAAATTCCAATGAAACTTAGCAGTGGCCTGGGGATAAATCTGGTTTCCTAAACCCCCCTCCTTCAAAAACCTTTTAAGCTCAGTCACTGGTGCTCTTTGTCTGCAATTATATGTTTAAAAGCTGATTGCCAAGAGCACAGCCATGTTCTCACATAGTCTGTTCCCTTCCCCACTTCCCAAATTGACAGGAGTACATTTAGAAAGGAAAGATTAATAGTCCTGGATAAGAATGTAATTACCTGGATAGATCTAGCTGGGAGATAGCTGCCTGATCCTTTTTGATGAGGGAGGCAATGGTGTTGGGGATCAGGTAGAATTTTCCATAGTCCTGTCCAGTTGCTGGGTAGTTGGAAAGTTATATTGCCTGATTTCCTTTCTGTGGCTGAAAATGCATCCTTTTTGAAAGTGTACCTGACTTGAAATATGTCAGATGATGACAAATAGTGTATGATCTCACTTGTAGGATCTATGACAAGACTCCCACACATACCAAACTCAGAAAAGATCAGATTTGTGGTTACCAGAGGTGGGGTGGGGGGTGGCTAAGGGAGTTGAAGGTACAAAGTTCTATTTATAAGATCAATAAATATGGGGAGGTAATGTACAACATGATGATGGTAAGAGAGTAACACCCTAAAAGTTCTCATCAGAAGGAATAAAACATTTCTCTCTCTCTATTTTTGTATCTATGAGATGATGGATGTTAACTAAGCTTGTTTTGGTCATAATTTCTCCATCTTATATACAAGTCAAGTAATTAGGCTGTACACCTTAAACTTCTACAATGCTATGTGTCAATTATATCTCAATAAAAATGAAAGGAAACCCTCCCAAATATCCCCAAAGCCCTTTCCCCAACACACTCACAGATGCCAATTCTGCCACTCAGTCATGGTAATCACATTTGGTGGTATCTTCAGTGTGGTGTGTTTCTGTCCTTTGTATGGCCCTAGGTCTAAACATATAGGTCCACCTCTCTTTTGTGGGGTCATTTCCAAAGGAAGAGTGAAAGGCAGAAGTGCTCATCAGTGGATAATTCCCACAACTTAGGAAAGATTGCTCAAAAGTGGCTAAGAAATAAAGGGAGCCTTTGATTTCCTACGGGTTGCTTGAGTTTTTTCTTTCCATCACAGGGGAATGCATGCTTCCAGACTGAATGTCAAAGATACAAGTTTAATCAAAACCTCTTATGCTGTGTGTTTCCCTTTGGTGCATCCTTTGGTGCAGAGTACAAGCCAATATGCCACAACTGATCCCCTCAGGCCACAACGTGGTAGCACAAGCCCCTCCTTCCCAGGGCTGGAAGTAGCACTCGCTTAACCAGACCTGCAAATTCTGGCTGGTGAATTGTGTGATCAGGTGATGACTCTTGCCTTCATAGTCATTAGAAGTGGGTGTGGTAAGAGGAGATTTGCTATCATATTGTCCCTTCCTGTCCTGATTTTACAGAATTTCACTATGAGGATCTCACAGGACACTGATCACTGAAGTATTGAGTATAACTATTGTTTTGCTTAGCTCCTCAAAAGGCTGTGTGCATTTGTGTGTGTGTGTATGTGTGTGTGTGTGTGTGTGTGTGTGTATGTGTGCATGTAGACATGCCCCATTGGAGCGAAGAAAACATTTATAAAGGAAGTTCAGAATTCATTCTTGTCCTTTAGGAGCACATAGTTTAGTTGGGGTATGGTGATATTTGCACATTATTTAAAATACATGCGGTCTGATATTTTCTCATAAGGGATAGTCTGCCCTTTTCCCTTGAGGATAATTTAAGCCAGAGCTAAATCATGCAGAATAAAAACTAGAAGCTCCCCCTATTTACTTTTAAGAAAATATTAATGATTATAGAAGGAAAATTCATTACTTATTTTTTAAAGGGAAACAGACCCTTTTTATCCTTTCATGATAGAAACGTGATCAACCTAATAAGCATTCTCTAGGAAATACTGGATTCCCCTTCCTGACCAATAACTTTATTTGGCTTCCTTTGATTTGGCTCCAAGTCCATGATGCCCTTCTATCTCTACTCGTCCTTTATTCAATAAGTATCAGTCTTGTGCTAGGTACTGAAGATATAATGTCGAATGAAATGCAAAGTCTAGTGGGGCAGATAAGACCTTCACACAAGTCACTCTAATTCCAGAATATTGCCATGTTCTTCCATAAACAAGCTGTCGAAGCTCAGAGGAGGCAGAACTCATTTCCAGCTGGGCCAAGCAGAAAAGAAGGAAGAGAAAGAGGTGGTATTTGAATTCTGGAAGGTAGGTAGAGCTCAATTCCTAGATAGGTAAAGATGGCGGTGCACAGGAGGGCTTGCAGAGAGGTGATGGCATGAAGAAAAGCATGCAAATGGATGGGATATCCATGAGAAGAACTGCGTTGCTGGGGCGCAAGGTATGTTGCAACCATAGCATGGGGGACCTGGGGTACCAGGCTCTGGAGGAAAGCAGGGAGGCAGTGGGAAATAGAGAGGCACAGAAGACTGCAAGAACAGTACGACGAAAGCAGTACCTCGGGGGCAGCAAATCTTGGAAGGGGATATGTGGAGCAGTGGGATCTGTAGGAAGGCTGCAGCCTTCATCTGTGTAAGAAGAGGGGACTTCTTGCCTTTATTCAATATATTGTGATTGCCTGTCATTGAGACTTGTCTTCCTTACCAGGCTGTAAACTCTTATCCACAGAGAGATGGCCGGGTGCCCAGGTCTCATTCATGCCTATATTGTTAGAGTCTCACTATGCCTACTTGTTGCATGAGTGAAATATGATGATTCCAGTGGAAATGGAAGAGATGGGTAGATCTGAGAGCCAGTGTGCTTAGAGAAGAGACAGAGCCAGCAATGGTGGTGTTGGGAGGACAGGCTCAGCTCCCGTGCCTATCCTGTGCGCTGCAGCCAATCTTCCTTACCAGCCCCCTGATGCTCTTTTTTGCCAGTACCCTCTCTTCCTTCTGTTTACTCCCTCTCTTGCAGTTGTCCCCAGCATGACCCATGGCAGTTCTGTCTGCCCATTCTTGATCCTTATCAAGGGCATAAAGCACACACATGGAGAGGTGACTGAGCAGAGGTGTCCAGAGTCCGTTCTTGATTAACTAAAATCCTTTGCCTGCCTGGAGGTAGAGGGCTGGACCACATGGTGCTTTACTTCCTGCTCTACTCCGAGATTCTAGAAAACACTGGAAACATATTGATGTGTTTGGACAGATTATATAACCAGTTCTTACATGGGAATTTTGTCCCATGCCCAGGCAAATATCTCACCCAGTCATGGCTTGTTTACCTCACCACTCCCTCTACTTCTAATCTTACCAGGCAGGACCGAGAATCCCTCATTAGCTATCTTTCATAAAACTGAGCATTTGTAAAATAGCCTAGAAGGCACTGAGCACTATTATGAGGGCTTTCCAACTTGTCAGTCGATGGCTTTTCTGGGGGAGTGAGGTATGTGCTAACAAAGTCCAGAAAGAGAGAATACAGAAGACTGGGGATTAAGAAATCACAGAAATGCACAGTCTCCTTTTGGTGGATGGCTTCTGCAAAGGGCAAGGGCCTGTGGCACCGTCCGCTCAGCCTGGACCAGCAGTAGTGACGCACTGATGCTTTGGCCTCAGCCTGGGATCTTTCCGGTTTTGTATAGCAGAAGCCTTTGCCAGGGCAATGCCTGGGAAACAAGCAAGGACATCCTGGCTACTCTTTGAGCCTCCTGAGCAAAGAAGGCCTGCCTGCTGTGTGAGTTGCTAGGCCCCTTCCTTGGGCCCCCACTGCCATAGGGTCATTGCAATTAGGAACCTGCCAGCTTCCTTGGGCCAAAACCCTTGCCTCATTGGGACAGTAGTCCTGCCTTGAGAGTCACCTCTCCATTAGCCATTTCTCTGTGGTCAGCTTTCCCCATGACATTCAGGATGCTCAGGGGCAGTCAAGCATCAAATACTAATACTTGGGGTGTGCAATTTTGATCCTGGTCCAAGTCAAACGGAATTATGAAAATCAATGAACTATTTAAACAACATCACATTACACAATACAAGTCCACATAGTACCCTTGCACAAGAAGCATTTTAAAATCCCATTTGGATGATCCACTGTTCAGGGTCATCCGTGTCATTTCTCTCCATCGCCACAGATAATCAAAAGCTGGATGGATTACTGGCTTAGCTACCTGTACGTGGCTGTCCTCCATCCTACAAAATTTTGCTTCTGTTTCTGTTTCTTTGTCTCTCAACTCAGAACAGAATTTCTATTTCCACCTTGGCGAGCAGTTTGTCCCCTTTGGCCACAGAAGGCAGCCTCCTCACCTCAGAGAACTGCAGGGCTCCGACCCGGACTAAAATAATAGGTCCCGTTTCACGTTCCCCAGCTTCAAAAGGACAAAGGGAAACTCGAAGCAGGGTTCAGAACTGATTAACACATTGGGGGATAAAAGGGAAAGAAGTCCGATTTTGTACAGAGAGGACTGTAAGCAGGATTGGTTACATTATGTACATTGTGAAATTGCTCATTCTTTTCTGTGCAGGTAGGAAGGGATGGGGCAGTGTCTCACTGGGGACTGCTGCTCAGCACCAGAATGGAGTGCTTCAGGAGGAAGAGGGACTTCCTCTCCGCAGATGCTTTTTGGTCAGGAGGGTTTCAGCATAATCCTGGCTAGAGTTAAGGAGGGAGAAGGAGGAAACAACTGTTTACCCTCCCTTTCTATCCCTGTTCCTGCTACTGGAGGTGAAATCTCGCTTCCCAGACTGGAAGGCAGTGGGGGCAGTAGTGGAAAGAACACTGAATTAGATGCTCAAAGACCTGATTCGAGACCCAGCCAGCCAGCAATGTGAACAGGCAAGTTATATCCATATCTGGGCCTCAGTTTCCTCATTTATAAAATAACTTTAATGTCTCCTTGTGCTGTCTCTATTGGATCATTTTCATCGGTATACAAATATACTGTTATTTCCGTCATGGAAATGACTCCTCCTGTTTACTCCATTCTCTCTGGCCCAGCTCCATTTTCTCTGCTCCTCTTTATAGCAAACCTCCTCAGAAGAGTTCTTTTCTTCTTACATTTATCACACAATTTATTATAATCATGTCAATGTAACTGTTTACCCTTGAAATCAAATTAAAAACATTGTTGCCACAGATCCATAAATGATGGTAATAATTTTGACCCAAAGTTTGTATTTCATTTGAAGCTTCTCCCAGCACAGTTGAAGAAATTATTTTAGTTTTTAATAATTCTATTTTATTTTTCATCATAATAAATGTAGTCTTTAATTTCCATCCATTATTTCACTCATCCCCCCACCCACATCCGCTCTGGGAATGATCATTGTGTTCTCTAGAGTTAACGGTCTGCTTCTTGGCTTGTCTTTTTTTTCCCTTTGCTCATTTGTGTTGTTTCTTAAGTTTCACATATGAATGAGAGCCTATGGTATCTGTCTTTCTCTAACTGACTGATTTTGCTTAGTGCTATGATCTCTAGCTCTACACAAGTTGTTGCAAATGGCAAGATGTCATTCCTGTTATGGTTGAGTAATATTCCATTCTCTGTGTGTGTGTGTGTGTGTGTGTGTGTGTGTGTGTGTGTGTATTCTTCATCCATTCATCCGTTGATGGATACTTGATATTTGCGCTGTTTCCACATCTTGGCTATTGTAAACAATGCTGCTATATCACTTTGAATTAGTGTTTTTGTATTCTTTTGGTATATACTCAGTAGTGTGATTCCTGGATCCTAGGGTAGTTCTATTTTTAATTTTTGGAGGGAACTCCATACTGTTATCCACAGTGGTTGCACTCTTAAGAATTCTTTACTCACTGTCTCCAGTCTCTCTCCTCTTGGTCACTATCTTTCATAGTACTGTTATTTTTTAAAGGTTCTTTTTGTTAAAGATTTTATTTATTTGACAGAGAGAGAGAGAGAGAGAGAGAGAGAGAGAGCGCACAAGCAGGGGCAACAGCAGGCAGAGGGAGAAGTAGGATCCCTGTTGAGCAAAGAGCCTGATGCAGGACTTGATTTCAGGACCCCAGAATCATGACCTGAGCTGAAGGCAGATGCTTAACTGTCCGAGCCACCTAGGTGCCCTTTATTATTATTATTGAGATAGAATTAATATACCATAAAAGTCACTATTTCAAAGTATACAATTCAGTGGCTTTCAGTGCATTCACAATGTGTGCAGTCATCACTAGCACTTCTGGAACATTCTAACATCCCCAAAATAAACCACATCCTCATAGCAGCCAATCTCTATTCCCTCTCTGTCCCGGGAAACCACCCACCTACTCTCTGCCTTTATGACTTTGCCTTTCATGAACATTTCATATAAATGGAACTACACAATATTTGTATTTTGTGACTGGCTTCTTTCACTTAGCATAATGTATCTGAGGTTCATCCATGTTGTAGGATGTGTCAGAACTTCATTCTTTTTTATGGATGAATAATATTCCATGGTATGGAAGTACCCCATTTTGTTTGCCTATTCATGTTCTGATGGACATTGGTTCTTCAAATTTCTTGGCTATTATGAGCAGCACTGCTATGAACATGTGTATATCCATTCTCTTTGAAACCAGCTCTGCTCAGGCTTTTGTCCCCCATAGTGCCACAGCACCCACTCTTCTCAAGGTAAACAATGATGTCCACAGCGCTAGACTGAATTGTCAATTCTCAGTCCATGTCTTACTTCACTTATCTGGAATATCTGACATGGCTGATCACTCCTTCCTGTTTTACTTGGTTCCCAGAACACCCTACTCTCCTGCTTTTCTTCCTACTTTATGGACTGTCCTTCTTGGTCTCTTGCTGGTTTTGAGTTGGAAGTCTAATTAAACTGATTATATTATGAACTAAACTCCTGATCTCCCACTCAGTATAATGCACTCCTTGTGCAGTCTTCCTTGTGTTGATAAATAGAAAGCCTATCAACCAGTTGCTCAGGTGAAAACATTTGGAGTTATCTCTGACCCTCTTTCTCTTCACTCTACATCCAAACTATTGGTAAGTCCTGATAGATCGACCACCAAAATATACTTAGAATTTTACCACTTATCACTGCCTCCACTCCCTGGTCTAAGTCACCATCTTCTGCCTAGAGTACTGCAAACCTCTCTCCTCTCCACCACTGGGCTCCCCTGTTTCCACCATACAGTCGGATGTATTTAATACAGACTGATTCTTTAAAATGTAAGTCAGATTCTGCCGTTCCTTTACTTAAAATTCTCCAGTGGTTCTACATCTTTTAAAAAAATTTTAAATTAACATATAATATATAATTTGCTTCAGGGGTACAGGTCTGTGAATCATCAGTCTTACACAATTCACAGTGCTCACCATAGCACATACCCTCCCCAATGTCCATCATCCAATCACCCCATCCCTCTCACCCCTCTCCCCTCAGAAACCCTCAGTTTGTTTCTTGAGATTAAGAGTCTCTTATGGTTTGTCTCCCTCCCTAGTCTCATCTTGTTTTATTTTTTCCTTCCCTTCTCCCCATGTACTTCAGAGTAAAAGTCAAATTCTTTATGCAGGACCACAAGGTCCTACATGAAGTAGCCCTGGCCACTTCACTGATTTTCTCTTCCTACTCTTTGTACTCCATTCCAGTCATAGTGGCTGTCTTAGTATTCCTGGAACACATCAGGTTGGCTCCGGCTACAGGGCCTTTGCACTTGCTATTCACTCTGCCTGGAATATTCTCTCTTCCCTCCCCATAGATATCCATATGGCTTACTCCCTCACCTCCTATAGGTATTTACTCAAATGTGACCTTTTCCATGAGGCCTTCCCTGACCATACACCGAAAAGAAAAACCCCTTCTGCCTCACACTCTTGATCTCCCTTACCCTGCTTTATTTTTCCACAGAACTTGTTACCATCTGAAGTTCTGTACATTTTACTGGTTTCTTTCCAGTATAATGTAAGCTCTATGAAGGTAGAGATTTTCTTTTTTGAAGGTATAGATTTAAAAAAATTTTTGAAACATTTTAAGGAGTTTTCACACCCAATGTGGGGCTTGAACTCATGACCCCAAGGTCAAGTCTCAAGCTCTACCAACTGAGCCAGCCAGGTGCCCCAAAGGTAACAATTTTTACCTGTTTTGTTCACAGCTGTACTGCCTGGCACAGAGTAAGTGCTCAGTAAATATTTGTTGAATAAATAAATGAACTAGTTAGTTTTGTCTTTTCCCCCCTCTAGCTTTATTGAAGTACAGCTGACAAAAAATTGAATATAAATAAAGGGTACAGCGTAATGAATTGATGACTGAATGAATGGTTGAATTGGTTATTTTGAAAAGTAGTTAATACTTCGGTCATTCTTATAACTTGACTGAAGTCAACCATTAGCTTTCAAAATAGTTGTCTATTTCAGTTGTGTGTGATCTTGCATGAATTTTTGAAAAGGATATTCTCATTAGAAATTTTATCTTTCTTCAGGGTGGTATATTTGAAAATTGGGGCTGTTGAGTCAGACTGTTGGGAGTTTGCAACCTGGATATCTGTGTGAATCAGGACAAGTTAAGCATTCTGTGCCTCTGTTTCCTCATCCAAAAATGTCATACCAGGGGTAGCTATCCCATGTTGTTATTTTGGGGATCTAATAAAATAATGTATGTAAATCACACAGCCTGCTACTTGGCACAGAGTAAAGCTTCGGGGAACAGTGGCTTTTATTACTCTTATTAAGATGTAAGAGAATTTTTTTCAAACAATTGAGTAAGACTTGCAACCGAGATAACTGAATACATGTTTCTAAGTGAAACTAAAATAGCTGTCTAGCTTTTTTGTATAAGTGGCATTTCTTTGGGAAATGATCCAAAATGTGAGAGCGATTGTTTTGTCCCTTTCCTTAGGAGGCTTTCATGGGATTGGACATATCCTCTTCATATTCTCCGGACCCTCACAGAGTAGTCACACTGGGAACCCCTCATACTTAACATTTCCACTTGTCACACTTTTCAACTTTAATGCCATTTCAGACTCTGGGTTCAAATTCCATAGATTATCTTCTGCAGTACATTGGTTAAAAATTCACTAATTCCCTTTTGTGGAAAAGTGCTTGTGAAGTGTTGGCAGACTAGCTTTCTAAATGAGTTGACCTAAAAGCAAGTTGGACAATGGTCTCTTTCCATGTCATGACACTTTACAGTAGCTTGCTGGCAGACACACCCTGTGTTAATTCCCAGTCAAAGTCATTACAGATCTAGTCTGTGAATGCCAGTCTGTGCCAGATTCTTTGATTTGTGCAGGGAAACCCAGGAAGCCCAAGCCTGTGCAGGAGCGTCTGGCTCTACATCTCACCGAAATAGCCAATGGCATGCAGCCTCTCCCGTTTACATTCGCTTGCCAGGGTCCACTTCTACATTCTAACTCCTATTACCTCCCACAGCAGTTTATACTGAGTTGGGCTGGGCTGGGCTGGGTACACATTCATTTATTCATTCATTAAACCACACAGGGATCGATAAACACTAGTTAAGCCACACTGCTTCTTTGTTGCTTTAGAACTATTTTCTTAGTTTTGTTATTTAAATGAAAATTTACCTTGTTTTTCCAGCTATGCTGTAAATTTCTTGAGTACTCGGGCTTCTAACTCATTCCTGTCTCCTGCAGTGCTACACCTGATTCTTCATTCAGTCTATGTTTTTATTATTATGCTCTGCAAAACGGTTCTGGAGAAATGGGTTTGAACCCTAGGAGTTAGGTAAAATTTTCTTCTTGATTTTTTATTTTTTTACTGTGGTTCTTAGGAGAAAATAGCATGCAACACCTGTAATTACTAAGTCATTTCCCCACTATAATATAATTTCAAATAAAAGCCTAAGAAAGCCTATGTTGAGAATGAGAAACTTACTCGTAAACAGTTGTCCATCCATTTTCATTACTTTTGGTAGCCAAAAGCCCCGTGTTTCCTGGATAGGTCATCAAGGCCAGATTATAGCCTTGGGCTGACACTCTTTTCAGGACTCCATTGCTGCTTATGGTCAGCCAGTACACCTGCCCGCCAGGTACCACAAGCCAAAGGGGCATCCCGCCTGCATCACGGCGGATATGCACGGAGTTGCCGTTGCTGCTAGTAACTGCACCTAAGTCACCTTCGGCATTGTAGGTGAAATTATATACATAGTCCCTTGTTATCAAGTTCAAGGTGTGCAGGTGGGTTCCATTGACAGTGAACTGGTAGAGCTCCTGGTCAGCAGGTGAAGCGATCTCATAAAGGTTCATGTCGTTCAGGTGGGCTTGGTTCCTGCTGATGGTTCGAATTCGAACATTGCCAAGGTCTGCCACATATAGGGTACCATCAGGTGACACCGCTAAGGAGGAAGGTGCTTTCATCTTTGCATCTTTGGCATAGCCACCATCACCTGTGAGAGGAAGACCATGATTTTAATAATTGTCACCACAAGCATTTATAAGAACATAACCATATACAGAAATCACTGTGCATCAAGAATCATTTTAGGAGCGCCCGGCTGCCTCAGTGAGTGGAGCGTGTGACTCTTGATCTTGGGTTTGTGTGTTCAAGCTCCAAGTTGGGTATAGAGATTACTTAAAAATAAGATCTCTAAACGAAAAGAATCATTTGAAAGGGAAAAATCAGTGAATCATTATTCTCTGCATGCCCCTCCCTTGACAAATTTGAAACTTATTCGGAATTCCTGAGTCAGTACCAGCAAAGATGGACAGTAAGTTGAAATTATCTCAGTTAACACCAGTTCTGTGAAATCCTCAATCTTGCTCTTCAGTATCTATTGGATCATAAGATACAAAAACAGCAAATAATGGAAACTGCATAAAATGTGGCTGGAAATCCATGAGATTCATGCCTGTCAGTGCTTGTGGCCCACCTACCTCAGGACTTTTCAATTCTACTGTGCACAGAGGACCTTTCTTTGGCTAATTCCCACTGTCACACTGTCAAAGTACACTAAGTCTGGAAGTGCAACAATGATTCAGAACATCAAATTTGATAACTGGAATAAACATTACATTTGCCTTGAATGAAAGATATAAATTAGCAAAATAAGTATAAAACTAATTGTCCAGGAAAACACTGGAAATATTGATCAGAAGTCATATCGACCAGGTTGCTCATTCTTGATTCCTCTGGCCCGAGAAAAGGCAAAGATTAAGAGAATCTTTTGGGCTGGATGAGAAGTTTAATTGGACTGCAGGTAACATGCAAGGGTTTCCACATCCCAACAATAAATGTATCTATTGACATTTAGAGGTGCATTTGCTATCCGGAATATCTACTCCATGTTTTGGGGAAAAGACTCATATATATATATATATATATATATATATATATATATATAAGACTCATATATGTATATGTATATATATACATACATATATATATAAATCTTTATTTATATATGCTTATATATATGTATATATATATTTACATATATATATTTTAGTTGGAAGAAAACGCCACTATTGCCTAGGAAGAAAATTTTGGACATTTAAAAAATACTTTTACTTATTTATTTTTAAATATTTTATTTATTTATTTGTCAGAGAGAGAGAGAGAGAGAGAGAGAGAGAGAGAGAGAAAGAGAGCGCAAGCAGGGGGACTGGCAGGCAGAGGGAGAAGCAGACTTCCCTCTGAGCAAGAAGCCGGATGCGGGACTCAGTCGCAGCACCCTGGGATCATGACCTGAGCCAAAGGCACTCTTTTTTTTTTTAAGATTTTATTTTCTTTATTAGACAGAGAGAAACACAGCCAGAGAGGGAACATAAGCAGGGGGAGTGAGAGAGGGAGAAGCAGGCTTCCTGCCAAGTAGGGAGCCCAATGTGGGGCTCGATCCCAGGACTCCAGGATCAGGACCTGAGCTGAAGGCAGATGCTTAATGACTGAGCCACCTAGGCACCTCCAAAGGCAGACTCTTATCTGACTGAGCCACTCAGGCCTCCTTGGACATTTTTTAAACAGTCCAAGTAGTAGACTGATGAACTGGGAACCCTCCATGGAGGGATTTTATTTTGCTCGTGTATCTTCAAAGCAGTCTGCTCTAGTCTCTTTGGGTTTCAGATTTTTTTTTAAAGAGGCATGATGCAGGGTGTGGGCCTGATGTGGGGCTTGAACCCAACACCCTGAGATCAAGACCTGAGCTAAGGTCAAGAGTTGGATGCTTAACTGATCCACCTGGGCACTCCTCTTCGGGTTTCAAATAGCAAGCACTATTCATTTGTAAACAAGTCATTTAGGGGAAGTAATTTTTTTCCCTAGCTAAATCAGTAAATGCAGGTTTTACCGTGTTTCCTTTTCTCCAAAGTACAAATTGTGTCATGAACTTACATTCATATAGCGATTTTAACTCCAGTATCAAACTTTTGCTGTAGTAGCTTATCCTTAGTACAACAAGGTGGTATCATTGAGGTAAGTGACATCTCCAACAGTTGAGGTGAGCAAGTCATGAGGAAGTTTTGTGGCTTTCCCAGGGTCACTCGGTCAGTTGGTTGCAGAGTGATGACCAGATACTAGGCTATGTGGTCCCAACCCATCACTTTCTGTACTCACTTACACTAATGTTCACAAATAACACTTTGGTTTTCCTTTTGGCCTTTCTGCTGTGCGTTTTTCTTTTGGAAACAGAGAGGGGGAGCTGGTGATTTGCCAAAAAGGTCATACCTGAAAAACAGTCACAGTTGGGATCAATTTTGCAGTCACAGTCAGTAGGGGCACCAGCTATGATGGAGATCTCTCCGTTGGTGGTGACTTGCTGAATGCGGTTTACTTTCCGCTCGTCTGTTTCAGCTATGAAGAGCAGCCCACTGTGGGAGACACTGATGGCCCTGGCTGACTCCAGAGTGGAGTGAATTGCCACCTTGCTGACCAAGAAATGATCGATGCCTGGCACCTGGCAGTGAATGGGGCGCCCTGCAATGATCCGCACGCGCCTGTTCTCAGAAATTTGCAGCACAATGTTGTTATCCAAGACATACAATGAATTGTCCATGGGATTGACTGCAAGGTCTGTTGGCCACTCTAATCGCACCTGCAAAAGGAGCAGAACACACACCATTAGATTACAATATCTTTCCAGGGGCAGTTTTACCTTGAAAGAAGAATCAGCTTATCTGGTCCTCTGTCTGATGAATTTTAGCTATGTCGGTGTTGTCTGGCAAAGTTGGGGGAGGATGGTTGATCAAATATTCTGGGAAACGTATTTATCATTTATACCATTTCCAACATAATGAACATTCATTTTCAGAAATTCCAGAAAGATTCCCTAGATCAGTGTTTTCCAGGGTGTGGTCTCCAGACCAGCAGCAACAGCTTCACTGGGGAACTTGTTAGAAATGCATATTCCCAGACCCCAACCTCGACCTATTGAATCAGAAACTCTGGGAGTGGGGCCCAGTCACCTCTGTTTTAATAAGCCTTACAGCATCTTCTATGACATACAGCTCTCTCTCACTGTATTGTAGATACATGGAAGAGCAATGTCATATATGACATATGGTCTCTGGAAAATACAAGGCCAGAGAAACTCGATTTTACTGTAATAGCAACCTTTTGGGACAGGACCTTCCATTAGCACAGATCTAGCATCCATCTTATGGAACACTCTGGCACTGTGTATCAGCTGATGATAGGATAGTGGAATCCTAACTTGCAATGCACGGCCCCCTAGCTTGACCTGGCTCACTCCACAACCCCATTTTCTTGCTAACAGGTTAATGTGAATATTTTCTGAGTAACTTCCTTGGGCCAAGACTTCTGCTAGGCTTTGGGGATTCAAAAGAATGATACGACACAGCCTCTGCCCTCAAATGACTCATGGCCTAGTGGAGCCCTTAAAAGGGACATTAGGCAATTATTCTCCATATTATGAGAAGGAAGCAGCAGAGAGGGTATAAGAGCACTTCACCTGCATTAGAAACCACGAGGCAGGATATTCTCAGAGAAGGTACTACATGAAATGACCAGTAGGAGAGAAATGGGTTGAAAATCGGGTGGTCGTGGTGGTGGAAGCCGCATTAAAAGCAATCTCAGGGAGAGGGAACAGCATAGGTAAAGGTCCAGAGTTTAGAGATGGTGTGGCCCATCCAGGTTACTAAAGACAATTCAGTAAGGCTAATAAATACTGAATGTATGGGAGCAGTATACAATGAGAATCAGGAAGTTTTCAGTAGCTAGGTATTATGGGTTGAATTTTGTCCCCCCTAAATTCATGCAACCCCTAATGTGACTATATTTGGCAACAGAACCTTTAAACAGATAATTCAAAATAAAAGAAATCATGACGGTGGGGCTCTAATATAGCAGGACTGGTGTCCTTAGGAGAAGAGGAAGAGACACCAAAGAGACCCCAAGAGTGTGTGTACATAGAGAAGAAGCCCATGTGAAGACATGGGAAGAAGACGGCCATCTGCAAGCCAAGGAAAGAGCCCTCAGGAGACACCAAAGCTGCCAACACCTTGGTCTTCAGCTTCTAGCCTCCAGAACTGTAAGAAAATACATTTCTCTTGTTAAAGCTATCTAGTCTATGGTATTTTTTAAAAAAAAGATTTGTTGGGGCCCCTGGGTGGCTCAGTTGGTTGGGCGACTGCCTTCGGCTCAGGTCATGATCCCCGAGACCTGGGATCAAGCCCCACGTTGGGCTTCCTGCTCGGCAGGAGGCCTGCTTCTCCCTCTCTCCCCCTGCTTGTGTTCCCTCTCTGGCTGTGTTTCTCTCTGTCAAATAAGTAAAATATTTAAAAGAAAAGATTTGTTTATTTATTTTACAGAAAGAGAGAGAGAGAACAGGAGTGGGAGGGGCAGAGGGACAGGGAGAGAATCTCAAGAGAGTGGAGAGCCCGATGCAGGGCCTGATCCCACGACCCTGAGATCACAACCGGAGTTGAAACCAAGGGTCAGATGTTCAATTGACTGCACCACCCAGGCCCTTGTTATATTTTGTTCCAGAAGTCCTAGCCCACTACTACACACAGCTAATGGAGGTGTTTGCATGTGCAGCTTTGCTCTGAAGGCTGTGAGTGACCACTAAAGGGCTGTAAGAGGGTGACAGATCTGGGTTTAGAGGAATCACACTGGCTGCTGTTGAGACAATGCTAGACAAGGAGGTGGGAGAAGAGGCAGGCCCATAGGTAGGGGGCTCATGCAGTGGTCCAGGTGGGGGATGATAGTGCCTGAATTAAGATAGTGGCAGTGGGGTTGGAGAGAAGAAGATGGATTTAAGACATGTTAAGGGCAGTTACAATCAAAAGGACTGGTGTGTCATGGTTTTACTTACGTGTAGTGCATGAGGGGTAACCTGGAGGACAGTGGGAGAAGGAAAGCAAATGGGAAGTAGGGTAATCCAGGGAGAGAAACGAAACAACAGAGACTTTGGACACAGA
This sequence comes from Spilogale gracilis, assembly GCA_004023965.1. Classification (NCBI taxonomy): domain Eukaryota; kingdom Metazoa; phylum Chordata; class Mammalia; order Carnivora; family Mephitidae; genus Spilogale; species Spilogale gracilis. Next base: position 16,569 of record PITA01000702.1, on the reverse strand, counting down.
AACAAACTGAGGGACTTGGAGGGAGGGGGGTGGGGGATGGGAGAGCCTGGTGGTGGGTACTGGGGACACCTATTGCGTGGAGCACTGGGTGTGGAGAGTGGGCAATGAATCTCAGAACACTGGAGAAAAAATGTAAATTTAAGTAACAATAAAAAAATAATTTAAAAAAAGGACTAGTGTGTGTTTGTGTGTGTGTGTGTGTGCGTGCGTGCTCCTGTGTGTTGTATCTTGGGTCAGATGCTGTGCTAGGCACTTGGGACACATAGGCCAATCAAACACAACTCCACTCTAGTTCCTTCCTGGACATAGTGGTTAGCCCAGGGCCCGCCTTGACATCTCAATAGCTATTTTATCACTGGGCACTTCTCAGGGAGCTGTGTTCCAAGCACTCTCCGCCCCACCACTCACTTACCCTATAATTTATAGCTCTTCCCTTAGGTCAGACATAGACAGACAAATCTGGCCCATTCCTGGCCAAAATAGAAACAAGAATGTGGCTACATACATAAATGAAGCTTTCATTTTTCTCACTGAATCTGAAAGTCTGAAAACAAGATCTGGACTGTCACTGTGCTGGGAGGCCCATTCCATCCCCGGCTGGAAGAAGCCTACACTGTCAGTAATAAAGTAGACAAAAGGCCAGCGTGAGACCGGCCTCCCCTCTCATTTTGCTTCTTAATGGAGGGCAGCTGGTGATGTTATAACGAAGACAAAGGTTGTCTCTGGTCTTCCCCCTGTACCACTTGGGGCTCTCTGTCCCTGTTTCTGAGTGTCTCTCCCAGACACTCAACAACCTCATTCTGCCCCCATGTCTCTGTGTGCCCCCGACCTCCACATAGACTGGCCTTTCCTGGTCGGTACCATATGCCTCTGGGTAGCTAGGAATTTGAATGCTAATGGAGTATAAAGCTGAGCTGTGTTCTCCATGTTCTACAGAGCCTTTCAGACTGAGGCCATTGGATAAACACTAAACACCAGTTTTAACAGCTCCCTGAGCAGTTTGCTGTGATGTGTTCCTCAGCACGTCTGTCTGGGGCCTGTGCCTGTCAGCGCCCTGCCACCAAGAGGGAGAGGGAGAAGGAGAGCCACTGCTGTGGAGGGTGCTGTCTCCTCCACCATGTGCCCTCTCTCTGGCCCTCCATAATCACTGGCGCTCCTGCACAGCAGCTGTCTGTGTGTGCGGGTCCTGTGGAGCACGGTCCCCCAGGAAATAACCTGGGGCTGGCTGAGGAAGAGGAAATGAATTTATTTCAGCACAGCACTCCTATTTCGATCAAGTCTGAAGTCAGTGACCCAGAAAAAACAAAGCTGGCAGAAATGACGTTCTAATTATCTCCACTCTGAGAGCTGAGGGCAGGGCAGAGGCCGGGGACGGCACACACCTGGCAGAAGTCAGAGAAGGACGCGTTTTGGACTCTGTTCTCTGCTGTCAAGGCTGCCTCTGAGATAAAGGCTGGTAGTTGGAAGATAAGCTGTTAAATTCTTCAACTCACCCAACCTGATTTAAGTCAATACTATTGGTGTCATGTTTATTAGATTTAATATTGCCTCAAAAATACACCAGCTATTGTGTCCGTTTGTTTTCTTTTTCATCAAATAAGTCACCCTCTGGCAGTTTCCTGTGACTAAAGTGGCCTTTGTGCTTTGGAAATACTTTCTGTACTAGCTGAACAGAATCCCTTTAATTCCCATTTGATTTGGCTGTGCAGCTTGTCTATGAAATCTGCTCAAATGAAAGATGTCTGGCTACTTAGTAATCCAAGGTCTGCCTTTTCAGAACCTGGACCTTTTCACCTCCCTTAGGTTGTCAGTTCCTTTTATATTCTTCTCATGGTAAATACTCCCATTTCCAGGTAAATTTTCAAGGAACTGGTACTTTATAGCCACACAAGAGAAACACTGTATTTACTTCTGAGGCATTTCCATAACACACAACATACCGTATGGAACAGAGTCCTTGAGCTGATTCTGGCAGTCAGAATTAGCATCGTCAGTTGCAGAGGCCCTAGAATTCTAAGTTACCAAGGTCAGGCTATGGTTAATCCCTCAGGGTTGCTAGCACTTGTCCATGTGATTTCTGGGGACAAAGAAACATTTCTTTTGGGGGTCGGAGCAGAAAGAGATGAAACAGCAGGGAAGTTCTGGAATCTCTCCCTGATGACCTGGCCTACAGGCAAACCATTTGGCCTAATTTGTGGTGGTTGCCCCACCTTGGAAAAAAAACATAAATTTGCTTGAAATGTCAAAATATATTTATGCTGAACTGGCATTAAAGGTCATTGGTGTAGCCACCAGCTGGGGGAATGTGCCCATCTCCCAACAATGTGCCCTGAGAAATAACCCTGAGCAGGAAGGAGCTCTTGGTCTGGATGTCAAGTCTTGACAGCACTATGTCTTCCTCTGCTAATTGAAAATGTGCCTTGAAGGAACTTGACTCTCAGGTCACCCATTCCCGTGGCTGGCTTAAAGATCCAGCTAATTGTGACCGAAGCTAACAGTATATAAAGCGGCAGAGTCCTATAGGGGAAAATCCATGTGTAAATGCAGTATTTACATATGAGCCCTCAGTTAGACAAAACTAGAAAATTCCTCAGTTATAAACTTAATCCCACACTGTCAACACAGACCATAAGTTGTATACTTGGGCTCTTTCTAACAGTTTGAAGGTTGGTTCCTTTTTGTACTGTGTGTCACCATAGACTAGTGAGGTATCCTCCATGAGTGTCTGGTTTTCTCATCTGCCACAAGGGAAAGAGGCTAGCAACAGTCTCTCTGTTAGAGTTACTGTGTCGATTAAATGAGATAGTGATCCTAGGTGCTCATTGTAGTGTCTGGACAGAGTAAGGGACGGTAAACAGGATTAACATTAATAATGGTTTCAGAGTCATAGATCTTAAGAGGTAGAAGGGAACTAGTCCATGAACAATTCAACACAGTGCCCTTTCAGTTCTGTTTACTCGACTTCAGTTGTCGACATAACATCTTTATGAATTTTTCTCTGCCCATCCACCACCTGCACTGTTATTGACTTAATATTTTTCTTTAAATTGACTTACTTTTATTTTTTTCTCTTTTTTTATTGTTACTTAAATTTTTTTCCAGTGTTCCAAGATTCATTCCCCATTCCCCACACCCAGTGCTCCATGAAATAGGTGCCCCCAGTACCCACCACCAGGCTCTCCCATCCCTCCACCCCTAACCCTCCAAGTCCCTCAGTTTGTTTCTGTGTCCAAAGTCTCTGTTGTTTGGTTTTTCTCCCTGGATTACCCTACTTCCCATTTACTTTCCTTCTCCTACTGTCCTCCAGGTTACCCCTCATGCACCGCAAGTAAGTGAAACCATGTGATACTTGATTTTCTCTCCTTGGCTTATTTCACTCAGCATAATCCCTTCCAATCCAGTCCATGTTGCTACAAAAGTTGGATACTCATCCTTTCTGATGGAGGCATAGTATTCCATTGTATATGTATAGAATATATGTATTCCTATGTACCACATCTTCTTTATCCATTCATCTGTTGATGGGCACCTTGGCTCTTTCCACAGTTTGGCGATTGTGGCCATTGCTGCGATGAACATTGGGGTACATATGGCCCTTCTTTTCACTACATCTGTATCTTTGGGGTAAATGCCCAGTAGTGCAATTGCAGGGTCATAGGGTAGTTCTATTTTTAATTTTTTAAGG